>JAWWEV010000115.1:48307779-48375039 GCA_035583235.1 Hafferia zeledoni | reverse complement strand
GGGGGGGGGAAGAGTGACTCTACATATATCTTTAGCTTCTCCCTTCTGACTGCCCTTTTCAAGAGACTCCTTTAGTCACTCTGGCAGATCCCTTGACCCCTGGCTTTTGCACCTGCCTGCCAAACTCTTCAGCTTGCAAACACTCATATGGCTTCATCATCTCTGGATGCAGTTGAACAATTAATTTATTACTGCTAGAGTTCTGTCTGTTACTGAGAACCCAGGAAAAGCTTCAAGTTTCCTATTCTCAAGAGCTGTTCTTGATCCTAGACTCATTGCTCCAAGACCTGTGCCTGTAAGCATGAATATTTTCTTTTTCTTAACAGATTATGTTGCCTCTAGTGTTTTCTCCTCTGCAGCATCTCAGACACCCGTGATTTCCACAGGTTTGGTATTAGCACCAGTCATCTCTTGTCAGGCCACGTAGCTCAGCACTGAGCATGATAGAATATCTTGAGCTGGAAGGATCCCACAAGGATCATAGGGGTTCATCAGGCACAGGACTACCTCAAAACCCACATACCATGGCTGAAACTCCTCAGGATGTTGGCCAGGCTTATGAGTTACTTCTGTATTGAAGTTTGGACTACCAAACTTCATGAGAGATATAAAGCTCAGATAGATGGCTTTTCCAATTCCTTTTGAAACAGCATCAAGTAATATTAGCACTCTGAAGATCCAGGCTCTTAGTGGAGGCTTTTGTCTCTGTTTCAGCTCTTTCTTTGAAAAGAAACCAGTGTGCTCTCTCCAGTTGGTTCTCTGTCACTGATCTCATAGAAACAGGCAATACATTGAGCCATTTTCAGAAGGTGATAAAGGAGACGTTCTTACATCAAGAGTTCATCTATTCTTTGTGTCCTCTATTCTTCAGGAGCCCTATAGACCTTGGATGTCTGAGACTCACGGGATTTTCTTTTGAAGAATGTTCTCTGAAATGATCTTATTGTTCAAAGGCCTCTCTTAGAGGAACTGGAGTACATGGTTGCATTTTGTATCTCTGTTTTTTCGGTGTCAGTCCCTAGAAAGCAAGAAGTACTTCAGAAAGATCTCTTTTAATAATGGTATTCTCCAAATTTGTGAGGCGATCCTCATCACGTGCTTTCCATGCTTAGTCTGTCACCCAAGATATGGTTTAAGAACTTATCACAGCATAAATTGCAAAGATATACAATCATGGATGAGTTGGAAGAGGTATCACAACTTTTTGGCAACATGCACACAACAGCATTAGAAATATTCATCTGTTGCCAGAATGCTGTAAGCGCAATGAAATCATTTGATACAATCTCAATTCCCCCAGAAAAAGAAGTAGAAAGGACTCCTAGAACACAGCCAAGGAAGAGATCTTGGATAGCAAAATTTAAGGAATGGTTCACAAAGGGGGAGAAACGTGAAGGATGCCAAGCTGATTCTGTGGCAAGTAGCTGTTTATAGAATCAATCTCTCCTCCCCAGCATCATGTTCCCACTTTTCCATTTTGCATTGGATCAAGTGGTTTTATCATGAAAAGATGAGTCAATATATTTTGTTAAACCATTAGAAAACTTTCCTTCTGCTTTCTCTGTGCTGGCAGAGTTAGTTTTCCACAGGAGGAGCCAACTGAGCTAACTCACCAGGTAGTTGCATAATTTGCTAAATCTGATACAAGGCAGAGAGACAAGAATCCTTGACTCAAAAATGCAGAAAAACACCTGAATTGTTTTGTCTGTAACATTTTCTCAAAAGCTAATACCCAAAAATGAGGTAGCTGTTCCTCGAGGTCTCAGACTTTAAATCTGACTTTCTTCTGGGGACCCTTTAAAAAAGAAAACAGTTGATATTGTAAAAAAAAAAAAAAGTTATTACTACTGTATGCAAATAACATGACATATGAATTAAAAAAAACCCTGAAACTATCTATTAAGTTGACTATGCAATGTGTTATATAATGAACAGTTTACATATTTTGCAATAACGTGAATGTTGTTGGTGGTGCTCACTAGGATGCATATTATTTCTGGATACAAATACTTTTTTCTTATTTTTTCACACATCTTCTTTTTTCATGCTTGTTTTCTCCTAGTCACACACACAGACTGTATCATGGATCAGTTCTGTTTTGAACTAGACTCTTGAACTTATTTTACGCATGTTCATTGATATTTACCTGAACTAAGTTCTGAAAGGAAATAATCCTGATGCTTTTCTGGTGCAACTGTGTATTCTATAGTCTCTTGTGGTGGTGCTAGTTACTCAAAAATGAGAATATAAATTCATTACAAGGAAAGACTCATTACATTTTTAGACCTCGCTTTAGAAGCTGAAGGCTTATCTTTGAATGTGCTGCAGCTGTTCTGTGATTTGTGAATCAAATTCTGTGTTGCTGAAAATGAAATGAAGCAATTTGTTCTTTCTAGCCAACAAGAAATGAAATTAAGTCAGATCTCCCAGCCTGTAAATATCACTATGCTTTTCCTTTGAATAAGACAAACCAAAACAGAGCAAAATGAAATCCCAGATTTCCTTCTGCTTGGCTTGTCATGTGTTTTAAGGCTACAGTGCCTTGTAGCCATGTACTGTATTATAGCATTTGAAGGATGTTTTTTTTCACATGTGCTCAAAAGATTTAGCAGCAGAAACATGTATTATTCCTGAATTATATATAAGAAGGGAGGTGAAAGGAAAGATGGGTATTTGCCATAGATAAGTATGCATTTCTCGGAGTGTTGGAAAAAATTCTTGACCTGAAAAGCCTGTACAAACACAAATTTATCCTTCAATTTGATGTTTTTACTTTCTCTTTTAGAAACTGAAATATGGAAGCTATTAAATGACAGCTGTAAACTCCTTACAGTAAGCATAGCAACTTTTAGCTCTCTGCCAGGCCACAAGGTGAACTCTGGGAATGTTGTGTTTTCCCTGAGCTGACTCCAAGGAACTCTGTTCATGCTCTGAATCAGTAGTGAGAATTGTGTGGGCAGCAGAATCGTACTCAAATAATTCTGAAAATACCTTCAGTTGGGTCTCTGGGAAATTATTTTCATCCAGCCACATGAGAACAGCAGTTAAAATTTATCAGGGCACTGCCCTCTTAAATTGTCCTTTTCCAGATTACGTCAGTGGTGACCACTGCACTGAAAGCAGACATAGAAGTGAAAGCACATTTTCTTACTTTATTTTGGAAATCTGACAAGGGCATGGTGTGCTCTTGTCCATTAGTGTAACATCATGTTTCACAATTGGAAGAAGACACCTTTATATTCAAATAAATTCTTTCTCTGTGTATACCAGAGGGTGTCCCCTTTTTGTTTTCTTTCTGTATCCCAAAATACCTTATCTGTGGCTCATTCAGTAGTGCCTGCTGAGTAATGTGCGTACTACTTTATTTGCTTCCTGTTGTGTCTTGCTGAATTTTCTGTTGCTTTAGTTATTTGTGCCCCCCGTGGGATTTCACAGAATGTGCTGTAGCATAGCATGGTGAGAGAAGGGCTCATTCAGCCTTCCCCTCCTGTACCTCTCCTGAGGGGGTTGCTGAGGTACATTTCTTCTTTGGCTGTGTAACCACCATGAGAGTCGTTCAAGCAAAAGAGTTAAATTCTAGCCCATGGTAAATGCAGGTATAAGCACAATCATGGAACTGAAGAATTATTTTGAAGTTTGCTAGAAATGTCTAGATTTGTGAGAAGCAAAAAGTAGGAGAAATATCTAATAATGTGAAAGTGGTATCATATTTTCAGAGTGCTAGATAGAAGTACTAAGGCAAGAAAGGAAGGACATAGACCATGCGGGATGACAACGTGGATGTTCAGGAAAAACACAGAGGGAGACAGAAACAGGTTTAGTGACAGGCCCAGCAACTTCAACATATGAAAATAATGGTAGTCGGGAACAATAGACAATTGCACAGGAAAGGAAAACAAGAAGAAAAGGAAATAATGTAGTTAGAATGAAAGAAGATGTCAAATAAGATAAACACAAAAAAAAGGGAGAAAAATAAAGGGAAAGTGCAGGAAATAAACCACAATTTTTTCCATATTTTATATAAAAGTAGCTTAATTAACAGCTCAACTATAATGTTTCTAAAGAAAAAAAGAGAAAATATTGTGGCAAGTTGAATTAGAATGTGTGCATACATGTAAAGACAGTAAGAGCAGAGCTAGTATTTCTGGAGATGTGGGGGAGCTATTCTGCTTAGTCCAGTTTTAGTTCCTATTCTAAAATTCTTCTGTCTTTCTGATGATCAAGTTTCTTCTTGATAAAGTTGTGTTGAAGGTCAAACCAAATGTGGAAACAGTGCAGTGGTGTTTTGCAAAGCTTTATTGCAAACACTGTGGTGGAAGGCCCACTCAGAGTTTGCACTTTTGACCAAACAAGGCCAAGGCAGAGAAAGGGCAAAACATGCAAAAGGAGCAGGATAATAGTGGATGTAATATGTCACTGTGTGCATACACCACATCATCCTGTGATGTCCTTTTCACGAGAAAACTGGTGAGGGGCTGTTGTTTCCTCCATGCTTAGTTCTTTCTGCGTGGCCATAGATTGGAATGTATCGACAACCAAGTGTCTAATTTTACTGAGAAGTTAACTTTTGGCCAGGCTTTCACTTAAATCAAGAATATTAATTAACATATGTACATCATAAATGAATAAATTGTTAATATTTTAAAATAAAATTCTGGTTATGAAGCATCCCCCAAGAAATCACAGCAAGACATTAAACCCCATTTTTATTATCGTGTAGAAGGTTGGTGCACTATAGTAGCCTAACACAGCATTTTATTTTGCTCCTCTGATAGCTCCTCCATGTTTGCTGCCATCAGACCTGCAAATCAAAATATTATAAGAACTCCTCTTGCTATACCAGGCGTAGGCAGACTCAGTTGTGTTATCAGCTTCAGGGTTGCTCTGTGCCATTGCATGGATGGTGAACAGCAAGCTCACTGCTTTAATAGCCTAGTGTGCTGACACAGAAAACTTCATGTCTTCTGTTTTATCTAAATTTTGCAGGAAATTCATTGTCAGAAGTAGGCAAGAGGTCAGGCTTTTTTTGGTCACTACACAAGATACTTGTGGAAAAGTTAATTTATTAGTAAATAAATTAAGCCTAGTGTTGTAGTAAAACATCCTGTTTGTGCTGCTGCCAGGTATTCTGTTGAACTGAGATGGAAACCTGTTGGGCTGTGACATACTTTTCATCTTAATTCTTAAGGGGAATATTTTTAAATTTAATTCAATAATATTTTTAGTTCTAGTGCAATTAATGGCAAAACTCCCTTCAAATCTTAAGAGTTTTCAGCGTCATATTTCTCAAACCTACCTTCTGTAGTTTTGCTTATTTGTTTTCAAATAATTTTCAATGCATGCGGTATCTTTGTAAGTATAAAATGTACAAATATTTCATTTATCTCTCCTTTACATCTCAAATCCATTTCCAGTTATTCGCAGTGACTCTTTTCTCTATTCTCTTTGGCCGCTTGTCAGCATGAGGAAAAGCTGTGGCAATTATTTCCTGGAGAGATCTGCCTTGGGCTGTAGGATTCTGAGACTTCTTGTCATCTATTCAATTCTCACTTAAAACCAGAAGACTTAGGGTTTAACTTTGGAGAAGTACTTTTCTGGATTGCTTTGCTGTTCTGAAATTAAAATTAAAGATACAATCTTTAATGAAAATGCATAGTATATTTAAATTTAGATTAAGTTACAGATGTGAATTACAGGATGCTTGAGTAACTTTGTTAGGCTTTCCTACAAAGTGAAGGATTCAGAATTGGCTGATTTCTAATGATTGTGTGAATCTTCATGTTTTCATAGTATTTCCTTCCATCTGATATTTTTGTGTAGCTGCTTCATTCTTTAACTGTAGATACCTATCTGTGGGGCCTGAGGTTTCATGCCAGTTAACTCCTTGGATTTGGAATAGCTCCATATCTTCTATTATATTTTCAGTACTGAATTAAATAAAAAAGGAAGCTGTGGAGGTAGAATGTGCTTTCACAAATATCAACAAGCAAAAATAAAATACGGCATACGTTGAGAAATGTTAAAGATCAGCATGTCATAAAGTTTTCGCTGATTTAGATCCTTTGCATGACTCAATATGCTCACTGTTTTGTCCACTGCCAACCCAAAGCTTTTGCCCTTGAGAAAATGTTAAAAGATGTCTACTCCCAGTGCAAGTAGCCTTGCTACTCCCCTAAATTTGCTCCTGAGTCTGTGGGGGATTTTTGATGTTGTTTTTGGTGGTTGTTTTTTTTTTTTTTCTAGTTTTTACTTCTGATGGCAGACTGATATGAAATATCGTCTGTGTCATTTTCAAGATTTTTGGGACATCTCTTTTTTAAAATCTTAATGTATATACAAGAACTGTTCATTTATTACTTTGCAGCTATTCAAGGTGTTGGGTCTTTCTGAATCTTTGGGTGAAACATTTCCATTAAATGTTGCTCAAATGATAAAAAAAAATATATTACAGTACTTAAAAACGATAGTCTGGATATTTTTAGTGAAAGCATGCAAAATTATGGTTTAGAGCTGATTATTTTATAACAGCCTCTAATTATATTATTATTTGCAAAAACAAGGTGGCGTTTATACTTGCAGCAATTTTGAAAACTATAATTTTCCTGTATAATAGTCTTGTTGGAATAGGACAAAATTGACCCCAGCAAGGCGCCTCGCCTGTGGTAACTCCAGCATACTGCCTTTGAGAAAGAGTGAAGAGGAAGGAGGGTGTGTTCAGCTGCAGGCTGAGGCATGTACAGGTTTGTTTGGAATTCAGACCTCTCCTTGCAGTGATACTCAGTGTGTATTTAAGGTAAGAGCACATTCATCCTGGTCAATTTGAGAATTACTGTAATTTTCTTTTACTACACTGCTCCATGCCTGCTAAATTGCTTTACAGTACAAAAGTAATGTAACACAATGCCTTTGTCATAGCCAAGAAGACTTTCAGTCCCTGAAAGATATGACTGAGTGGCACCGAATAAATCCCATTATAATTGCCAAAAGGACAGAATGCTAAAATTTAATAACTATGTTCAACATCAGCTGCATTCTTTCTTGTTGTTAAATTTGACTAACACAGTAATGCTGTTAAGAGTATGTCTGAGAAGCACTTAGGTGTTTGCCGGAAAATATTTTTGTATACAGGCCTACAGACAAGGAGTCCTCAACCCTTTCTCTGTTGTCTCCTCCAGGGCTGTTAAAATTCAGTTGCTTATTCACACACAAGGTCTCTGCTGTCCTGTGTATTGTCCAGGAGGAGCTGTATGGCAAGAACTTTGTAATGTTTTGGTTTTTTTGTTTGGGGTTTTTTTTTTTTTGTAAACAGCAAAATCCTGTACACACAGAAAATGTCAGGTAGTAGCATGCAGAGAAGTGATATAAGTAACCCTGAGGTTACTTGAATAGAATGTCTGGAGAGATTTTATTCAATGCTATAAATTAGGTGGTATCGTGAAGGTACTCTGACCATGTCCTTGTACCTTCCTTAGCTCCTGTTGTTTCTGTGCAAATATAAAGGATAGCTATGATATAACCAAAGATAGTGCATCATGAATAAATGATGATCCTGCCTTCACACTGTATAGATACAGGACTTAGGATTATATGCATTTCTGAAATCTTTGCATCCCAGTGAAATACACAATAAGGAACATTGTTTGAGTGTCTAAAGAACCTTTCTTTATTGCCCTCTGCAGTCTGGTCAGACGCCCAGAGATGTTGTTCTTAGCAGACCATATTTGAGAACTTATTTCAGAGTAGGTTTCTGTTCAACATGTCTTTCTCTCAGGCTAATGTTTGCATGGGAAGTTATCTTGATCTTTATTAAACCAAATATTTGGACTATAATTTTCTGTAAGGTGCAATAAAATTTAATATAAATCTGTCGATATTAAAACCTGATGAGATATCAGAATATTTGGACTGTTGACAAATAATTTCTAGAAAATTTTGTGGTTTAGAGATGAATGAAATGGTGGAACCAAAGTCTTAGCTTCTCTCATAAAAAGTCTGATTACCCATCTGTACTATGTCTTGGGTTCATCACTGCCTGCAAACACTTTCCATAGATTATTCAAAAATAGTTGATCATGCCTAGAGAAATTGTAGGACCATATTGTTTTCTAAACATTAAAGTGTGTTTTTAAGCATACATAACATATGGTACTACACAAGAAAATTTCATAATATTCTAATGTGGGCCTCAACTTTAAGAAAGGATTTTGTGAAAGCAAGGATAAATTCATGAGCTTGCTTTAAGAATGGAGAGTTTGTGTGTGTGTGTGTGTATATATTTTTTTTTTTTTTTCAATTGCTTCCAACTTTATCTACTTTTGATTAGAGTTTTACCTAAGGAAAGACCAGAGGTTGTGAAC
This sequence comes from Hafferia zeledoni, assembly GCA_035583235.1. Lineage (NCBI taxonomy): Eukaryota > Metazoa > Chordata > Aves > Passeriformes > Thamnophilidae > Hafferia > Hafferia zeledoni. The sequence goes on along the minus strand of JAWWEV010000115.1, from coordinate 48,366,682 downwards.
TTCTTAGGCATTACAAAAGTTCTGTTACCTGTCCTTCTGTCTGCAGACAATTCTCCTGTGGGTTGTCTTATTTGCTTTTAAAAACACAAACCAAATTGTGCTTTTTCTATTTCCTATAGGAAGATGATATTCAATGTGTCTCAACAACCATATATTTAATTTATTTCTATTTTATATTTAGTAGTCCAAACTTTGTCATCCAGGTAAAATTAAAGCATGAAAAATATTTTTTTTTCATATTTTTCAGAGCGCTTCTGGCATTGTGGTGGTGTGTTGTTCTTTGTAGTAATTTTATACCTCAGTGGACAGCAGCTGCCTATCCTGCCACGTCCTACAGGATGCTTCAGAGGAGATAGATAGATTTATATAATGCAGTCATAGTTTACAGTCATTATCTGAAGATGTTTTTATCAATTAGCTAAATAAAAATACCCTGCCAAATATGTACCTTTTAGTTGTTGAAAAGCAGTGACTTTCTTAAATTAGTCACTGGAAATAAAGAATTCAGCAACAGAAATTAGTTATTCTCACTTTCTTCTGCATGTCTGGTGGGTGCTAGGCTGTGTAGAACATTTGTTTAGAAAATGGAAAAACATTATTCTGATACCCTTAATAGAAACAGACAATCAAACAAATCTTAATTTGAAAAGGTTTTTGCAGTCATAAATCTTAAGGAACATGTGCTGTAATGAAAGAAAACCATCTTCATAACTGTATGACCTTGGTGCAGGGGGCCACATTCTGGGAGGAGTATGCTCTCATTAGACTTTGTCATTTTTCCATTTCAAAGACAGATGACATTTTTGCCAAAATGCAAAGTAAAAGGCATGCATTGTAGCTCCTGGTAAGATCATGTTGTATTTGTCCTTATATTTTCTGGCAATTAAATATGTTTTTCTGTAGTGTGTTGAGGTTATCTCTCTGCAAAAGAAAAAATGTAAGATGGAACAAACCTCAGTAGGGGATGTAGCATACCTTAGCTGCCATTTAGGCAATCTTCCCATAGGACTGAGAGAGGATTTATTTTTACTAATGTATGTATATGAAAGATATTTAATCTGTAATAATCACTTAATTTTATCCCTGTTGAAGGGGAGAAGATAGTAGAATATTGAACAAATTAAAGGCTGAATGGTGAAGATATTTATCTTCAGCTGAAGAAGAGATTAGTGTGAATTTAAACTAATGAAGAACTGAGAAGCAAATTAAGATAGATGAACTGTAGTTATTTACATACTTTGTTCAGAAAGCTACTGCCATCTTATCTAATATTGCATCAGTGGGAGGCAACTACCACTTCTCTGGGTGACCTGCTCCAGTCTCTCACCACCATAAAAAACTTCTTGCTTATATCTAGCCCAAATCTACCACTCTTTTAGTTTAAAGCCATTACCCCTCATCCTATTGCACCAGGCCTTACTAAAATGCATCACTACTGAAGCAGTAAAGAATTATATTGTTCCCTGGTGAACCTTTGTCAGCAACCAGTGTGTGAACTTGTACAGTATCTGCTTAGACCACTACCATGCATGTCTACTGACCCTCTTTCTTTGTATAATGTTACGTCTATTCTGCAGGTTTTCTCAAGCAAGGAATTTGGAATAACATTTTGGAATAATTTTTGCGTGTGACAGGTTTTCTGTTATAAAAGGAACAGGCCCTGTAATAAACAGCTCAGCAGTATAACATAGTTTTTTTTCAGGTCACCTTTAAAGACAGACATGGTGTGCCTACTGTGCTACATGCCCCCAACAAACTGCTTCCTTAGCAGGAGCTCTGTTGTTTTATTGATAGCACAACTAACTGCAGATAAATCCTGTGATTTGGTAAGTCCCTTGTTACCTCCCTGCTACAAAGCATCTCCTACTGTGTGTGCTGACTATCAGATGATCAAAAACCTGAACTGTGAAAACAACATAGTGAATCTTCCTTTCAAACTCCAGTTTTTGAAATAAAAGTCTTATAATAAATGAGTAGATGAATGAAATATATCATTAATATACGTTGTAACAGTGAGAGACAGCAGATTTTGTGCTAATTAAGGAAATAGCATAAGTTGGAGAGAATTCAGCTTTGCTCTTAATATAGTGTAAACAGTTGGTCATTTAAATTACAGCGTGGTATGTGATGCAGAAGACATCTACAACTGTAGACCCATAGAGTAGAAGAATAATGATTGTTTAGGAGGTGGTACATTATCCACCTTCTCTGTACAGAGGATAATGCTGCAGTCTTGGAGTATTTTTCTGGTTCCTCTCACTGAAGAGGGCACTCACAAGGTTTTAGCACCCCCTCTGAAATGAGAATCTTGCAAAGTTACTGACTTAACTGTATATATCAGCTGTATGTGAAAGCTTCGCAGCTTTGCTTTAGCAAATCTCTGGTTTGAGATGTAGTTCAGTCACACAATTTGTCATGGAATCTCACTGCCTAATGTATACTGACTGTATCTGGTATCGCACACACATCTTTGGTGGCTCTGTAAGAGAAATTTGAAGACTATAGTCATAAATGAATGACTTTCCAGATTGTACTTCTAGGAACTCTTCAGCTGTACTGTGGTATTTATTCAGTAGGAGTGGGAATTAGGTCAGAAAGGCCTTAAAGACATTAAGGGGCTTTGACCCAGTCTTGGCACATTCTTGGTTATATTTTGAAAAGGCTATTAAAATCTCTGGAATAGCTGTTTTATTATATGAAAAGTTGATAGTGGTCTGGGCTGTGGGTTTGTATTAAACAGTTCTTGTTGTTCCTAGTTTTAAATGTAGGTGCTCGCTAATAAAAGTGGCACTTGCTAGAATACAAGTGTTTTCTTTCCTAATGTTACTTCTGAAAGAATCTCAAACAATATTTGCAGAAAGCTAAAGGAACATTCAGTCACTGAACATATTGACTCCCCAAACCAGTCCAGTACAACTGAAAAGAAACCTTCTCTGCTTCTCATCAGCCTGACCACAAGATCTGTATTTTGTCTGATGTTCTTGTGATCTGTAGATCACAGAAAAAGAAAATGCTGATGGGAAAAAGCTAGCTACATTTTCAAAGCTAAAAAAGGGTTCACTTTGACTATGATTTAGGTTTTGGGTAAAGAGCCAGAGGAAAGAAAATGTAGTCTCTGTTGTCAAGACTAGTTTTGCTGGTCCTCTGATTTCATGTTATTCCTGAACCTTGTGTATTATGAAGCTCTAAAGGGCATTGACTTATACCTGTAATATACAGATATATAAAAATGACATCTGCATTTTGCATCTGACATAAAACATCACAAAGTGAATTAATTTATTTAAAGGAATAAGGTAATCTCCCCTGATTGTGACTATAATTAGAGTGCCAAGATTCTGTTTCAGAAACAGACATATGCTGAAATCTTGGAATACAACACAAAAACTCAAGAGTGGGTATTGCATTTAGTGTGTTTTCTATACACTGAGAGTAAAGATGGAGAGAGATGACAAAGGAGGGGGTAGAAAAGAAAGTAATGAAAACCAAGAGGCTACTGATACTTCTCAAAATGCAGTAACAATATAATGAACATCTATGCAATATCCCCTGAGTTAATACATCCCTGGACTTGGGACACAAACAGGGGAACTTGCTGTAGATTTTTCTCCTGTTGGAGAAAATCCTTTCTTTTTTATCAGTGAGGTTTTCCAGTGAAGCATAGGAAGCTGAAACTGTCACTTTGGTTACTTAATGATGTTAAAGGGCTCAACATGAAGGGGTTGAAAAATGCTAGTTTTTAATGTCTCACTTCCTAAATTATCATTATAAAGAGTGCAGTCTCTTTGAAATAAAGGACCTGACTGTCCCAGTTGGACATGGTCCTGGTAATAATATTACCTTTTCACTAAAGACAATTACAATGATGATTTAGGATGAAACCCCAGGAAGTACCAAAACAAGATTGCATTTTTTTGCTCTCAGAAAACTTATAAGGAACTTTCCAACTGCATAGTGTTCAAAACTGAAATTGTCCTGTGCCCCTTAAGAAGAGAGCATAGAAGGCAGCTTTCATTATGCACCGATCTAAAAGTCTTATTTCACCAAGTTTCACAAGTTTATTCTATGATGCAACAAGTATGTTATGATTAGATTATAGATAAGAAGCATATGGATAGCATATGATAGTTAGTACCTACATTTTGACTATTTTCTGGTAAGTATATCCAGTTCAGAGAGTGTCTGACATTATCACATCCTGAGTTCAGCACATACTGCGAACAGACAACATCCAGTGAAGACATTCATGTGCTCTCTTCCTCAAACACATACATTCCAAATTTTCAAGCTTTTGGGTCCAACTGTAAAGATGTCTTTGCTTCACAGTAATATGCAAATGTTAGAGAAGCAATGTATAGGCTGCCTGATATTGACTTGTCATTTTACAAACACATGGAGACTGGTAATTTTTTGCACAAGATGTTATTTACAATAAAAATCTCTGAACCAGATAATAGTGTAGGATCCTATGAAATGAATAATTGAAAGTGACATTTTTTTCCTCATATCCCTTGCCACTAGCACATTTCTCCACTCTGACTATTTGAAAACTGTGTCCTGAGCTACTTTTCAGACAATTCAGAACATGGTTACAAGCATCTTCATTTCCATCAGTCTGAATGTAATTTGTGCTGAATTCAATCCCGTAAACTTTGTACACTGGTAGTGCTCTACTGATAACTTCTGATGTAGAGAATGGAGTTTTATTTTTTTGTTTTTCAGATGCTTGATGATTTCACTCCATCACTTTGTTTCAGAGTTATGTATGTTGTACAGCTTGTCACAGTTTTAGCTCTGCACCCATATCTCCTTAGGGCTTTTGCCTCAGGGCTAACCATAACTGTCAAGTTTCCTTGTTTAAATTAGTTTGTTTAGAGCGCATTGCAGGAAGAGTCTGAGTAATGAAATTCATACTGTGACTGTATTTAGAAAGAAGGCTTGTTTCTTACTAGAAGATTTGAACTTGTGTATTAATTTGGGGCTATTGTAGGAAGGTCAGAGACACTAGTGCTAGACTTTTGAGCAATCCTAGTTGCAAACTAGACCAGAAAGGGTTCTAGAAAGCAACCTGGCTTCTGAAGGAGCAAATGAGGGGTGCAAATTTCAAGCTTATATTTAATTTCAGCTTTTTGCAATTAGAATGTTAAGTGCATGTCACATGGCAATCAGCTGCAAAAATTTTAAAACAACCAACCTGCCTGCTCCTGCTGGACAGATGTGTCAAAAAGTCATGAGAGTGTTCATCAACCAGTGCAATGTTAAGTGATTTTATTTTATACTGTCATGGAAATGTGGCTTGGGCTAAGCTGTTGGATTTCATGCTAAGTGGCTGAAGAATGGAGGTCAATGCAGTAACCTCCAGCACCCAGGCAGCACCATATTGCTGTGGAATGGCAGCATCTTTGAGTGCTGCAGGTGCTTGCTAGGCGAGATATGCATCTGATCCTTAAAATCTATATTCACTTACTGAATACAGGGATTCATGACAGCCTTTGCCTGAGTTACAATACATGGTTTAATAATTGGATCTTTGAGTGTAGGCTTGATTTTTCATTTACTTTTTGAAAGAAGGTTTAATTTTGAAGGTTATATTGACTTTTTATTTGCTTATTCTAATTTGTTAGTGTATATGCATACTTTTAGAGATCTAGCTGCTCTAAAATGAAGATTTTAGGCATCCCGACAAGTGTTTCCCTTTGCACTGATGTATAGTTTTTCATATGCAAGAGTCAAATTATGTGTTGATTATGAAGATTTATTTAGAAGTATGACAAGATGAAGAAGGTGGAGAAGAAATGGAGAGAAACTTTTAAAATAGAAGCCAATTCTTGAGAGCTCTTTCTGACCCCACCAGTATACAGAGTTGCTGGCTTCTATTGTATTTACAAGACAGATACTAGGTTATTCTTTGCTATTCTTTCTTCTAGAGAATATCGTAATATTTTCTATTAAAAAAAAAGTACCGCAAAAGAGGATAGTATGTGCTACCCATCTGCAAGGCATTCAATAAATCAACTACAATCATGTATATTAGTATGGAGTAGAAAGATTAATGAAGAAAACATAATACTTTCTTTTGAATCCTAGGTCAAGAGAACAACATTCTGAACAAAATCCTTCAGTAATATCAAAAAGTAGTAAAATATGTCAGGTTGCTAAGCTGCCATTTAATTCAAGGGCTTAGCTCTGCATTGCAACCTTTCTTTGTGGTGTCATCTTCACTGTCCCGTGGGGTGGGTTACAGCAACAACTGTGTCATAGATGCTTGGCAGCTACCAGAGTGACAGGCTCGAAGCAGTCACTGTGCAAAAAGGGGCCTTCCACTGAGACACATTTCCCTATTACAGTGACAGTTGCTCATTTATTAATCATTCTTTACAGAAAATAAAGGGGAACATGTATGTGTGGGTGTTTGTGGGAAGGCAATATGGAGAAGGCAAAGCCCTGAAATTCTCCAGTGAGAAATAATCGTGGTCAGCCAGATCCTCATAGGCTGGCATAGCTGCATAGCCTGATGAAACTCATTAGCAAATGGAGTATACTCTTAATGACTCTTTCTGATACTTCCAGTGTATTTTGCTCAAACAGAGGTGTTATGAAGTAAAGAAACCTGTTAGCTGAGACTCAGTTATTTGCCTTCTTGCCATGTTTCTGCAGGAGTTTAGCACATTTGCAGAGAAGTAGATTATGCAGAGACGGTGTCAGTGGACAAGGCCCCACTCCTTGGCCCTCAGCTCAAATAGCACAACAGAGTTTACACCCATATAGCCAACTTTTTTCCTCAAAAAAAATACCACAACCTCATATCACAGCCTATTCAGAACAGCCCCTGCATTCTGCTCCAACCAGACTGTTATCAATCACACCAGTACTACCTGGTGTGAGCCAAAAACACAAGACAAGCTATTAACTACTGCTTTGACAAGTGATCACAGGCCAGTGTTGGAGCCTATTCCCAGCCCTGTTATCCATACTTGTTTGGGAACTGTATCTAAATATCTGAAGTGACAAAGTAGGAGATACTCTGGCTGGACTAATAAAGATGACACAGCCCTCTCATTTCTAGGATGCCAGAAATTGTAACACATTCGAGAGCAGTAGAACTGCAAGACATTGTGCATCACTAGACAGGCTCAGAGGGCAGAAGTAGATTGTGTGGGAGGCATGTCTGTCTAAGAGAGGACTGACTACATAATTTTGTTTTACAGTAGCTTGCTTAAAAGCCTATGGAGGTACATGAATGATGGAGAAAAACTGAGAGGAAAGCCTTGATGAAGAAGGTAAAGGAAGTATACTGTAGCCACCACAGTGTCACTTCTTATTCATGTTCACATAATGGAAGGAGCAGGTTTACTCTTGCTTATGTAATGCTTTAAAATGTCTAAAATTTCACTGACCAATAGTTCTTTCATGCAGTCTAATCTTCAATTGCAAATGACTTTAACGTAAAATGGAACCAACCTACAAGGTCATACAGTTACTGTAAGGGTGTGTTTGAAGGTTTTCAAAGGATTAAGAGTTGATAAACAAAATTCACCCTTGCTAGTCTTTAAGATGTAAAGTGTAAGAAATATACATCTATGCCTGCATCTAGGATACCTTTGAATTTTTACTGAGTTCTTGATTATGGTGATTCTAATCGGATAGCAAATTTCATCTTCACTTCCTTATTTTTGGCATGGAATATTCTATCATAAAAATAGACTGCATACTTTTCAAGTGTAGTCACAATAACTGTAGGGAAATGCATTTCATGGTTTTATATAAGGGCTTCAGACTTCCCAAAGCAACTGTATCGGGGTTTATGCACTCTTTCACCATGTGAGGAACTTCATTCAGTATTAATCAGGAGTAAAAGGCATAGCACTCTCCTGAGATGTGAAGACAGTGATTGTTAATCACAGTTTTTTAAAGGTTCACTATAGGAACTAGGGATATCAAACTATATGTGTTATTTTTATTTAGTGCCTGACTTAAATTATTTTTATTTAAGTACTTAACTGTGGGAGTGGAGGGTAGAAACACTAATCAGAAAATGCAGATAAAAGAGGAACTGCCCTTTTCAGATTCAACATGGACTTAGATCAGTTTAGGAAAGTGCAGAGATGACAAGTGACACAGACCAGGATGCTGGTTGCAGGCACAGGCTGTCATGCACAGCTGCCTGCATATCCTTACTCTGGTTCTGCTCCTAGATTCCTGGACTATGTGGGGATTTTACACAAAACAGCCAGCAAATATGCTCTCTTTAATTGATGTTCTTCCTCCAGTTTTTTTTTTTTTTTAGTTTCTCAAGTTAGGTCAGAATTACTGTAATGTGTAAGGTTTTTTTTCAAGACTTTTGGTATATTTGCAAAATTATATGCTGATTCAAAGGAAGGAGGGGAAATGCAAATATGTGGGCAGGACAGGAGTGCTTCTTTGAGTAGGAGACCAGATTTAACCTGGCACAAATCATGAAGCTACACTGAGATCTCTCTCTCTTTCCTCTTGTCAGCGTTAAGGACAAGACTTGGTTGATGTATGGATTAATAGCCAAGCAAGGCTTGTGCCTCTGCAATTTATATAACTGTTACAATCACTATAGAGCAAACCACTTTAATCTACAGCCTGAATTCCGCTGTTTGAGCCATGTCTCAATACTAATGTGAAAGCAATACCTTTTGCCTCAATATTAATGTGAAAGCAATATTTTTTTTTTTTTTTAATATTAGCTGATTTGGCCTTTAACCCTTCTGTGCTTCAGATCTTGAACTCTGCAACATATTCATTTTCTTTAAACTATGAAAATTCAAATAATAAAGTGTGAAAATAGCCCCATTATTGTTTTGTAGAAAGGATAAGAGATAGAGTTTGAATGGGGGATGTGAAGATAAAAGGCTCTGCAAAAATGTCAAATAGGTAGAATACATAGAAAGTTAAACGACCATTCTGAAAGTCGGGGGGGCTCTGCCTGTAGGAGACTGTAAGTTTCTCAATTTCTATATATAAATATTTCACAGAATTGAACAATAATGGTGACTTCTAAGATTCAAGAGATAATAGCAAACATTAAGCCAGATCATAGCTTGGTCCTTCTGTGAATATATCGAAGCCTTTACTCCAGTAAGAGCAGGCCAGCTGACCCAGTTTAACAAAGCATATATCCCCCCTGATGCTTAAAAGAGCAGGTTCTTTTGCCAGAACCTTAAACATTGTAATCGAGACTGAATGTGCCAGATTTCCAAGCTTAAAGGCTTCAGAAAGACCCAGCACATCGGGAAGGTCTTTCAAAAGCTTTTTGTGACACCAGGGGCTTGGGGGAACCAGCCAAACTAGTGCAGGAGGTTCTCTGCCTTCTCACGATCTTCTCTTCCTTCTGCAAGTTTGTACCTGCCAGTTGTAATCTGGGTTAGTGTCCAGTCAACTTCTGTTTCTAAACTTTTGATGGAACAGGTCACTTTTGAGGTGGAAATCTCTGCCTCGAGTGAAGGGAAAGGAAAAGGCAATTATAATTTTTACAGTTTGTATTTACTGCTGGCCTTTTATTCTGGTTGCAGTTGTTACATAGTTGGCGCTCTGAGTTTAGAACTTATCCTAGAAAGGCTTGGTCTTTACAAGGGTCAGAAAGACTCACAAGGAGCCCCAGAGGATTTGTTGCCATTGCCAGCACTTCTGAGCTGAGCTCCAAACTGTTTTCTTTGTTCTGCTTGTAGCTACTACTGATTCCTATGGGTTGTGATGGTGATTAGACACATTCTTCCCCCCCCTTCCCCCCTGCCCTCCCCAGTTATTTCAGGATTCAGTCTAGTTTAGGGATTTTTCTCCTTTATTATATCCTCAAGAAGTATTAGGTATGTTAAAAAAAATAAATAGGTAAATTATTTCAATCCATATGTGCAGAGGGAGACCTAGGACCCTTCCTTTTCTCCACTGCAACCCTTTGTATTCAAATGTTTCATAAGAGACCTGCCCTGGGTTTAGTTTTCCACCTAGTTTTAGCAACTACTCTGCTGTGAGATAGTCCTGTCATAATTTTGAAGGAGTATTTCATATCCCATTGAGAAGTTTTGGTTTTATATAACTATATAGAACACAAAAAACAACATTTGTGAGTGAAAAGTATACAAAGGCTTTTCTTAATTTTGAGATGCTGTTTCGGATTAGGCATGATTGTAGGCAATGAGAGGAAGGTAGCCTGTGAAAACACACATTATGTTCATATTTGTTAAGTATGTGACTACATTCTTTTGTTCTTGTATTACACAGAGATGTGTTTGTGCTTATACTTGCAGTTTGGAGCAAAGACTACCATAACAGGAATGATATGTTGAGATTTAACTGCTCTGTGAATTGTAGGACAATAAAGCAGTAATCCGTCTCTCCTGTGGTGTTCTAATTTTTTATTCAGCTGTGGCATTCTGTACCATGCTGTTTATCTTGTACTTTCATTCACTCATGGATCTGATAGTTGTGAAATTGGCAGATGGTTTGTGATGCTTTTCTAGGACTGGTTGTATCAATCCTAGTGATTAAAAAGGCTTGCTGATTTGCTTACCCAAAAGGATTAATGGCAGGCAGTGAAGGCTTTGTTTGAAAAATCCATGCCACATAATTCAACAAAGGGTCAAAAAAGCAGACTGGAAGTAATCCAGTATTAGAGCTGCATTATGGAGCTTTTTAAAAAACTTACTGACTCAGCAATTGGACATTTCTTGATGAGGTCTGAACTATCAAGGAAAATGCAGCTTCACACTGTTTTCTCAGTCATTCCATGAGGATAAAGTTCAAGCTTTTAAGCAGGTCAGCAGCAGAACTGAATGACATGTAAAGCTTTGGAGAGCTGCCCTGCATATTTTGTTTCTGTAAAAAATCAGAAATGTAAAGTACAGAAGTATGACCTTGACCCATCCTCTCCTTCCTATGCGATTTAAGCGTTCATAAATTCCTGATAGTCAAATGCTTAGGCAGACCAGACCGAGCACTTTAACCTGCTGCTTAGACTTCTGTAAGTTATTGTGATGGTTTCCTAGGAAGTTGTAGTTGTAAAATGCAAATTATATTCTACTGCAATAATAGACTATTAAATTTAAAGTTAAATGTCAAGTATACAACATGCAGCCCAGTGAAGAGCAAACTCCTCTGGGAGTGCAGGAAGCTGGTCCCTGTTCTCAAAACCATTTTTAAGGCGTATGCCATGGTCCTTGAATGAGAACAGAGCTACTCTATCAGCTGTTTTCAAGCTCATTCTTTCTTCATCCCCTTGCCTCTTTGATTCTTGGCTTCCTGGCTCTGCGAGGAGGCAGCTCCCTCTCAGTTCTGCCCTTTGTTGAATGAGCAGTTCTAAGTCTCTTTGAAATCTCACTTTGAGATTTCTGTCCTGTAGTCTGACCAAGAGTTGGTCATTTATCTCCGCTAATCCTCTCAGAGTTGCAAGCAGTTTTTCAGTCTTAGGTAAGCCACAAACATTTTTCAAGGTTTAATTTATCTTCTGTCCTCAAGCTTAGGACATACACTATTTAAAACAAATGTTGGTCTTACATAAGGTGTGACTCTCCTCAGCTATATATAATGCACTTGCACAGTTAGCTGCCTCTGCATGACTGCCAGACAAAATACATCAAGAAAACAGGAATTGGCTACTATCAGACTTCTTTGCATGTTTTCTTTTCACCAGCACCCATTATTTAAATGGTACAGAATGTGATTTAGATCTCTGAGTTGTCTTACATATATCCAGAGTTTCCATCTTTGCTGCTCAGACTATTTTCTGTAATTTCATTTACTTCCTTATGCTAGTTGCTGTTCAGATATTGCTTTGGACAACAGGGCTTCAGGGACAGACCCTTATTTAGGAGTGTATTTTCAGTCACTTCTGATTAATGGAGCCTGTGTTTCATCACAAGACCTTCCTGGGTCTTACAAATAATGAGCAGAATTTTGTAAAGCTTCAGTTCTTCTGTCTCACAGTACTTGTGATTATATCAGCCAGTTTACTCATCTGGAGTGTTGTCTACAGAATCTGAGGCCTAGCTAGAAAATCTGACTTAGAGAATAAGGATAAAATTGTTAAATGTGCCCAAATAACCTAAGACCCTACCTGCAAAAGAGATAAAAATAATTAGGATTCTACATTCTTTTGCATTATTCGCTCTGCTAGATTTAAATCCAGGGATTTTAAATATGCATATTTTCCATATTGTCCCAGCATACCCTGGAGATGCTCCATGTTAGCTGTTTTTAATTAGATTGGTGTTGAAGAGAGACTGCCTTTATCCTAGTTGAACAACTAGATGTGCTGAGTACTTTTAATGGCAATCTCTCACTACTCTAAATGTATGTGTGATCATTTATTATTTTTTTTCGAAGTTATAAAAAGACAGTATTTTGTTAACCTTCTACAAAGTTATTGTCCAGCCTAAATACTTTAGGTTATGTCACTATTTTCCCATGTCCAGCAATAGGTGGTGAAGCTGAGCATATGTGAACTCCTGTGATTAAGCACATATGCATGTCCAAGTGCTATAGAGTGGTTTTGAAGAAAAGAATGTTAGAATGTTGAACTATATTGTGGAAGAGACTTGTAAAGAAGAAGATTTTTGTAAGAATTTGTCATGTGCCATTTTATAAATACATCATTTGCTGCAATGATCAGAAATGCAGGGTAAATGTGGTAGTACATTTGCTATCTTAAAGCCACTGTTACCACAGTGTCCAGTTTCTGTCAGTGCTTTTCTATCAATGGAGTGCCATAGAAAGACACATCTCACACTAAAAGACAAATACTAGGTCTTTCCAATGGGAAAATTCATACAGTTCTGTTGTCCCTTGGGTTAAGGAGCAGTTAATTTTGTAACTTTGGAGTTGAATAAATTTTTGTTCAGTCCATTGATTTTGATTTTTTTCATTGTTTAAAAAGTATCATCACATGTAATCTATGGAGTCCACTGCTTCCTATTTAAAAACTAAGCATATGATTTGTTAGGACAAAATTGAGCACTTTCTGCTTTGCAAATTTTCAAGTGAACATGTGGTACTAAGATTAATAACATAATTGTCAAGCTTTCTCTTTAAAGGAAGAATGTTTTCACTTATCTTTCTGGTTTGCTTGCTAGATGTTCACCTAATAAAGACCTGTAGAATCTAGATCGAAGGCTAATGGAGCTTGTCCCTAATTTTAATCACAGTTTGTAGTTTTTATCAATCTGAAAAATATCCCATTTGAAAGTCTGATATTTCTAGTAACTCTAAGAATTACTTTGCTTTTAGATTATAGTATGTGACTATCAGATTCCATTCTTTGGATGTTATTTCATTGTACTGCTTCTTCTGTATAAGGTATAAAAGACTCAACACTTTACTGTTCTGTGCTGAATAAATATTCTCCCTATTATGAAATTGAATCTGTTCTCTGGAGTGTAAATACTGTGCTCTTAGGACACAATGATTGGCACAGTTGGTCTAGTTGGATGACAGAAGAATTAGAGCTGTTGTCTTGTGGGGACCTTGAAAGAAGTAGGTAAAGAGTCTGGAGCTTACCCACACTTTTTTCTCCAAGATTAGCATTAAGATTTTTTTATCTACTCTGTAGAGCATCGGTCCTCCACAATATAAGCCTTATTGAAACTAAACCTTATTCAAAATCAGATTGCAGGTAAAAGAGAAAGTAGCAACCATTATGGAATAAATTCAGAGAGAACAATTATAGGGATGAATTAAAACTTTGTGGTTTCATTCAATAATAAGCTTGTCTTCTGAATACACTTTTATATCTTTAAGATGTTTCAAGTAAAAGAATGAAAAATGTGTATTCACTTCTGGATGTGTATGTAAGGTGGTAATTTTTGATTAGTTTACATTTCAAAAATTATTATAAATGGTAATATTTATATATTATGTTTTCCACGGTTTCAGTAAGTACTGTTCAATGCAAGTTTAAGTATGCCTGATAAGAAAAAATCTGTAAGCTAAAGTGAAATTATCTTTGCTCAGTATATTTTTTTACAAAATGTAAACAAACAATATTGCAAACAACAATATTGCAAACACATCCAAAAATTTGATGAAAATTTGATAGGTAGAAGTACCAGAAGAAAAAAATTTTCTTAGGTGTATTACTATTAAAAGTTGTCTCACTGTATCACTCATAGATTTCAATGAAGAAAAGATAGAGGGGAATGCAAAAAGGCAAAAGACCAGTCCACAGTCTAAAAAATAAAAACAGATGGGGACTAGAAAAAGAAGAAATCTTATAAGAAAATTAATTTGGACCAAAAACCCTCCTGGCTTTTTAAACTGTGTATCTACTTTATTTCCTGGCTATAATTAGGTCCTAGATATGTGGGGGGTTGTTGTGTTTTTACATTTATTTTGCTTACATAAAGAATGAATAGGTCTTGCCACTTGCTTTGTTTGATAGTAATTTGAACATGTGGTTCAACACACAGATGGTTTTTTCCATTTGCATGGTATCCCTTTACCAGAAGAAAGTTTGGCTGTGTCTTCCTGGATTGCTAGTGTTTTCGCCAATCCTGGCTTTGAACCATAATCTGGTATCCCTTTTTGGAGCTGTGTAATGCCATGATGAAATAGAAAGGAATTGTTTCTTAGCACTGACTTAATGCACTGTGCTTGTTTAATGACATGATAGCTTAATGTGATGTCTGTAATGAAGCTCATCTGTGATGACTTCAGCTTGATGATGATGATGGTGATGTTCACTTGAGATGCAACCAGCCTTAGGCTACAGAAGAATTCCAGCCAGATATTTTGGGGGTTTTAAATATCTTCAAAAATGTTTCAAGCTCTCTTCAGCATCCTCCTGCAGCGAAGGACTTTCTGCCTAACCTCTTTTTATGTCCGACTATATAACATTTAAAAAAAAACCCAAAAAACTAAACTAAACCTCAAAGACCACCCCTGCCCCTGAGTTAATTCTCTAGACTGGATAGTCAGAAAATGGTAATCTGCACAAAATTTGGAAACAACGTATTTTGAGTGTATTGAAAGATGAGTTTTCAATAACCAATGGAAATCAAAAGCTAGAATATCCTGTCATTTACTAGTAAGAGACTGGGGATATAGGAGTTTTTAGAGAACTTTCAAATAGGGGCTGCAGGTTAGAATAAGAAAACTAGAAATAAGAATCATCTCAGGTCTTCTTGCTTGCTTTTTGAAGTTAAATTCGGATTATATATTTGATTCACTCCAATTTGGGAGGAGCTAGCTGTATTTTTCACTGTATAGAATAGCAGATTGGTACGTTACAGAAGATGTGTATTGCAGATGAAGATCATAGAACCAGTGCAGTATAGTAACAGGTGCATCAACTTCAGCTGAAGACAATATGAATCTCTGTGGCTTATGCCCTGTTCATGAAAAGGATATATTTTGCCAAGTTTCTAGAATTGTAATGTGTCTCTCTCCCTTGCAGGTAAAGGTATACCAACTGCAATAGCAAGGAAGACCTGTGGTTTTGGTTCTTGTTTTCTCTTGGTTATTGTTTGACATTTGCAAGCTCAGCAAGTCTTACATTTTCAAAAGACTATTTCTGTACACTATATTAAAAGCAGTGATGGCTTTAGCCTGATTTGGAGTGAGTGATCATGAGACTAAAGGGAGAATGTTTTTTCCTGTAAAAAACTACTATGTGATAGATGATTTTGAATCAATCAAACAATCCTATTAAACAAAGTTGCTGACACAGGTGGTAAATGGTTTTTGCCAAACGATGTCAGAGAAAGGGACTTCTGTCTCATCACATGACACAGAATAGGTGGCCCTGTGTATTTCCTTTGAGGAGTCAGGCAAACATCTTTGTAATATTTTTGAAGAAGAGATTACATCTCCTCACCTGAATTGGTGGCTGTCATAAGATTTTCCTAAAAGTACTACATTAATCTTAGTTTTTGATGATTTCTGAGATTGAATTCAGTTGAGCTGAAGCCTTTATTGCATTGAATCACAATGAGAGTCGAGGACCAATGGACATGAATAAGAATTAAAGAGATGCAAGAAAATAGCCCTAATAAAAAAGCGCAGCGCTTGGATGCCACAGTTAGATTGAGTCCTGAATTGTCTTTGATGGGTTTCTCAATCTTGTCAGTAATGATGGTCTCCCATGGTGCCTGCAAACTGCGAGCAATTTTCTGCAGTAGCTGCTGTGACCAGATTGTATTAAGATGAAATGTTGTCATGAGACATATACAAAAGCTTCTCCTTGCTTGTGTCTGATGCAAGGCAGAAAACCATCTTTCTCTGCTTGGTGAATCAAGGAAGAAAATATGTTTGTGTTTCAGTCAGGTGCCATTTATTGTATCTTTATTAGAGACAAATTTTGTAACTGGATAAAATGAGATTTTACAGACTATTTTCAATGTATTAAATATCATTTGGTCTTTTTATGTGGATATGTTATCAACAGCAGTGGTTTTTAGAGTAAACTAGCCCGGTATGAAAGTCTGTAGATAGGATTGCATTATGCCTAATGCATGTTTTCTGTATGTACTTTAAATTTCTATTTCTTAGAAGTGAACCAGAGTAGCAGTGGTTGAATAAAATAGAATATTTCAGTTGGAAGGAAATGCAAATGCTCATTTGGTTCAACTGTCTGACAAATTCAGTTGCTGTTGAGATGGGAGAACAAAATTGTTTAGTTGTGTTTGTCAAGGAGCACTGATACAGACTACAGCTATCTACATAAGAGATATTCTGTTCTGTTAAATCCATTGCAGTCTTTCATTTGAGGCCCTTAAGATGACGAAATTTCATGACTAAACAACTCTCTAATGAAAATTCAGGTATTTTAAATTATGAATAAATATGAACCTAATTATGCCAAAGTCTGGAAACAACAGGAAGTCATCATATGTGATTGAATTTAAGCAAGAGTTCTTGGGAAGGATTTTGGTGAAGGTTTATGTTCTTGTAGTTTCTTTTGTCAGTAGTAAAAGAGAAATACTAACAGGTACTACATGCAAAACAGTTTCTGGTCATAATCAGTAAATCAGAAAATTTCTATCTTTGCACACTTCAGAGGAATAGTACTTTCAGTTTTAGGTGCATAAAGTATATAAGCAGTCAGGTGCAGCTGAGAAAAAGTAAAGCAGCTGTTCTGAATCCTTTAGACACACCATTAGCTGAAAATCACTAATTTTGTTTTCTTTTTAGAAGGTTTTTATTCATCATTATTGTGTAATTAACAGCAGCCTATAATTCATCATGTAAACCACTCTGGGACCTGAGAACTGGAAAGTAGCAAAAGTGACACCAGTTTTCAGAAAGACTTTCTGTGAAGTCAGGGTTGTTAATATAGGCCTGTAATCTGTAGTCTGTTAGTCTGTAACAGATAAATATAATTTTCAGGGAAATTAATAAAATTTGTCATAAATTTAGAATTAATGGACACATGAATAAATGTGATGAATACGCATGGTGATTTTTTAATGGAATGCTTGACTCATAAAGCCACTGAATTCTTCAAAGTTGTTGGCAAGTACATGGATAAAGGCAATTGTTAGACTTTCCAGATGGCTTTTAGAAAGATGACTTTCCCAAAAGTTTTAATGAAATCAAGTGACTGAAAGGTTGCTGCTTATACAGTTCCTTTCACAGACAGGTAGTGGATAAAAGACCGAAACAAAAAAATAGAAATAATGGGAATTAATATAGATAAGACCAAGTCTGTTGATGATATTAAAATTAACACAGCATAGTAATGACAAGGTTAATCAGCAACAAATTACAACATTAACTTACTAGAATCAGTGACTGAGCAGTGAAATGGCAAGTGAAATGCAATGTAAACAGATATAAAGTGCTGCACACAGAAAAAAGTCTGACCTTCACACAGAAAATGAAAGCATTGAGATCACTGTTAATACTCAGGAGACCCAAGAGTGGCCTGGAGAGGCTGAGAACAACTTCCTCTATTTGTAACAAGGAGCTTGAACTGAAGCTGGCAACATGCAGGTTCAGAACAGTAAAAGGAGGCAGATTTTCACCAGTCATGGTCTTTCTTGAGGCAGAACAACATTTTACTCTGGCCCAAATCCTTATGTGTTAAAGCTCAAATTGCTCTAAAAATCATTCCAAGGAGAGGCCTCTCTCTGGTGGTCCCAAAACATGGTTTATATTGGTACTGGCAGATGAAAACAAGTAATAACCTTCTTTGGCTGGCACAGAGAGCTGCTGAACTGTGCTGCTGTCAGCACCTTTCTCAAGCAGCCATATAGTTATACTGACAAATCTGTGATGTGTTGCTTCACTGGTACTGTTTGCAGTTTTGTGAAGATACAAAGAACAAATTCCACAGGTACTGTGCTGTCCTGCATGAAAAAGAAGCCTAAAACCTCTGAGGGTGAAGCACTCACAGATGATGGGGACAGCTGAACAAACAGGATGCTTCTAAGTGATGAAAGGAAGAAACTGCATTTCTGAACTCCTGGACCCAAAAGCTGAGACAGGATAAAGTGAAATGGAGGAGTTCAAAATATGAGAAATACACCAGCCATAAGTGATTGAGGTTGATGGATACGTGTGAGCAAAGTGCAGTAATAGCTCTCTTGTAGAAAATTGCTGAACCTGCCTGACTTATCAGGAGTAATACGATCTCAGTTTCTGATTCATAGGCTCCAGTGAAGTAACTTTTCAGATGTCTGCCAGAATGAGTACTTCCAAACACAGTTTATGTGTGTTTAAGTACATTGAAAAAAGTTCTTCCCTAGCCTTTGTGTGGTGCTTTCCTTCTGTTCACACAAGATGTGACAGCTTTACAAGTGCCAACCCAGAAGAGTCAAAAACCAGTGCCTTCTCTTCCTTTTATTTGTTATTTCCTGTTAATTCTATGGACATCTTTTCATATCAATATCACAGTCCAAGTCTATTCTCTGGCAAGTCTTAAAACAAAAATAAGTGCTTGTTGTGTAATGTTGCTTATCATCATCTCCTAAGATTGTTTTGAGCCCTTCAGTAATTTAAATTGCAGCCTAGACATGCAGTAAATATATACTCCGGTAATCAATTTGACATAAGTATTTGGAGAGAGCCGTACATACTTAAGCACTACTAATATATCCTTTATCCTGCAGGTGTACAGCACATGAAAAAAACAGAATATAGCAGGTGGAAATGCTAAAGACCTCTGGAAGTTAATGAAACTCATGGATGTTCATCCTGAGAAAATATTAATTACTGTTACATACGGTTTCTTTATATGTTGCCTTTATTGATTATTTGCTTAATTAGGAGGATTAGATTGGTTAATGGTTCTGCCATTTGTCATGGGTGTCATGGTTAGTCTTTGTTACTCTGATTGACAACACTCCTTTACTTCACTTACTCCATCTCTGGTTTAGCTTTCGATGTTTCTTGAGGGCCACTCAAATTCTTAATCTCAATTTATGTACCTTTGGCATCTTTCTTGAATACACAGTCTGCCTTTTGAAGTGGAAAAATTCCATCCAATATCAATTCCTTGAATTTTCTTCCTCAAACGTGCCCATTTTTCCATACAATTTTTCTATCAATGATGTTTTCTCTTTATTGACCATTTAACTTGGAAACTCCTTTTTAAACAGTCAAGTTCTACTATGCATTTATTTCATTATTCTTCAAACTAAAATTCTCTTTTCCTATTGCCTGAAGCCTCCTGGTGTTTTTACTCAAAATCATTCTTCATACCATCCGTTATACTTTCCATTTCAAAATATCCTTCCCGGTATGCCTTCTAAGATGTGTACATTTTGTTTATATTCTTCTTGAAAGCATCAACATCTTTATTTTTCCATATCTTATATACATATATATACACCTCTTTTTGCCTCTAATACGCATATTGCTGTATTTGAACTGATCAAGATCTGTTCTAAAAATTGCCTGCTTGCTTTTCTTCCCTGTATTACATCTGTAACCCTCTTCTGATCTCACTGGGTTTTCTTCTTTTCAAACTCATGTATTCTTCTCCACAGTTCAGAAGGCACTTATTTTTCCTCCTTTGAAAGACCTCTCTTTTAAGAATCACTCTGCTAGCTCTTTTTTTACATCTCGCTCTCTTTTTGGGTTTCCCTCTCACTCATACAGAATGTAAGCTATGAAAAATGATTTATTTTTAACAGCAGTGCTATAAAGGTGTGACCTATATTTCTCATTCTTCTCTGTGTATTGCTGGCATAAAAGGGCATTCCTGCTCTCTTTAGAAAGTGTAGCTGCCTGTTGAGGGCCTCAGTATGAGTAGAATTGCACTTCTGAAAAGTTGGGGCTGCATGTGCTACAGTAAGTGCCCAGCCACAAGGTCAGCTTGTGGCCTAGAAGATTAATTTGAACCATTTCTTACTGTGAGACAAGTTCTTTGGACGTTGACTAACCTCACTTATAACTTGAAGCAAAATAATCTATGAGAGCATTAACAAATAAAGTCTTTGCAACAAAGCAATTGCCATAGAAATGTTCTGATACTGCTTCCAACAGTGCACAACCTGAATGCTGAATCTGTAGAAAAGGTAGACATAAAAATGATTGGCCAGGAGATTAAACTTCTCTGCCAGGTGCTCAAAAGATATTAGCTGCCTAACATCTAAAATATCAGCTGTCAAAGCCCTTAAAATCCTGCTTCTTGAGCAGTATGATCTCTGAGCTGGAGTGGGAGGAAAGGTTATCACATACAGGTCTCCAAGAAGAATGTGTATTGTACTGCTTTCTTTCAATTCCTCTAACTTTCACCAAGCTTTCTGTGTGTAAAAGAAGAAACAGATTAAAGTGGAAGACAGACATCAAAATGGATGCTATCTCAGAATTTAATTCAATTTATAATCAGTTACAGTCACATCCCCACCAACCCATATTCATTTAGTTTTTTTCATAAAAATACAGTGTTTTGTAGCTGTTAATAAGACTGCAAACAACAGTGGCCTCATTCTGTGTCTTTCCACTTTAAATGCTTTTAAATGCTTGCATCTTTTTTTTCTGAAAATGTATCTAAAGGCCTCATTAGAAAAGATTATTTCTTCCAGTGATAATGATTCAGACTGAAAGCAACTCTTCTAGTGAGTAAATCTTTACAAGTCTTTAAACTTCTGTGGCACTTGTAGTTGGGTGAATCTAAAGGCACTAATGGAGGGACAAGTGTAGAGAGGAAAAAATACCTATCAGAGCCCAAATCTGGCAAGTATCTTCTGTATTACAGAAGTATTCTGTTTCTGAAGGGGAATTTCCTTGGCTTTCATGGTCATAATAGCCCATAGTCCACACAATCTGCAGTCAGATGGGAGATGCTGTTAACTTCACTTGTCATATACAAGATGGTGCTGGAAAGTTACTGTTATATTTCCAGGGAATCTGTACAGCAAATACAGAGTTTTTTACAGTAATTATAGAAATACCTAAATACGGTTTTCCCTTAGTCTTTTAAAATCTTTCATATAAATCTCTGTCTTGCCATCTCAGAAATAAAATTTGAAAAGATAGCCTGTAAAACATCACTGATTTTCAAAGAGATTTTACTTTTGTTATGAATTTTACATGAATTTAGTCCATTTTGTGAACAGAGTCAGACAAACATCAATGTTTCTCCAGGGCAGCTAATACTGAATTGCCTCACCATGAAAAGGATGGATCCTGCAAACACACAGTGGCACTTTACCAGCCTCCCCTTGCTGCTGCTTCCAGACTGGGGTGTCATTCACTGGGCACAAACATGAGGACCAAAGTGCCAAACACCTGAGCTTAGTGTGGTACCTGTGCATATCCACTGTTATCACAGGGTGCCAGTCTGTCATCAGAGCCACCTGGCTCCAGCTATTTCTTTTCTTTCAGGGGGAAGCACTGGCCACGTGGTTTCCAGCTGAATTCTCCCTTTTCATAAAGGAGATCAGAAAATACATGGGGTGGGAAGGGTGCCCTCCACCTTTTTTGAGATGACTCCTACCTGCAGAATTGCTGTGTGAGGCAGCAGTGCCTTTCAGGCATGGGATGGGATGGAGGCACTGGAAAAGGATAAGGGGAAAAATCAAAAAGCAACTTAGATCATCTTGCAGTAATTTTGCAGGTGTATGATATATATGGATCTGCTATGAATATTTTATGCAGAGAGATTATTACCAAATTGTTTTTAAAAGTTGCTCCTGTAATGTATTAAGTTTCTGAAAATAATTTTTGACTATTGCATGCCAAATATATGTGAAATGCTGTCATGTCAGTTAAGCACTCTGAGGAAGTCATTATTTCTGCTTAATACTTCTTGCTCATACCCAAGGATTTTAATAGTACTTCTTGTTATAACATCATCCTGGGAGTTTATGTTCTCTCTGAATCTTTTTTCTTGTTTTCTGGAGTTCAAACCTCCTATTCTGTAAGTGAGGCCTGTATTTTCTGTTCCTAGATGTGCTTACCTGCCCAGTAACTGGTTTCTATGCACTACTTCCTTTTCCATATCTGAGTTTACAGGCATTGTTCGTGTAATTGGAAAAATGTGCAATGTTGTTTCATGGTTCTTTTTATTTACTTCCAGATTTTTTTAAAAAATGTTTAATGGGATTTGCTGTAGTACTCAATATTGCAAAATCACACTTTCAGCATTTTGAGAATTATTAGATATTATTAGATAATTTTAGATCATTTAATATGCCAAATGTATGCTTTATTGCTATTGTCTGGTGTTATGCTATTTTCTACTTAATGTGATTCCAGCTGAACCAATACAAAACTCTAAGAATATCCCAGGGTTGTAGTTACCAATTTACAGCCGCTTATAATAGTAAAAGTGGGTATGGCTGCCAAGACTTTCATTATGTAACCGCAAATGTAGTGTTTAAATGTGTTGCCATCCTTTAGAAATCAAAACTTTGGCAACCTTTTCATCATTCACAATATTGATCATTTTTGTTTGCCTTCCTTGTATACTGAAATGTTAGAATGCTTTCAGATTTCTTAAGTATCCTGAATATTAGGGGTTTTATATAAAAATGGGTGATAGTGGTTGAAAAATTATAAAAAAGAAGCTGATTGAGTAATTCTTATCCCTAGTCCATGTTAGGTATTTATACTCTTAAGTTACCCACACAATGAAAAAATCTTTTTTTCATCCTCATATGAGGAGTACCACAATCTGCTTTTTGTAAATACCAGTATTACTTGAATATTTGAGCCTCATTGGCATGATATGAAGTTTTATCATTTCCGTTTGTAGTTGAAGATTTTTTTATTGCTAAGTATTCTCATGTTACTATATTTTAAAGCCTTTTTCATAAAGGCTGTATATTTGCCATCTGTGATTTTATTCTGGTTGATCTTAGATCTCGTCTCCATGCTTCTGGTAACATCCATTGTACAAGATAATTTTCCCCTTACTTTAGCATTCTCCAATTTGGCCTACAGCCCTTGAGAAAGTGGTGATAGAAAAGGAGAAATGTCATCTAGTTGAATCCTATTATTTGTTCCAGTTCAGTCCCTGCAGAGTTGTGATGAAATAAAGCACATTACTTATTTTTAGGTTTACCAAAGCAGTGACATAGTTAGTTTTTTTGTTTGAATAGAACTTTCAAATGAGTTCCTAAAAATCATGAAAGAAGCAGCTCCAAAAGGAAATCCCGAAATCCCAAAGTCAAGGATTTTTTTCAGTATCAACAATAGATGTAAAATAAAATAAACTTTAGCAAAGCACTCATATTTATCAGTTTAGCCAAAGAAATCACAGTGCTCTTGCAGATAGTTAAGGTCCAACATAGAAATTGCATGTGTCTTTTGAAACAAGTTTTTATTACCTTAAACTTCAGTGTAGTGAAATTGCTTCCATTTGCAAATCCTTTTCTAAATGTGCCTGTATCACAAGGCCAGGCATCACATCGTGAACTGAAAATTATGTTGCTTTTTGCTCCCTCTGGAAGTCAGGTGTTGATATTTTCTGAGCAGCTGATTAGTTACTGTGCTGGGGCAAGGCTGAAGATGTATTACTGTGAAGTCTGCGGGTTTTGAACATAAATGGAACACCCGTCCAGCCTGCTGTGACGAATTTCCTGCACAGTCATGTCCTTGAATCATAAGCAGTCAGTGAAGTATGGTTGAAGGAGGAGATTCTAGGAAAGAAACTTGGGAGATAACTACCTTTTAGAGGAAGAAATATAAGCAAGGTATCTGTAGCTCAGATACCACAATCAGCTCCAAGTTAACTCTTGAAATCATGTGTATTGAACCTGCCACAGGATCTTGGGCTGTAAAAGACATAGATCTGTAGTAATGATTTTAATTGATGCAAGAATTGTCCTACTAAATTAGAGATTTTTCCATTCTTTAATAGACATGGAGTAAAATCCTACCTCCAGTTATTTTATCAGGTGATGAATGCCTTCTAAGAGAGCTGTTGGTTATTCATGCCAAAAAGCCAAACCTCTTGGATATCGAAGTATAGATTTAGGAGTCTAACTTTAGGCACTCCTGTAAAGAAATTTCTTAATGCTCTTCAGAGAAAGAGTCTCTATTTCCCTCCTGTGTGTTGGATAAATGGAAGTAACAAAAACTAATAGAACAGATAAGAACAGTAGAGTTAGTATCCTAGGTACAAAAATCCAATTTCATACATTTGTATTACTTTCCTCAAAAGGAATGTTTTTTTTCATGCATACGAGAGCTGACTGGATATTTTCTAGTTCTTTTTTTTTTTTTAAATTCCATCTAAGTCCAAGAAAGAGGTTTATCTCCACACCCATTCCCAACAAATTTCCATTTTGATATGAATTCCTATTGGGAAAAGCAGCATTGAAAGTCAGTTTTATATATTGAAAATACTGTAACTGATAAGAAAAAAAGAATCTCATAAAGACAGGCTCATAGAAAACAAAATATTAACTATTGAAGTACAAGAATATCATATTTTTTTTGGAACAGATCATTTGGGATAGAGGATGTTTGTAGAAAGTAGCTTTAAAATCTAACCTGAAATACTGATACAATCCTTCTATAAGGCAATTAGAACTCTCTCATATGCTTCTTTATTTTATTTTTCTTTCAAAAAATATTTGCCCAGTAGGCCATAAAAATCTTAAGTGACATTGTAGCTTGTTAGTGTCCTAAATATTATTAATTATTGAAGCAGCTGTTTTGTCTTCTTTAAAGTAGTTATCCATCTGAATAATTAATAATTTTTTGTGTTTATTCCTATTACCTAGGGGCTTGTCTGTTTGCTGTTTTAACATAGCTATCTGGAAGGAAGCTACTCATAATACATGAAACAGGTTTTAGTGCTTATTCAAGAGGATAAAAGGGTATTATACTGATTTTTGGTGAAGAATTGCTACATGTTTATACAAAAACTATGCTATACTAGTGTCTCAGGGAGGAAATGTCAAAGTTACTCACCTTAGGATATTATAATATACAGCAGGCACTTAAGACATTTTTGCATTTCTCTCTCTCTTTTTTTTTTTTTTTCCAACCAAGAGGTTATTGAACTATCCCTTATACAGTAGCTTTGTTTAACAGTACACGTAATCTCATAGCAGTCTTTGTTTCCCATGCCTTGGATCAGAAGGCAGCGTGCTAAGAAGCTTAAAACCAGCAGAAAGGCTGTCAAGGGATCAGAGTGGCAAAGTGGTAGGGCAGAGAGGAGGGGAGTAAGGATGAAGTGGAACTTGGACTGATCTCATGGTCATGTGCAACACATGGCATCCATTCTTGGGTCCTTCAGACTTGGCAGGTTTTTGGCTAATACTGTGAGAACATTATAAATTGTGAATAGGATTTGCAAGGGCATTGTGTAAAATATTCACTGGTTGTGTGGATGGACTGGCTGTGGAGCACCCAGGCAGGGAGCTGCACCCTGATTGCTGGGCCTCCAGTCCATACTTCAAAGGGCAGTTTTCTCTTAGGACAACCCTACTATTGCATTAGGCACCTGCCAGAGGTGAGATGTGGTTTTTTATCTTGCTACTATAAGCAGAAGGAAGGAAGAGCAGCCTCTCTAGTTAGGTTCAGCTCCATTAACAGTCACAGGCATAGCAAATATGATGAATGGTTCACAATTCACTCTTTGACTTACAGGGTCTTTGACTGGGAGTGTGTGGTGTGAAAAGGGAAGGAGCTTTTGACCTGTCATAAAAATTGAAAGTTGTCTCAGCATGACTGTTAAAAATTATTAACAAAATTATAAAGGGAGACATAATCTCTGTGGAGAATGATTTAATTGTGATGCTTCAGGAAGGGAGCAGTTTCACCAACAGCTTGAAACCTTCCTCAGCTTCCATATTAAAGTGCACAAAATGGGTATAATATTATAGTTTTGTACTACATTTTTGTAAAGATCTAAAGCTCTGGAGAAATTCTAGGTGGCTACTGTATTGTAAAGCAATGGAGGACAAATGGCAAAAACTTTTTAATGGACATGCTTGCCTATTTTTACATTACGACAAAAAGTAGCTACCACTTTTCTTAGTGCCACTGTAAGAATGGACAACTTTGCTCTCCAGACTTTACTTTAAGCCATTGTCATGCAAATACATAACAGTATCTGTGCTGGTTGCCTCCCAACGCTACTTTGAGAGCAAAACTAGTACCCCTTCCATTCTTAGCTATAGCAGTGGAAAATAAACATCTGGCTATCTGTTTCTTCAGAAAATATAAAGCTTCTGAGAGTGTCTATATACAGAAACATTATTTTGTCAGAGAAATAATGCTTTATCTAAGAGAAAAACCCAAGAAAAACTTTAAAATCACAGTATACAGCATTAGCATCTGGTTTAAAGTGTGTTAAGAGCCAACAGCTCAATGTCAATTTGGTCTGACTTTACGGTATTACTTACTTGATTATGGCTCTCGCTGGGGGAGCTGAGCATTTCGATATCATCCAAAGCCCCCGAGAACAATTCAAACCAGCTGGTATTCTCCTTATTACATAATTACAAAGCATGCCATGCCGTTTGGCATACTGAAGAGGCACTGGGGGCCCACTTCTCAAAATATTTACAGCCTTTTATTCTTCTCTAAACAATCATTTGCATAGTAAAAGTGATATACAGCACACCAACATATGAGTTTGCTTTTTTTCCACTGTCTCAAATTTACCTGGAAGTCTCTGTGTTTAGCAGTGAATAGGCAGAATTGAGTTTGAGCTGGAAGGGATAAAGGCTGTAATATTTTCAGGAAAAACTTTGCATTGACTCATTCTGTGAAAAATGAGGAATCTTCCAAAGAAAACCGAAAAGATGGGTAAATATTTTGACTATGTGAAAGCATATCATGAAACATGTGCCTTGGAAGCAGAGAAATTAAGGAACTAGGGGAAGTTGCATGTGAGCAAGCTGGTCATGACAGAGTTGCTAATGTGTAGATGAGATGCAGTAGCTGCATCTTAAGTGATGTGTGTGTGTGCATGTGTGCATCTTTAAGTAACATATTTTTGATTGTGAGATTGGTTTCTTTCTAGGGCCACGTTGCTAAAATTCTATTTTCTCTAAAGTGAACAAAAAGTCATGGAAATTATCAATAGCTGAGATGCCAGGGGAAAAGGGGGAAAAAGAGGAAAATCATTATGTCATTATGTATCAGTCTGAAAGATTTGAAATTGCAAAGGGAAAGGATAATGGTTAATGGCTGAATGTGTATTTTTTCCCTTCTCCACATCAATAAAATATATACACTTCTTGTACAGACGCAACTTTTGAATACAAACCTCTGTCTAATCTCAGCACTCACAACTTGCCATCATACCACATGTGGGAGGCGTTGCACAATGTAGCTCAATTCCTTCTAAGCCCCAAATTCTTCTCAAGTTTTCTCATATTAAATTCATGTTGGTACAAAGGAATCACACACAGCAATGTAAAAAGACTGATTAATGAATTTTTAAAGGTTTTTGTGCTGCCTAGTACAGGGGTTTTTCTCTGGTTTTTAGTGGGTTTAAAGAAGAGAGAATTAAAGGTATTTAGTCACATTGTGTTTAATGTTAAACTCTTGAGTCCTTTATCTATTTATCCACAAAACTTAAAATCTGATTTGAAACAAACTTTTACATCTTATAAAATTGTTTTGAGGAGGAAAAAATAGTATCTGAAAGTGAGCATAGGCAAATTATTAGATACACTATAGGGAGCCTGGTATTTACATATTGTCCAGGATCTGAATGGTGAATTGTTGATATAAATAGATATGATTAGTTGTAAATCTCTGAACCCCTGTGGGAGGTGTTATCATTCAATTTACACACAGCAAGGGTTACAGAAACTAATTTTTGGTGGCTGTTTTTTTCCTACTGTCAAGATGTTTTAATGCATTGCATAATTTGGACTGCAAGTGAAGGTATTAAAAGCACAGAGTCAAAATGAGAAATGTAATGGCAGTGTGAATGGACTGCTGTTAAGTGGCTTGCTGAGCACAGTGACATAGTCTGGCAGGTGCTGCTCACTAAACTTGCAGACCACAAATCTTACTGAATTCTGAACTATATTTTGTCTTCTGATCCACTGCAGAATTTGACTGAGTGCCAGTGAGTTTAACAGCTGACTTCCTAAACCAGTCCAAGATATAGAGCAAAGAAAGGATGCTGCTGTCACATGGAACAAGGAGACACACACCTTCGCCATGCAATGTCATGTTAAATAACCACACATAAGCAGACAATTGTATCACGCATTGCAGTATCTCTTAATTTAGGCATACCACCAGAGCACCTGTCACAGGAGATGCTACAAAAAATTATTTTAAGCCTGCTGAGCAGCTGGAGATGAGTTTGTCTAAGAAAATACTTGACTGCATTGTAATGTATGCTGGTTTTTCAAGAGCTGCATGAATGCTCAAATAGAATACCATGACACCCACTGTTACTTTATAATTCCCCTCATCCCTTCTCATTCTTTATAATTCTGCTGGGTTTGCCTTGCAAGCTTTCCTGAGCAGAGACAAAATCACAAAGGAAAAAGAGGTGAATTCAAGGAAAAAAGAGGTTAATTTATGACAGAAGTTATAAATTAGCCAACAGAAAGAAATACTTTGCTGGACTGCATACTTACAAACATGGAAAAATTGCTTGGAAATTTGAAAGCTGGGGGCAGTCTTGTCTGGAACGATCACAAAATAGAGAAGTTCTGGATCTTGCAAGGAGTTAAGGCAAAAAGCAGGATCACAACACTGGGCTTCAAGAGAACGTGTTGATGGATCTTCTTGGAAGAATATGATGTGCTATGGCCCTGGAGAGAAGAGGGGTTTAGAAGAGCTGGTTGATTTTGCAGCACCACCATTTTGAAGCTTGATTATGATTATGTAGATGTGTAGGAAGTGAAGCAATGTTAGCAAGAAGCCTGTGTGGATGAACAAGGAAGTTCTGACACAACACAAGTATAGTAAGAGAAGGTAGCAGTCAAGAGGTGGAAACAGGGGGGTAGCTGACTCAACAGGGATATAGAGACATTATTCAAGTGCACAGGGATGGATTTAGGAAAGTCAAAGCCAGGAGCAGAAGACAATGTATAAAATAGGTGCCGATACAGACTAAAGGCTTAGATCTGTGGTCTCGCAGATTAATTTCTGTTCAGAAGTGGATCTGTTTATCCTGGAACCTGTTATCCTAATAATAGCCACTGTCCTTACCTCAACTATGAGCCCTTGTATTTTCTCTCCCCTGTGCAGCTGAGGAGTGATCAAGCAGCCTTTGTGAGCACCTGGCGTCCAGCCAGAGTCAAACTACCACACAGTGTAAGAACAGTCATAATGGAAGTCTAATTTCTATTAGTAAGACAGATTCCCTGAAGAAGGCCGTGCATAAATCTCTAACCACCCAATGTGTCCTTCCATGTTGTAGCTGGAAGGTTGTTGTGGATTAAACATTCACCTTCCCGAAGGGGCTCTGGTCTGCATACCCAAGTAAGGTCTTTGCCTTTTGTCCTAACACTTCAAATATGTGCACACATAGATTAAAAGAGGATGTTAGACCAGAGTCAGATTTAAAACAGGTTTCTGTTCTCTTGCTTGTAGGTTCTAACGCTTAACAGTCAATGCAGCTTTCAAATAGGCAGTCTTTTTCATCACATTTCCAAAATAGTATTCCTTTGCATTCGGACTTCTTTAAGCACCTCTGTTCCCTCTCCAGCTACTTTAATATAGCAGTTACACCTGGCTCCATCCTGTGTGATTATGTAGTTGTTTATGGCCACTGGAAAAAGCAGTTGTAGCTGGAAGCCTGTCTGCATCGATACAGGTAGACCTTACTAGTAGTTACTCAAGGCTGACTGAAAATTTCATTAATTCCATGCAAGTATTTTTCTCTCCTCAAATGTAAGATGTTTTATGCTTTTTTTCTGGGTTCTGATTGCTTCTGAAACAGAAAATTCAGTGAAAAGTAGCCATAATCCTCTTTAATGATACAGGCAGAGTGCATAATGAATTGCATGTAAAACTGGCAGCATACCTCTCCAAATGTATGCAAAACAGTATTGCTGCTTTGTTCTTTGATAAGTTTAAATCCATTTTTTAGCTAGGAGATTCAATAGTCTGTGTGGTTCTAGTATGTAATTTAATTATATTTAATGATTGCATTCAATACTATTATTAATAAAGTTCAACAAAAAGAACAGTGTTGTGGAAAAGCAGTAATATCCCCTATGACAGCTCAAATAAGGAAGCAACCCTTTTTCTATTAAATATGTGTTGTATCCTGATATGATTAACTTCAATTCGTGTTAAAAAGACTTTTCACCTGTTATCAGAGAATAGGCTTTTCACACATGGTTCAATTTCTTTTACTGGCTTTACTAATTACATTAATCTGGTACTGATTTTTCTCCTTTGCAAAAATGTGCGTAACAATTGTTGTGTGTATGTGTAATAACTTGGATTGCCTAATTTCTTAATTCTGTAAAGCTTCACTTTAGAAGTCCATACATCTTGCAAGAGAGGAAAAAACTTCTATTGTGCACAACTGGAGTCAAGATTCTCAAGGTGAATAATGAAGTTTGTATTATTCTGAGTAGTATTTGTGCAACTTTTAAAAGGTTCAGTATGCCGTTGTTGTAAATCATAATTGAACTCTTATTTGTCAAAAGGTTCTAAGAAACATCAACTTTAATATGTGTCTTAAGCTATTGAAAGTGATAGCTTTTTAAAATGCATGTCAGCTGGCATTTTGCTACTTGAAAAAAGAAAAAAACCCTAAAGCTTAATGAGCAAATGCATCAATTAGATAATTAGCTTAAAAAGCAAAAGGGAATTTCATGTCACTTTTACTTACTGAACCTTAGGATGTCTTACTAATTTACACATTAGATTTTTCTCATAAAGAGGTCAATCCTGTGCTTGTTACTTCATTTACATAGATAGTAAAAATACCAGACATAAAAAAGGAAATTTGTAAAACTTGAAGAATTGTCCTAGTATGGACAAACAGTTTACTCTAAAATAGATCTCAGCATATGAAATTAAAATGTTGATTAATAAAATCATGCTTAATTCAGTTTCAGGAAGAACTTAAGAATAGTACACAGAGTGAATATTACGTTCTGAATGCTATGTTGCAGAATGGATAATTATTTTTACAGCAGAACATTTCAGTTTCCCTCTGTTAGAAGCTGATTGCCTCTGTTAGGGAGGCAGTTTCCAATCTTTCTTTCTTTGCCTCTATTTTAGGAGAGTCAAACGTGATTTCCGTGTTATGACTAATCTTTGCTTACTTGAGCAGTTACCGGTTCTCACTGCTGTACTGCACATGCAGCATGAAGCAATTGAAAAGGGTTCCTACAACTGTGTTGATTTGTAGGCTGATGTGACCTCCTTTAAAACAGTCAATAATCCATGTACTTTTCTAAAAAGCAACTAATAGCTCTTCCTTCCCATGAATTACATATACAGATTTTTTGACGGATGAGGCTTTTTTATACAGAGTATTTTTCAGCTGCAGTGTTCTAAGAAAGTTGTCCAAAATTGCATTGGAAACACAACAAAAAATTTTTAGTTTTATCTGCTTAATAGTACTATTATGTAACCCAGGAAGGGCTAAAGAAAGGGGCATCAGTATAATAGTTTTCAATTAATTCAATTACGGAGGGATGTTGCATATGTTTCTAACCTGTTCTTGCAGGCTTTAGATATAATCCTTAATCTCTAAGTATCCTTAAAGCTCAAGTTCCCCTGCATGAAGATTTTATAATCAGTTACTGTGTCAGTGCTGATATAGTTTGTCATTCTGTCATTAGAAATTTCTTTTGGATCATACTTTGATCATTTTGAGACTTCTGTTAGTACTTTCTCACATTGATTAATATCCAAAGAAAACAGCTAATGGAAGAGATTTTACCTAGTTAAAATCCTGATCTTGAATTTTGACATCTTGTCTTTGCATGCAACATCTACTCTTTGAAACTGATTGACAACTGACTTTTCTTTGAAGCCTGTTTTTCTAAGAAAGGGATTTTCACAGGCTTATCTAATTCTTCCAAGTTCTGTGAAAATCCTAGATTAATTATTGATTCATTTGACTATTGACTGCACAGTTCTATTTCCATTATACTGTTAGGCTATATGTTCAAATAAATTCAATTGCGTTTTACTGGATTTTATGGGTATCTTTTTCAGATGTACTTGTAAGGGCTTTTAAAACTCAATTTATAACTATTCTTAAAGCTTAACTCTAACTCAAAATTGTAAATTCATCAGACTGAGACAAAAAACTGAGTCAGAGGATAAGATTCCCATCAGGCTGTTCTGTAAGTTAGCTGTATGTAAGCTGCCAACCTGGCTGTGTTTGGGATGTATCTGTACAGCCACTATCAGCCAGCTCAGGGCTTCTGTGTCTCAGCAGAGGAGCAATGGAAATGCAAGAACTTACTTGCCTGTATAAAATTTCTGTGTGAACTCCTGCAACCTATTTGCAACCAGACCACAATTTTTGACAGTAAATCCTTCTAAAACAGACCAACATGCTTCAAAAGTCAATTTGTGCTTCCATATATCATGAGGCAGGGTGCTAGAATCAAGGTCACTCAGATCCATTTCACTGAATCTATTTCAGTTCCCCATTTTACTTTTGGTTTTGCCTCTTTTTTCATTTTCTACATCATGGTTGGACTGCAGACCAGAAATCTCTAGCACACTCCGTGAGCCTGCGCAGCTGCTGTTTGGCCTTCCTTCTGCTTAGGGACCATCTTGTTTTCACACCTGCTTTTACTGTACTGCCAATCTGCATAGGCCAACAGGCACACAAGTAACTGGAATATGCTTGAAGAAGTTCAGTTAAGCTTTTTATAGTTTCTTTCTTCCTAATTTTTCTTTATTTGTTCCAGATTGTTTTCACGTGCAATCTTAATAAGCCCAGCTTGGCCTCTATCCAAGCAACATTGCTGAGCGTGTCTGATTTCTCGCCCCATTGGCCTGCCAGCTCCGATGAACTGGCTAAATAGTTGTGAATGTGCCAGCTCCAGAGGACAAGAGGGCAATATTTTGTTACACAGCTATAAAACCATTTCAGCAAAGCTGTAAGAGTTGCAGAACTTTATTGTATTAGCATGCATAATATCATCTGAACATTTCATAATATTGATACTAGAAAGTAAGAATCATGATGCTGCAAATTATGTTACATTTTAAGAGTCTGGGGATCTCTCTCTTTCCTCACTAACACTGTTGTCTTCCAGATGGTCTTGGTTTTATTGTGAATGCGAGGACATTTCTCTGGGATATTTTATCTTCTATTATCACCTCTTTTGCTGCAGCTTGTGAGCAACTTGTCCCCAGCCTCCCTCCAGGTCTGTCCAGCAGCCCCTGACGCCACACATGGTCCCTTTTGCTGGTGTGCAAAGCCATGCTTGCAGGACAGTCCTCATGCTTGGCCCAGCCTGGGATGAGTTTGGCATAACAAAATGTAGTGGCCTAGCAAAGAGCCAGGCCATGTATGGAACTCCTGAATGAGACACGGGTCAGGTACCACCAATAGCACAGTAACATTAATATGGAATACCCTTTATAATACAGATAGGTTTCAGTTTATTGCTGTTCCACGAAGAGGCTTCAAGCAATCGAGTTTGTTCCTGACCCATTGTCTATTGCATGTATGCTCCTTATCTAAGCAAGATGATGAGTTTTCTTGAAAGTGGAGGTATTCGGGGAAAAAGGATATTAGAGGACTTCATCAAGTGAACAATCTTATTTAATATTCTCTTTAATGACCTTGACTCATGAATGAAACTAGCTGATAAAGCAGAGATGGGGTCAATCTCAATGCAGAGGAGTAGCTGAATAACAAGTAGGATGAACTGGGTAATATCAAAAGCTGAAATGAATAAAAAGGGATGGATTTTAATAGTAGAAGAGACAAAGCCATGTATCAGAAGCTAATAATTTCTGCTATATTCTGCAATCTCATCAGTTAGAATAAAAAAATACTTAAGTGCATTAAGCATTCATAGGATGTTTGTGAAATGCTGATGAGATTTTGCTGTGCAAAACACATAATAGAAAAAGGCATATGATAACGCATTTCTACTCTCTGTACTGAGTAGTTTCAACTATTAAAAAATGCTGATGGAGTTCCTTATGAAATGTCATGGACATGTCTATCTTCAAGGATAAAAATTATATTGAAATCACTGTAAATAAGGATTGTGGGTTACCAAGGTAATGATGTTTGTTAAGAACAAATAGATGTCAGCCAGTTGTGTGTACTTCTTGCCTAGAAAATTTCTGCAAATACTAAGATAACCATGGCACTAGCTTTCCACTGAGAATAAGAAATCTAACGAGATTTAAGATGAAACTTGATAAAGTTATAGGCAGGATGCTGTGACACAGCTGCTTGCCTGGTATAGAGGGGACTGGCTTTCGTGGCATGCAATTGCTTCACATATACATTTTCCCTTTGAAGAGAGCTCTTTAGTTTCCAAGCATTGAAAGTAAAGTTTAATAATCCACATCAGAGAGGTGAGTTCTCACAACTATTTAACCTCTATGGAAGAGGCATTGAAGGATAGAGCTGTAAATCTCTTTTGCCAGAAATATTTACCTTTTTTTTTTTCCCCATGAGGGTTTCTTGACAATTGTGTTTATGTTTTTTTGCAACAGAAGGAGAGTTTTTCACAGTATTGACTCTTCCCAGCTGACTGGTAAAACTGTTTCTTCAGAGAATCTGGGCCTCCCTGGTTTGGAAAAAAAATATTTGTCCTGTAGTTTCATGATTTTCATCATCCTAGAAGGAAGCTTGCCATTCTGTGTTTGTTTCTCTGAGTTACCAGAATTTTCTTGAAGTTTGCCGTAGTATAGACTGATTCAAGGCAATGCCTTTCTGTCATCCTTGTTTGTTTTTTTTCCCTAGCTGCAATGTGCGTCTGGATTGTGACAGAAAATGCATAAGCAACTTGTTAATGATAATATCTGTGTACAGTGACAGAATCTTGCAGCTGAAGACACTTTTCAGCTTTTTCACAATTTTTTATTCTCAGCCCAGGTTTGCCTATTCTAAAAATAATATTCCTAGTTT
Organism: Hafferia zeledoni; assembly: GCA_035583235.1. Lineage (NCBI taxonomy): Eukaryota > Metazoa > Chordata > Aves > Passeriformes > Thamnophilidae > Hafferia > Hafferia zeledoni. The sequence continues at coordinate 48,331,263 of JAWWEV010000115.1, read as the reverse complement.
TTCTTCAGATAAAGAAAAAATTCCCACTGTTCTTTTTCTGAGAATTTCTAAGTATTTGCTCTCAAGGAACTCCAATTACTTTGACAGTGACCAGATATAATGCTGGTTACTTTCCAAGTTCTCATTAAACACCATTTGAAAGATCTCAGAAAACAGGCATATAATCACTACAAGTGTCTACATCTGATAAAAAAAGTCAGTGGCTTTTCCAGTTCCAATGGGATTCATGAGAATGAGCATAACAAAGTCCCTGGTCAGTTCACAGAAGGGTAATAATTCAGTTACTGTAAGGCTTTTAACAGATACCAGTTCAACATCCACAAGCAGTTTTCTATCAGCATCCTAGGCATTCATATCTTAGGCCTCAGAACAAGAAACAGAGGGATTTACTTTGCAGACAATAAGCATTATTGCATTTCTCAGTCAACATTAGAAAATACACTCATTTTTTGACTTAGGCATTCAGAGCTTGACCTTTACTGTGTTCCAGAAAGCAAAAGATGTCAAAACTCAGCTGAGGTACACTTTACTGTTCCTGTGCTCTTAATTATACTGTTAATTATACTAATTTATTGAAGTTTATGGGTTTCGGTGGTAGAATTTTTTTTTCCCCCAGAATGTCACTTTTTCCCAAAGTCTTAAACTAAGTCTGCAAGAATAAATATTGATAATTTCAGCAGGAAAATACTGTATTTAATAATTTGACTCTCATTATTCCCTGTACTCTTGATAATTTTACAGATGGGAGACTTGTTTAAAAACAAATTTCTCTTCAAACATTTCCATTAGCAACTATAGAAAGCCCATGGAGTTAGCATTTATTGATAGCTTATGCATCTGGGATCCTTACGTGTGCATTTTTGCTTTGCATACTATGGCTCTCGTGTCAAAAGCAGTATTCTCTGTCCTCTAAGAAGTTTGGTTGGAATTAAAAAAAAAAAACATTTAGCTGTCTGCCTCTCTTCTAGGATTTTCACAACTGAACTGGGAGACTGCAACTTTGGTTGACAGAACCAAATTAATGCAACAGTTAACTCTAAAGAGAAAAATATGGCTAGTAGGTACTACTAACCACTGTCTGTTATTTCTGTAGATTTGCTGCTCGGCTTCCCTATTTTCAGGGCATTTCTGCACTCAGCACATAAAGGGAAGAGAAGAAGAAAAATACAAGTTACTCAATAAATGGCACTATTACAATCTCACAATTCCTGCCTCTGCTCTCCCAAACTTCTCCACTTCTTCCTTGCCTGCAGCATTCACTGTCTTCCCAGCTGGGCAGGAGTTATCTGCTGCTGGGACTGACTTTGAGTTCCGGACATACTGGTTGCCTGTCTGATTTCAGCGGTTTAAAATGGGCAAAATGTTCTTTCTGCCTCTGCTTTTAGAAAAGAACACATGGAAAATAAAGGAATTTCTTGATTTAGGTAGTATAAAATCTGAGAAGCGAAAAGGACTGTTACTTTGGCATTGTAGTTCTCCTTGTAATAAGCAGATCTGGGGAATTTTGACTCCCTCTCCTAACTTTTAAAAAACAGAAAGCCCCAATAGGTGTTACTCACTGAGAGTCAGAATATTCACTGCCATTTTAATCAATGCTATTTTTCTCCTTTATTTTTTTCGTAGCTTTATTATCCAACTCCCACAGAGTTTTTATCTGAAAATACTGTCTCTAGCTGTTTTACCTTCAGGTGGGTGCCTTGAATTACCAATTCCAGTGAAGAAAATATTGTGTGACTTTTTTGTCGTTTTCTTCTTTTTCCTGCATGCTGCTCCAAAAGACTCTGACACATGATACTTCAGCCTTTGGATACAACAGTTGCCACGGGAATCTGAAAGTTTACCCTCAGGTCCTTTGCAAAAGTGCACCTTCCTTATGGAAAAGGTGTTTCTATGGTAACATGTTACTGGAGGCCATAGAACTTACCCAGGATGTGCTGTACAGCTTCCTTTACACATTATCTGTGTTAAATATATCAATATAAGTTTATCTGTATTGAGGCAGGTAATACTGAGAAGAAGTGTTTCCCTTGGTGACTAAACTCTACAAGTAGTTGAATACAGTTCATCAGAATTTTACTTTATTCCTGGTTTTTATTCAGTGCTCTTTCATTTTTTTCTGATGAAGTGCCCTATTTTTCTGTGATAGTCATTCTCTGGATAATATTGGCTGATTGTATTATCTTTAAAGAACATATTGTATCTGTATCACTTCTAGTTCTTCTTTAATAAACCCAATAAGACTTTTGATTTCCAAGACAACAATATTGGTGGTTTTCAACTTCCTAAGGTGTTTTGGTGTTTGTAAGGAAGTTGCTGTCTCTAGTGAATATATAAGACTGAGGGGTTAAGTATGGGTTTTTATTGTTTCTTTTGATTCACTATAGATCATTGTCACCTCTGATAATGGCTTTCACCTTAAAAAATGAGATGACACTTCCCAAATTAAAATGGGCCATGTTTCCTTGCTGAGAGTCATCCATTGATGTCAGATTCCATTTACAGCACAGCCTGAGCAAGCAGCAGCATTGTTGCCTTGTAATAAATAATTTTGGGTTATCATCATTGTTTTATTACTGCACTATCAGCCTTTATATTTATTCCTATCCATCAGTGAAGGGATTCTTATTGCTGCCAGGTATGTGGGCCTATTTTGTTTCCCTGCCTGTTTTAGAATGCTGGTCCTGGCTTCGCATCAGCCATTGCTTTGCTTTAACTATTGGGACCAGCTACAATGTGGGTTATTATTAATGTCGATCATTCTCTGCCGGCAAAGGTATAAATGAAGGCTTTAGCCAACACCGTGCTATGTTAACAGGAGTCTTAATTAGATCTTCTTCCTTGGCCAGGGAAAGGTGGAGAAGAGTAAATGAGATGAGCTAAAAGAATTAGGGCAAATAAAAGAATTTTGTAGATGCATTTGTGACAAATTAGCTCAGACTGCAAATAGTGATTGATTTGTTTGGGTGAAATGGATTGGTTTTCAGGAATGTAAGAATCAAACTCTTCAAGTTTAAGATGAGAGGAGGTGTATTTACAACCAAGGTTAGCTTTTCTTCCGGCATTAACCTGAACTGAAAATTGAGTCTGAAGTGAAAGTTTTTTACATTTATAGTTTTTTCGGTAAGAACTGTTCTCACACAGAAGTTGGATAAAATGCAAATCCTGAAAGTGAGGAACAAACTGAACCATCCCCTATAGAATTAATACTGCCTGCCACCTTAAGCATACTGCCACTGTGGAGAACGGTGCCAACATCCCTTATGCTCACTTGCCTGGATGATTGCAGAGTCTTATTCACTGCTGGTGCACTTGGATTCACATCCACTTGAGATGAGTCTGCTCAAACTGAGCTGAGCCAGCATATGATTGATGCTAATTTGTATCTTTGTTGTGCAGAAGCACAAAGAGGGAAGAGGAAATTATTTCTATTCAACCTGTTGGCATCTGAAGTATTTAATTCAGACAGCATTACTTTAGTCTGCCTCATAGCATAGGTGTCACACCATTGAAAGCTTTACATGTGAAAAATTCACGCACACATGACTTTATGTGGTATTAAATCTTCTACTTGGAAGAACCAGCAATTCAATAAAATAGGAAGCTGTATTTTCAGAAGTGTCTCAGAAAGATATCTGAAATTATTCAAATACTTTTTAACATTCATTCATTGCCATGCATAAGTTAAGTGACTGCACACGATTGGTATGTGTACCATTTGGTGCTCAGTTTCAGACTGACTCAAAATTGGAACACTTGTTTACTTAGCTCTATTTCTTAGAAATCTGTTTTGCCAAGACTTTAAGCAAGACCAATATTTATAGCTACTGTTTGCTAAGGATTCTTCCTAGGGAAAATTCTGCCACACCCCAAAAGTCAAACTATTAAGCCAATTTACCTGAAAGGTAAATGTGATGCTACCTGTCCACTCCCTCTTTGGTTAATTTCCATCCATATATCTTTTCTTCCCTGAAATAAATAATTTCTTGTTTCAAAATAATCAGCTGAGCCCTTTTTCAATTGAATTGTGCCCAGCCAAATTAATTCAGTTAATTCTAGTATCTTGGCCAAATCAAATTAATTAATACTGGCCTCCACTCCTTCCTCAGGTCTTCTTTGATGTTACATGAAATTGCATCCTGGATAAGTAGCAGACCTTCAGGGCACCATTTATTTTTCTTTACTTAAGCCTGCTGCACCCTCTTCTCAGCAGTTCGGAAACTATTTGATACTGCATTTCCATGCCCAAGAAAAAGGATGAGGCACAAAGGTTAGTACAAACCTTGTTCTCATCTTGTAGACTGTGAGAATGGAACTGCTTCCTCACTTCTTTCTTCTTCTCTTTAATTTCTATCTCTAGCAGCATCTGTATTGCTCTGGTTTGGGTTTTTTTTCATATCTTGATTCTATCTTACTACCCACATTTGTTGCTCTTGGACTGCAGCACACTGAGGGAATATAGATCATGTGAAAGGATAGCAAGGCATTTTAGGGTTTTTTTCCATGACTTGCAGGGAAAAAAGCTTTTTTGATGTTTTGTTTAGTGGGGCTTTCTTTCATGGTGTTAGAAGACAATGATAAATAAGGAGGTGATATGAAATCTGCAATTTGGCATGCAGGGAATTCTCTCATGAGTTTTCATAGCTCCATCAGTGTCCTGTGAGCAGTTTTACAGAAATGGAGGGAAAGAGGGCCTGGTGATGAGCCATATTCCTCTCTTTTTTGATTCCTTATCCAGCAGTAGGTTTTCCTAATCCCTTGAAGTACCAGAAGAGAGCTGTCATTTTTGTCTTGTCATAGGTGGAAAACTGGCACAGGAAGGCAATCCTGTACCCAAGAAAAAGGGAGGAGGTAGAGAGGGTACCACGAGTGCTCTGGGCTGTAGCCTGCACCATGGGATCTTGACCTTTCCTGCAGGATCTAATTTGAAGTAAGGGTTATGGCAGAAAAGGAGTTTTCTGTCTTTGCTCACTGTCTCCTCTAACTTCCTTTAAAATTTTAGAAATATTTCCATTTGATTCATGTGGAATTTTGGTGAGAAGGTTCTAACAGTATCACTCTGGATATCACTGAGAACCAGGGTAACTAAAGTAACAGATTGTGGCATCAATATTTTATCCATAATTAAAATAGAAGTTTCCATTATAAGTTTGATTTTGTATCCTTCGGTTAAATCTGTCTAAGAATTCCCATCAGCTTCAAAATGGGTTAGATTTCCTACAGGACTGAGAATTTCTCTCTTCATTCCTTCCTCCCAAAAAATGATGATAATCCTTAAGAAGAGCAGGGTATATATTCTTTTGTATCTAAACAAGAAAGAATAAAATAAAAATTGGGGTTTCAGATAGACTGGCATGGGACAATGATGATTTTTCTTGTTATATGCTCATTAAGTATTTTGTTTTCATAGTAATAATTTATAAAAATGTGTTGTAATGAAGATTTTTAATGCAGTAATTGGTTAGAGTTACATAATAATTTGATGGAAGATTTTTCCATCAATACTTTGAGACGGTCAATATTGTGATCCCACAATACACTTTATTGTGACTGTTGTGGGGTTTGTTTCTAGTTCTCATTTATATAAAATAAGAGAGTGATGACTCTGTGTGCGTGCGTGTGTGTGTGTTTTCAATAATCAATTCCTAGTTGGGCTGAATATGGATATACTCATGTGTGCCTAGTAGCTTGGCAAAACTAATCGTAAGACTTTCAGTATTTTCATGGTAGCACTCTTTTGACAAGTTAGGTAGAAAGTTGTCCCTAAACCTAATGTTAATATAATTACCTTGAAATCACTGTAGATGGAGAGAGAATTAAACCCAGGACCCCTACTTTTTGGGCAAATTATCTCTAGGCAGTAGGCTGAGATTTGATACCACCCTTCTGCTTCCAGGACCTTAAACCATGTAATTAAGCACAGTTGAAAGTTTGCAGTTTTTCCTATTTCTTGCACTGATGTTACTTGGGGGCAGGGTTTGGCTAGAGTGGTGGCTACTCAGTCCACCTGGCCAACAATTTCAGTGTCACTCACAATAAGATGTATAGGTTTCAGTAATGCAGCACTTGATTATGTTGTGGCTGTTCTGTGCAGCTCTGTTAAATGAAGCTCTAGCAGTAGATCGTGTGAACTCAGTTATGACTGACATGAGATTTTGAAAGAGTTGTTTTGACTGTTTTTACAGTCTCTTAACTAGCAGCCAAGGTAGGAAATGCCATTTTTGTTCTATAGGAATAGAATAATTTAAAAACATATGAATGAACAGAATTTATTATTCTTCATTGTACCAGATTCTTCTTTAACGAAATTTGGCAGGAGGATCTAATTAAAGTAAATAGTAGTAAATGGTGACAGTAATACATGGAAGCATGTCAAATAAATAAATAGGTATCTTAATAGACTTTATTGACTCTGTTTCATAGCCTGTTCAAGATGTAGCATTGTGTAGTGCTGTATGTTGCATGTTGTGTAGTGACTTGTTATTTTAAGAGATTTTTCTTTGGCTTTTAGTGGCAGTGGTTGACTATTTTTGGAGGTACAGTCACATTAAGTCTAAACCAAAGCTTTACCTGTTATTTATTTTTTTTCCCCAGTAAAACAACAATGTGGCCTGCCCTGTTATTAAAATGTAGCTGGTTGAGTTATCTTAGCTGTCATTTTCTTTTGGAAAATATAGATTTCATGTTTTAATACTTAGTACCATATGGTGTGGATGCACCATAATCTATTAAGAGAGAAGTAATTCTTTAAGAATTGCAATGCTTGGAAAAGTTCTCTTGGTTTTCAAAGTTTATCGTGAGCACAGGCTGACTACATTAGTAAAGAATCATATTATCAAACTTAAAACCTTCAGATTGCAGTTCAGTGTCTTCCATCTTGTGTTGGGGTCACTCCAGAATAGTACACCTGTAGGCAAAAATGTCTTGTGGTAAACAACCTTATTTCAAAGGAGAATTGAAGATTTCAGACTGGTTGTTTTAGAAGGGGCTGTCAGGTCATCTAAAGCTCCAGTTCAACCTAGCTCTTATTAAAGGTTGGTGAGCACAGAGAGGCAACTACCATTTTATCTGGATATTTTAATTCAGCAAATTCCAATAATGTAAAAAAAAAAACAAAAAAAAACACGTCTTTTTAGTCTTTTATGAGGTAATTTTAACAAAATCCCATTCTAATTTCTTTCTGTGATTTTTGACTTTCGGTTATATGCTTAAAAAAAAAAAAAAAAATGACCAGGAGGTTAGGATGGGAAAGGAGTATTGGGTTGTCTTCTCTTTTCTCTCAAGCACAGTGAGCACATTGGATAGGAGGCAACGTCAAGTAACAAGGATTCAGGGATTTGTGTTTTTCAGCACTATTAACTTTGATTCTGCATAAATTCCATGTGCCTCAGGGGCCTATTGGCTTGGACAGGGGTTAGTCAGTAACTGCCAACCTTGTCGGTGTTACTATTGATCCTGCACAGTTAAAAAGACAACTTTCTAAATAAGAATTGTATCGCAGTCCACTGCAAAGAGTTTACCAAAGCAAGAGTAAAAAATATTTAAAATCTTCCCTTGTGTCTCCTCCTTAAACAGTGGGATTAATTTTTGAGGAAATGCCCAAGCTTTCCATTTGTCCATGAAAAATAAGAGGGACTTTTCCTCTGATATGATGGCAAGGAGTTTAAACCTAGATACTAAGAATCACTGAGGTGAAGACAAGGCAATAGTTTGTCTTCCAACCCCTTTGTTTACTTTTTGTCGCTCAGCAGTTTTGAATTTCTTTAGCTGCAATTATCTTTTTCTAATAATTCTCCTGATTTAAAAAAAAAAAAAATCTTAGAAGCTGCAAACCTCCAGTTAAAGACTGCAAATATTTGGTGTCTTTATGGATTCTGGAAAAAGAGAGGCAAAGTTGTACACCAGGACTCCAGCTGACATGAAATTATGTCAGACTTTTCTTCAGTCACTCCCTGGTTTAACCTGAAATTCCAACCTTCCTGACTGAAGAGGGGAGGGTGGGGCAGACAGGGGGATGGTAGTGATCTATTGTGTCTCTATTCCAGCAAGATTAGAGTTGCTCTGTAAATCACTTTTGTTGTAGTATGTTGTGGAATTTTGTCCAGTCTACTGCTGGGAATCCCAAATGAAAATTTCCTTCCTATGACCTCTTTTTCTTAATGTCATCATATTTTCATTTTTGTGTCCTCTTCACAAACAGCATTAATACTCTAGCCAGTCTACAGGCTGTTTTAAACTTTTTCAAATAATTTCAATAGATTGCTTTGCTGAAGGAGTTGGGTGGGTGTGTTTACATATAAATAGTAATGAATTTTATCCCAGTCTTCCAGGTGTTTATTGGTGACACTGAGAAATCGTTGAACCATTAAACCAATGTATCAAGGCAGAACTTGGCCAGCTGTAACCATTTTTTCAGTGGCATTCTCCAAAAGTCAGAAAGTGTTGAATGAAATCCTCTGGTCCAATGTCCACCAGCACATAACGCATTGTCTGCTTTTCATTTACATGGCTGAGTCTACTGTGACAAGTCCTCCTTGTTGCCCATTACTGGATAGAGTAGCATGAGAAATGGAGTTATTGTCTCAGTGAATCCCAAGATCACTGACAGCGAGCTTTGCCTCACAAACAAACTAGTTCCAACACTTAAAATAAATATCCTGAATGCTCTCATATATTCTGTAATAGCACATGGTAAAGTTAAGAGCCTTTTCATAAGTTGCTTCATAGCAATTTATTTGCACATCACAGTTTCTGCTGTGAATTCCTCTCAGCTGTATAGTAAGAGCAATGTATATGGAGTGGCTTGGGCAATGTTAGGGGAGAAATGGGATGGAGAAAGCTCAAGGGAATTAGTACATCATCTTTCTACATGAAAATGATGTTGCAGTAGTAGTGATATTGTTTTTACTGAAAGCTATTCTAAATAAATGAAATATTCCTCTGGAGGAAATGGAAAGCAAATTTGTTTTGACTTTACTATATACCAATAAATATTGTATTTTCAGTAGTGTGAAAGGAAACCTTTGCTATAGCCAAAGGAAGAACATAATTCTATTGTAAGATACAGCCTTAAAAAGCAAACAAACCTACGCAATACTTTTCCTGAAATAAACATAATGTCTTTAATGAGGAAATTAGGAAAAAAATTCATTATTTTCATTTGACAACTAATCATTATGGCCTTGCCTTTGTAAACATGTATTTCTCTCAGTTTAGCTACATTACATCATAAAACATTCTGTTTTTGGCAGATGTGTTTTCTGCTGAGTGTTGTGCAATTTAACAGAGAAGTAATGTCTTATTGATGCTTAGTTTTTGTGACCTTTTCCGTCTTGTATTAGTGACATATTGGTCCTCTGTCTCCAGTACTATGGGATTCTAATGGATAGTATAGAATGGGTCAGATAATGAAAGTCCCTGGTACATTAACTTTCAATTTCATGAATGTCTGAATACTGCCTGGAAGATGAATAACAGGCATTTGCTTCCTTTTGCATTTTAACGTTTATGACCTGGTTATGATTTTTTTTTTTTACTGTATTACCTCACAACAGGGCCTATATTGTCCTATTAAACTGTGTGCTTCTGCTTTTTGGCAAAGACCAAATGTAATTTCCAGAGAGAGGCAGAGAATGCCCAAATTCTTCTAAATGAGATAGTCTAATGCTCATTTTTTTCATTAGCAAAGGCAAATTTTCAAGAAGCCTGTGCAATGTCAAGTTCTATAGAAATAGGCACGAGATGTTAAATAACATCAGTGTAGCATATTCAGAATCTTTGTGTCAAAAACACTGCACAGTATTTTCAGGGGATGAGAACAGGAGAGTTCAGCTGCATTTGCTCTACTTCCATTCAGCTGCTTTGGAAACTGGAAGCAAAGTTATTAGTGTCAGTACTTGTTTCATCCATTGAGATTGATGGATATAGATGAGTAGGGTGGTTAACAAGATCAGAATATAGTCTGTGCACTGTCTAAATAGGAATTGGACTAAATATCCTCATTAAAGGAAGGTCTGTGGTTTCTGTTCCAGGACCAATATGTCACTAATACAACTGGTCCAGGTTGGGACTACTGAGAAAAGGATGTTTTTCCCATGTTGAGAAGGAAGAAAATCCACAAACATCTTAGAGTTGTGAGTTTTTCTAGAAGGAGGTATGAAAACATGATGCCAAAGCAGAGTAGGCTACATTAGAATGTTTTATTGTTTTGTGGCTGCAACAGCTGAGTCAGTTCGTAATGTATCTTGGAGACAAATTGTTTGTCAACAATTTTTCAATTGCTGGCCTAAGTTTTACTTATGATCCCAAAAGAATTCCATACATTCTGGAGCTGGATTGAATCTGTTGCCTAGGATCCCATTCTTTCTCTGAAACCATTTTAGGTGAGAATATTTCAGAAATGAGCAGCATGTGACAGAGTGTGAATTTAGCAGATGTTCCATGGAACCAATCGTAACACTCCTGCAGTGGTGTACGCACTTTATAGCTAACAGTTTGGTAGACATTCTTATTTCATACCTAAAATTTTAAGGGAAAAAAAAAAGCTTTTTTTTTTTTTTCTTTATGAGCCCATATTGATATTTTTGCTTTCTCTAAAGGTGTAATCTAAAGGCTAGTTGGAATTCAATAATGCAATATGAATGCAAAACAATGCAGTATGAATGCAAAACACATTACATATTTTAGCAAAAAAAGGGAAAAAGAAAATTTTCCTGTGCAGGCTGTATGTAAAAAGACCAAAATTTAACTGCAAAGTAAGAATTACAAAGTAGCTTCTGTGTTGTGCCTTTTGATTTGAAAAGTTTTAAAGGTGCCTGTTTAAAATCAGTATTTTGGAAGGAAGGATTCCTCAGTATGGTTCCTGCTCACTGTCATTAGTAGTCCCGTATGTTGCAAGAGTGAGGAGTTTATTGAGAACAGCAGCTGATTATGCAGATTCTGCCTCTTTTACAAGGGTTCTGTCATAAAGTAAAATACGAGTGTATCTGCACATGGGACATTTTTTACTTGGATTTAGAGAATTGCTTCATCTTAGGTAAAAAAACAGTTACAAAGACTGTGTCAAAAGCACTGTTTAGCATTTGGGAGATACTAGCTGACCATAAAAGCCTGTTCATGGATTTGGCATGTGTAATAGACTGCCTCATACAATAATCTATTATAAATAGCTACCTAATGCCTTTTCTGGTTATTCTATTCGGCATCAACCAGGAAAGCTGGTGTTTGGAAAGTTGGTGCATGTGCATAAAATAATTCATGTCTCAAGTTGTCCTCCTTCCATCCAGGTCTAGCTGACTTGAAAAGACCTCAGCTAGGGCTGTGGGGTTGCTGCTATCCCTTTCAGAACAAACCTTTGACTGTCACCGTAGTTGATGACATTGCCAAGACCAGGGGTAATGGTACTTGGCCAGAGGTGAATTCTGCACAGTGCAGATGTCATCTGCTTCCCTCGTTAAAAAGTACACTCTACCATATTCAAGTGAAGTAGAGCAAGTCTGTGATATAAGGGAGAGATAGGAGATTAGGCTGCCATCTGGAATGAACTTGATTTACTTGCATTTTAAAACGAAATGGATTGTGTCAATCGGTCTTGTCTGCTCTTAAAATTTCATTTATTTTAATGCACAGACAAAAAGGTATTTAAAATCATCATTTCAAAGTGCAGACACAAAATATTATGTAACATGTTTTCCCTAGATTTGGGAACGAATTAATAGAATCCAAAAGAGGAAATTTGCAGTGTGATTATTTTACTTTTAAAGCACATGCAATACACCCAAAGAATATATTTACTTTGTAGCAGAGATCAGTATACAATTCTTTGAAATGAAAAAAAATAAATCTGGTAACATTAATATAACAGGCAGCTTGAAAAATCTGTTTTCAACCAGGGCATGTGACTCTGTGTGCATTATATGGAACATTCATGGTTCATACTCAGACAAATATTACAAGGTCCTATTTTCAGTTTAAATGGGAGATTTAAATTGTGTTGTGCTATATACACATCTGAGTGACTTTTAAGATGACTTGAAAGTGACTTTTAAGATAACTGGGATTGCCTTACTCTTCATCATCTTTTTTCTATAATGATTAAGAGAGTGACTGCTCACTTTGTGGGGTAAACTGTTTAACAGCCTTGTAAAAATCAGAGAGGAAGCATGACAGAGTATTTCTCTACCAATACATTTAAACACATCCTATGTATAAGACTATTCTGCTTGAGGAAGGGGGAGTTTGTAAATAACTTGTAAATAAATATGTTCTACTAAGAAATTGCCCCAGCTCAGGGCTGCATTAGGGTCTCTTTAAATGAGAAGTGGCTGTGGAAGGCCACCAAGTCTGGTCCTCCAAAGTAAAGCATCTACAATAGTAAAGTATAACCTGTTGATGTGGTCCTGCTGCAGCCTTGCTGAGAAATGCTTCTCTGAAAAGGCATGGGTGTCTGTTCTGCAGAAATATGTGTGCCTGACTTCGGGCAGAAGCTGGAAGAGTGGCAGTGCAAATACAACTGGTGTTTCTTAGAAAGGATTAAGAAATTCTATAAGACAGGAGAATTCACATTGGAAAAAAAAGGGTTGATAATGCTTACAGACACAAAGTGTAACTAAATATTTTAAGGGTGAAACTTCTGGAGACCCATGTGTTTGGGGAAAACAAGCTCAGGGGATTTGCTTTAGTGGGGCAGAACTGATTTCACTTCCAGTGATTACAGCTACAGCTTCATGGATTATTGGTAATAGCTTCATCAAGTTCCACTTGAAAACTCATTAGAATGGTTGCCTTCCTTGCTTCTACAGACTAGGAATTTCCTTTTAATTCTCAAATTAAATTTATGTGTAGTTAGATTATACTGTTTTTCTCTTGTCAACATGACAAGTAGCTTTGACATCTTTTGCTCTTCCCTAGTGTGTCTGTGTGCCTAAGTGTCTTTGGTTCCTTATCACATGTCCAGTTTACCTTCTTTCTCATCTGGCAAAATTTTCCTTGACATAAACATAGGTGCACATACCCTAACTCACACACACAAAAAAAAAAAAAAAAACACCAAACAAAACAAAACAAAGAAAAGACATTATAATTAACTACTACACTCTTATTCTTTACAGTTAAGTCCTCTTTCCCATTAAAACCTATTTAAGCTTTCTGAAAATATACTTTCCAGTGCTGGGAACTCAGGCAAAAACACTCTCTTCTCTTAAATCAGTAAAAAATACCAATCTTTGAACATACTCCCCCTGCTCAATTCAATCAAAGCAGAACACATTAAATGTGGAGATGACAATTAACTTCCGTTCACCAGAACTGGGAAAATGCAACTAGGAAACCCTATGGCAGTTATCATATTTCTCTCATGTTGTTGGAAAGCTCCCTTTAACCCGTATTAACATCTTACACTAATTGAGAAGGAGGTAAAAAATTTCTTCATGGATCATTCAAAATCTGATGATGCAGTGACATACAAAGGTTTTCTCTAAAGAGCCGTTAACTGATTATTTAATCTTTGCCAGAGCCTGAAATTCTATATTTATTTCTAGGCTTTTTCAAAAGACTTAAGTGAAAGATGTGATGGTCATATCCTAGAGATACGATGCCAGAGAATTAACAGTGAATGTATAATCAATATTTCCAGCATCTATTGATTTATGTCAGTAATTACTTCTGAAGCCATAATGCTGACTGCTGTCGAAATAGCTTTCTCTATGGTGTAAAATACTAGTTGTGCCAAGGGATTCCTTATTTATCTCAATAAATTAAGTGTAATAGTGATAACTCTATGCAATGTTTTATATTAGATGGCTACCTTTGACACTGACCAGAAAGTAATTCATTCAGAAGCTTTGTAGGCGTGAATTAGTAAAGAAAATAGTAGTTCCAGTCAGAACCAGACAGCAAAACCTCTGAGCTGAGTCAGCCTGGCAATGCTGATGTAGAATAGAGTTGAAAGATAACAAGTCAGCTCTCCTGAAAACTTGCACAGCTTTTGTTCTGGTTTGAAACTTATATTTGTTTTTTGATGTTGCTCTTGGGTTTTTTCGTGGTTTTTTTTTTCGGGGGAGATTTGGGGTGGGGGTTTTGTGGTTTTGTTTGCTTGGTGAGTTTTTTGTGTTTTTATTTTTGGGGGTTTTGTTAAGCTAATAAGCAACAGTCTAAGTTGTGTTGCTGGGAAACTTGTTAGACAATAAATGACAGCTTATGGAATTTGAAATACAGTACTGATTTTCTCTAGATCAATAATTCACTGATTGTGAAAAAAGAGGCCTGCAAATTTGCCAGTTTATTGTAACTCTGTCTTTGTAGAGCAGCTCTAAAAGCAGGAGCTTTAACTTACCAACTACATTATGCCTTTTCAAGGTGTAAGGTGTTCCCAGTTTTATCAAAATTCACAGGGAGCTGCAAAGGACTGGAGTCATGGATTTTTAGTAGTTTATATGTATACTCAGCTCCTTTCAGAAACAAACCCACAGAAGCTGTGGCTGTGTATCCTGTAATTGAGGAGCAATAACGTGGAACAGTAGTTGGTACAATTACCATTCAGTTCAGTCCATCTTAGAATATTTACAGTGGCCACAGCTTTATACCTGACTTGGTTGTAATAATGTTAATTATCAAAGTGGTAATTCATCTCTTGAACCACATGATTATTTGAGCATTCACATGTTGCTTAAGTTGTTCTTTTGTTTGTGATAGACACCTTCCTTTCCTGACTTCTTTTTTTTTTTCTGTTAAAAACACAAGTTAAAGGAAAAGAAACCATAAAACTTCTTATTTTTAGACTGAAAATAAAATTAAGAACATGACCTCTGATTAATTTAGACATGATAGCAAAGGCCTTGTGTTACTGCTATCAGCATTACAAAAGGCTGGAGATTAAAATGCTTAATGGAAGTTGTTAAACTTTATTTTTCTAACATTATTTAATATTGACAAAAGATACTGCTTTAAGATTAATCCGTACTGATCCACACTGCTTTAAGATTAATTGTCTATATTAGCAGTGTACCTTGCACAGTTGAAACTAAGCATAACCGTATGAAATACCTTTTATCATAAAAGTTACCAAGGATACAAAAAACATTCTTATAGCAGAAATCCTCTCAATGGAAAGCACTTTTCCCTTATGTGTTTCCCCTGTTTTTCTGAGTTCATGAAATACAAAGCAATATCCTTTGATAGGTCACATCTACTGAAGTTAACAAGAGGAAATGCATATGATGTAGTGAGCTTCTGTCATTCAGCATTTAATTTCTGGTTGGTAATGCTGTAGTCTGTCCTTCTGCAGTCAAGGACTGAATTAAAACCCTTCATATTAACTTGCATTATTAGTAGTTCAAAATGTTAAGTAGCAAAAAAAAGTGCTGGCATTGAATTACATTAGAAAAACACTGAATCTTTCAGTTTTGTCAGAAATAGATGTCAATATTTTAATTACCATGAACTGTGGCTTCACCTGACAGCAGAGCTATGGCACTAGCAGATAAGAAGGAGAGAGAACATTGCAGCCTAATTTTGGGATTATTTTAAATTCCATTTTTTTTAAGATATAGCCTATTTATTGCAGGGAACAGAGAGAAAAAAAAAAAAGCCACCAAACAACCCCCCACCAAAACAAAAACCCCAAACCAGAACAAACAAGCAAACAAAAATACAATTAAAAAGCCAGCAGAACCACACCCCCAAACTAAAACACCTTTAATAGCTCCAAAATTCAAGGTTCAAACTGTAGAATAACACACTTCTACCTATGATGCTTCACTTTGTGACAGACACAGCTTTTAACATCCTTTCCCTCACTGTCAGAAGCATTCCTGTGAAGGCTGCAGCTAGATGTTTATTGCAGCTACAGCTGAGATCAGCAGGCTCTGCTGCCACAGCTGTTATGTAAGACCCTTCTTCAAAGAGAGAACCATCTTTTTTGATTAAGAACTTAATACCTTGAGCTCTCAGCATGACACATGAAGTCCCAGTTGCCTAATGGAAAGATGGAGATCACAAACTCTCAAAAAGAGTTTGAATTTTCTTCTATCAAAAAGAAGAACCAAGCAAGACATTTCATAGTCACCTGCCTGCCTGTACACCAAGTTTTCCATTTAGGCTGGAGGTGACGGGGTGCTGGGTATATGTGTGTATTTTGACAGGCTGTGGCATCCTTTACAGACAGATCTTCCCCTGCCTGGTGACCATCTAATATGTCTCTGTTTCTGAAGACCATGGGGTACACAACAATGATGTTTTTCTTGATCTTGAGGAAAAGCCCCAGTGACAGCTGTTTCTTTGTATTTTCCTCTGTTGCAATTTCCAGAAGTTAGTACCTCTAGCATTAGTAACTACTTTGAAGTGTTCCTTCTTGTGTAATCAATTTCTGAGAGTTGAATTTATCTGAAATATGTACCTGCTCTCAAGGTTTGACACCTTTGTTTTATCACCTTGCATATGGCAAGTCCAAGGGCAATCTCTTTAGTAAGTATTGAAGAGTCTTTTGTGCTTGTCAAATCCAGGTTAAGAGAACCAAAGCTAGAAAATAAAAAATAAGTTTGACATCCCACAGTTGTCCCATAGTTTATGCCAGCAACATAAAGATGTCTAACTGTAGCCTATACTGCATCAAGGGAGTCCTAGCAAATGAGTGCAGTGCAGAATGCACGTGCTGTTTTTCTGAAGTGAAACTGCAAAGCTGGAACTAGCATTGCTGTTGACTTTATCAAAGGTGTTAGCTAACCTGACAGTTTGACCTCTTGGGAAAGACCTGGTAATATGCACTAGAAGTTAGCTTGACTTGACTTCTTGTGCTTTATTTTGTGCTATTGCTGCTGCCTTTTGGCTTCTGTATGGGAAATTGCCCTTTTCCTGCATTCTCAGCTGTAGCTGTAAAGCAGATTGCAATGAACAAACTTCTGCCCTGAAAACCTAATACATAAGATCTGCTTGCCAGTAGTTTGCTAGCTGCTATTATGCACAAAAATGGTGTCTTAGGGTATGTTCAAGTTTTTACCTTAGCTTTATAAATATTCATTATCTTACATTTTCACTAATTGCTCTAGAGCTGGAGAAAATGTTAATTTTTAATCAATAATACAGCATCCTTGAGAACATTTTACAAATTAGGAGTTCATTAAAGTCCCAGCATATGTTGTTAATGTTGGTTGTTACATGCTAATTAGTTTGGATTTTTTTTAATCAGGAGTAACACTGGAAATACCAGCCATGGAACTGGCATTGTGCAGAAATTTTCCAAGCAGAGGGCAAGTAACAGCTCCGATATAGAAGAAGCAGGATGTAGTTACTTGCTGTTTGGATTTACATTATGAAATCAATTGGTAAGGAAATTAACTCCTTTTTCTAATATAGGTTAACCAACTGTGTGTGCAATGCTCAAGAATTTCTTCTGATTGGTGATTTCACCATTTTAAGGCAGCATGGTTATAAATTGATGGGGTTTTTGAAGGTTAAGCATTTTAAAGCACACAGATTTATTCATGCAGGCTATCAATTACTTTGGTATCCTTTGAATTAGCATTAAAGTTGAGGGTCTTTGAACTGAAAGGATTTCAATAATTGCAGGTAAAAGATATGGAGTCCATAATTCCTGTGGATGTAGCTGCCATGAATCCTGAAATGTGGCAGGAAGAGTCATTAGCAGAGTGCCATTCACATTGGCTCATCAGAAAGGGAGTTTGATGTGATTGCCTGGAGCAGAGTACAGAAGGTCAGCACGGGCCAATACCCTCAGCTAACAGAAATGTAGAAAGTTCACAGAGCTGCATGACAGCTAGCTCCAGTAATCCTGACTCCTCTGTCTAGATGAGTTGTTTCTCTGGGAGAAACCTATCACCAACTGCTCAAGGCTCTTGCCATTTAAATTCTTAAAGGGATTTTATTTTTTATTAGGTGACATCGCTATAATATTCTACATGACTTAACATTATTTTTAGGGGTAGTAGTAAGGTTCAATTAGAGATTAAGGATCAAGACAATGACCTGCTCCCTCTTTCTATGCATTTCACTGCCAATTTTCTCTGTGTTTAATGTTCTTCTATAGCTCTTGTGTAATTTCACATACTATTAAATGCAAACAGGAAATCCTGAATTTTTACTGATTGATAAGATATGTGAGAGATCAGGAAGGGACATTTCAGCACTTCATTTAGTGGAGAGAACTTGGGCACAGAAAAGATGGATGTGTGAGAGAGAGAGCACCAATCACCAACTCTCAGTTCTCTTGTGGTTTAGCTTATTCTACTGGTGCAGAACCAGGAGAGGAGGCACAGTTGAGTGACTGGAGGGATTTACCTTTCTTACCCCTGCACTACTAACATGGATAGGCACAATTCTTAGAGCAAATGAAGAAGCGTGGGCTGACAGAACCACCCAACACACTGAATGTGAGAGATGTCCACGCGGTCTTTGTTCAATATAAGAAACTTGAAGTTACTTTAGTAGGAAGGAGAATATTCCTCAGCTCCTTTGCTAGATTTCAGTTACAAAAGTTTGAATCTTAACCAGTTCTGTGGTAGACAACAAACACTTTAGTCTTTATGTGGCAGTTGAAATTATATACATAATTTCATGCCTCCTGGTTGAGGTCTGCAGAAGGGGTATCTGCCTCACTATTCCCTGCTTATTAATGCTTCTACTACTTCATTTTCCCACAGTAACATTAAAGTGAATATTCCCCAAAATGAGATGTTGAGACACCAAATTGATCCAAGTGGTCTGGGTTTCTGTCTGACAGATTGCAAGTAACTTCATGCTTACAGAGAAGTTAAAGTAGGAGATTAAGTTTTCTAAACCTCAGTTATTTCTGTCACTTCTGTAGAAGAAATACAGTTTCTTCACATGATCTTAGTGGTGTCAGCCTCTACAAGAAAGTTATTTGAGACTGGGATTGACTGAAAAATCCACTTGATTCATAAACCTTTCAAATTACTAAACTGATGAATCTTGAAGGGCAAGAGAAAGGAGGACAAAGGCCTGGATCTGACTGATTACTAGCAAAAATTGCTCTCATATAAAGATTACAATGCAGACAAGTTTCTTTTTATTTGTTTTTTGGGGGGATCTTTTTTTCCTTGGGGAGGGAGAGACTTTCTGTGGAAGTTTTGACTATGGGTGTTGCTTGTCTTTTAATATGGCTGCCTTTTAAGAACTGTGTGAGGTGCACTCAGTTCTGGTTGCATGAAAGTTCATGCTTAGCCTCTGGGGCTGTGAAAAGGTTCAGCTGATAGTTAAAATAAAAGGTAGGTCACTTACTGCTAGTCATATTTTAAATCTGGTGATACTTTTGGGGAACTACTTTCCATGCCAGACAGAGGTGCATTTCAGGCTGTATTTTCTGTCATAGTCAAGTCTTGACCTTTTATGTCTCCTGTCACAGTAACAAAGTGTTAATGATGCCATTCAAGCAGTCAAATTAAAATCTCACACTATATTATTTATCCATTTTGTTCTACTATCTTGCAATAATCCTTTTGATCCATAATGCTCAATGACTCTTAAACCTTGCCCAGTGTTTAAGTCCATAGGTTATTTGGGGGTTTTCTTCTTTGTTGTTTAATTAAGTCTATTAGGTCTGTGCCCCATCACAGTATCCTCTTTATTCATTCAGAATCATAGTTTTGGGTATACTCTCAGATTCAAACCTTCCATGCAAGTTTCAGCCCCAGGAGTCGCCTCCAAATCAACAGCAATCATAAATGTTACAGCCTGGAAAAGTAGTCATAAATATTTTGTATTTAAAGTGACAACTTCCCAGATCTTCTGCATATCTCCTGTTTTATGCTTTCTCCAGCATTATTTTTACTTTCCTATATGTTTATGCAGTGTTCCAGGTAGTAAATGATATGGTTTAAAAAGCAGTAATTTGCCAAACACAGCAGCTCTAGTATTTCTCAATTTTTTGAGTCCAGACTCCAAAACATGCAGTATCTGGAAATACTGCTATGCTGTATGAGTTGTTTACCAGTTGTGAGCTCTTTTTCTGGCAAAATGCAGTCCTCCAAAAAACAAATAATTAAAGTTTGGAACTGGTAATGTTGAACTGGGCAATGGTGATACAGCTTTTTCATATGACTTCATTGCAGTCCAGTAGGGAATATGCATTTTGTGGACCCCAGAGATGACAGTATTATCATGAGGGAAGAAACCACAGTGAATGATGAGTTGGAGGGTTTATGTATACTGTGTCTGTATGTGTATATATAATGTATAAAGAGTAGAGAAATCTGATAAGTGAGTGATTTAATTTGATCTGATTTTCTAGTTATCCTAGAAATCCATTGAACAACCCTTTTTCAGACGTAGATTAAATCTAAACATAAACCCCAAGCTAATTGCATATCAATTTATTCCACACAAGGGAAGAAAAATGCATAAATAAGCTTAGAATCAGCTTAGATTTTTTTTTTTAAATGTTCACTTTGTTGCACATGCCTCCTGAGAGATACTTAATTTTAAATGGGTTTGGGTTTAAGTCATAGATTTTAAGCACATATCTCTTCAAAGATATTATCAGTTTTGCTATATTCCAAAACAAACTGTGATTTAAGTAAAGCAAAGTAAAAGGTTTCAGTAATAAAATTTAAATGTACTTGATGTTGTAGTTCACAAATCTCAAATAATTTAAAACACCATTCCTTTAATTTCTTCTCTTTTTCCTGTTAAAAATGTAATAAGTAGAATTCAAGCTATGAAGTTAAATATAAAGAGTGCATTTAATAAAATGTAATAAAATATTATATATACATATTTTCACTTACTGTAAGCTGATTCAAAAACCTGCAAGTCAAATTTAAAGAAATTTTCCAATATTGAGACCAGTTACTAATATGAGGTCTGTTTTGATCTGTGTAATTTGTTCTAAATTGGGGTTAGGTGGAAACAGATAAGGTGTTAATTTCAATTTATATGAAAAGACATCCAACTGAGGTGATGCCATAGATGGAAATATTTCAATTCAGCAACTATAATAGAATACCTAAATAATGTTTGCTTCTTTATTTTTGAAGAACAAAAATCAGCCAGGATTTTCTTCAAAATATATATTACAAAACAAAAAAGAAAGAGACACACAGACAGGCAGAGAAACATAGTAGGATGTTAAAGAGTTTTCTAGCACAAACTTCTCATCACAGTAATATATTGAGTTGTCCTATGGTCGACCTCCACCTTTGCCTTGTATTTCCTCAAGTACCCTCATTAGGACTTAGAGAATTCATAGCAATCCTAGGAAAAGCCTTACTGGTAAAGAAAAATTTAGCATGGAAGCACTCAAAATACTAAGAAATGTCACTGCCTGACATTAATTTTAAAGTGAAGATCCCAGCAACATTGATTATTTTCAGATGTTTCAACACTTTCAAAGCTGCAAAATGATCTCTCTCAGGCTATCAAAGGCTGCTTTAAGATTATGTGAACTATTTGTAAGAAGAGTCCTTGAGGATTCTCTGCCATTTTTGATCCGAATGTGTAGCTTTCTTATTGATTGAATTGAAATTTTCATGAGAAAAAAAATCTTGTAGCATCTTTCTCTTTTATGCCTCTGGTTAAAGCTCAGCTCCCCGTATCAATTAAATCAGTTCTGACCTTGCAACTCCCAGTAGAAAACACAAGAGTTAGTCTTGCCACTTTTTTTCCCTGCTGTTTTCAAGAAGCTGTTGTGCTCTCAGAACTGTAGGATCAAACCTTCAAAAAATATCTGAAAGACACAATGGACATATTGCAAATACAGTCCCTGTATTAAAGGCAACCAGTTACACTCAACATTCCTTGTCTGGAAATAGTTAAAATTGTACACTAGTCCATCAAAATTAATCCTTCATCCTCATTTGTACTATTTGCTATTTTGAAGTCTCCCTGAATTTTGGTCTGGATGGATGCTGTGCCACGTGCCAACCAGAACTTGGTAAGAGGGATTACTGGGATAGGGCAGAAGCCATGTCGGTGGAAACAGAACTGGGTTTTAACTGCCAGCTGAGGATGCAGGGATGCCTTTTGTCACCGGGCTCAGGCAACCTGCACAGCACACAGGTCATATGGGTCTCATATCAGCCTCTTGGTGTAGAGAACAAGCTGCACAGCAGATCTCTGAAAACTTGGACACTGATAGAAGTGAACCCTGCAAAACCGTCTGTTTGCTTTTTTTTCTCCCCTTCAGTGTTGCCAAAGGGCCTGTGCACATACATATTTTATACAAACACAGAATGCAGACCTAGTGAATCCTAAAGATGGAGGCATATCTTTATAGAAGTGTAGACATTGCTAAACAGGGAATGGATAGTACAGTTATAATTGATTTGAAGGTACTATATTTTTTATGTTATTCTCTACATTTTATCGAGGATTAACTTAAAAAAATTACAGTGTATTTTGCATTATAATTATTCTGACTTTCAAAAATACACTTATCAAGTAGTTTTAACTTCTTTAACTGGTTATGTTTTTATATTTTATGTTTTTTCATATGCCTAGACAGGTGTTTTATTTGTCTTCTCTTCCATTTTTCATACTGGAATTTAAAAATCCTTCATCATGCACTGGAAGTTATGCCATGCTGTATTCCAAGAGTACAACAAACCAAACCCTCAAGACCATTCTGTTAGATTTGCTAACATTTACGCTTTTAACTCTTGTACAATTTTCAGAGACTTCCCTTGTATTACCTGAAGGGCTTTTTCTTCCTAAGAAGCAGTTTTGTAAGGGTAGATAATTCAGAGGCTTGTTAAACCCCTGGTCAGGGAGGACTGTTTGGCTTGAATTTTTTTCTCTGTTTTACTATTTTATATAGATGAATACTAAAATCAGGTATGTTATGGATAGGCTTCTCCAGTAAAAAATGGTTTTTTCAGATGTTCTCGCCAAAACTGTGGAAATCATCTACAAATTTATTAATCCCTTTCTATATTTACAAACCCAGTAAGATCTCTGGCTGGCTATTTTTTCATCTTTCTTGGGAGCATTTAGTGTATATGAGTGCAGATGTTTCTGCTAATCATTGTCTTTGATAATGTGTATATTACAGTAGGGTCTACAGGATCAAAGACAGAAAGACCCAATAAATTATCTTCTCTATGTCCTCTAAGCACATTTTTGTCTCCAATCAGATTGGAATATGTATGTTGATCGTAATTTCTTCTGCAGATATTAAACGAGGACAAAGAGAGTTAACACATGGGTTTTATTTTACTAAAAATTTTGAGAAAACTGTGGCCAGGTAAAAGCAGGACAAAAAGAAAGCAGAAATGAGGTATGAAAATCTGGGACTTAGAAGTTGTCCAGTCATAGCCTGATCTGTGCCTAGCAGAAATAGGTCATGTATTGGAGGGAAGAAATCTAAAAGCAGCAGGCATTTTTGCCAGTTTGGATCACTTTGTTCAGTTGTCATTAGCTGGTGAAAAAAGGCTTCAGGTAAAAGATATATATATAACACAGATATAAAGCAATTATTGTCTAACTAGCACACAGAAGACAGGTAGGATTTAATGAGCTGTT
>JAWWEV010000115.1:48260692-48304817 GCA_035583235.1 Hafferia zeledoni | reverse complement strand
TTAAACCGCACGTTAGGTGCCTTAGCACTTGTGCTGTTCTAGACCTTTGTCACTTGAGTTTCAGGTTATCTGTCTGTCTCTGCCCAAAACACTGGCATTAGGAACAGTGCCACTGAGGACAGCAACAGGTATAAAAACAGCATGAAGTGCCTGAATGGAAACTAGAAGTGAAAGAGCAGTAGCCATCCAGTAGCCTCTGCTGCTTTAGAGCACATACCTAGCCTCGTTCATAATAAATTTCATGAGTAACGGTATTGATCCTAGGATTCTCAGAATATTTAGTACCTTTGGGATGATTCTAGACATCTATAGAAAATTTCAAACATAATTAATGAAGAAAGGATCTGACATCTACCTCAGAAGCAAAATATCTCTATGTATTACAAAGAGGTACTGATAGTAGAGATGCAAGAGGCAAAAAGAGAAAGAACATGTAGGGTTTCAGCAAAACAATATAGTTATATCAAGGATGAATAATTAAAGAGTAAACTTACGGACTGTTTTTCCAATGCACATATGTTAATAAGGTTGAGGCTGAATTTTATGGGTTACATGAGAGGAAAGAAATAGCATTTCACAACTTCAAAGCTATTGCTTTACTTCATAACTATCCAAAATCAGATGAAATTTTCTTGTTCCATTTTTCAGTCAGAAACACATTTTTACAGAACCTACTTTTTAGTAAGACAGGGCACTTAGAAGGAGCTGCAGCAAACTCTTTCAATTCATTTATCAAAGCATTTTCAGCACCCATTATAAAACAACAATAGATGTTAACAAAAGGAAGTTAATCTGTATTCTATAAATAAAAAGCTAGAGAACATCAAAGCTACTTGCAAAATCTTACATTTCTTTTAAGATTCATTGAATTTCTCCTCTTTGCATTCATGTGGCAGAAGTTTATTTAAGGGGCCCAGCTAAAATATTCAACATTATAGAAAAAACCAAAACAGCCTATATAAAGGAAAAGTAAGAAAAGTGCAGCTGAGTGAGAAAGATGTCACAAACAGCTTAGCTGTGAGTAGCTGTCATATGCTGTGGAGGCAAAACCCTGGAGACAGGCTTTAGTTGGCTGCTGCCTTCCTCTCTGTGAGAGGTCAGTGCCCTGAGCAACTCCAGCAGCACTGCTGGAAGGAATCACAGGAGCGCGCTCTCTCCCTCCAGCATCCACAGCCCCAGTGCCTGCCTGAAGCTGAGCCTGGGTTTTGAATTAGCTGATGCTGCCTGCCAGTGTAGTTCCTTTCAGTTCACCTGAACAAAGCACGAGACTTGCCATGCTTTCTGTGTGAAGCTTTGGACCCTGTTGCAGTTTACTCTGCTGTTTTGAATTTGTTCCAAAGGAGCTGATTGATAGTGATGGTTGCTCCTGTGCCTCTGGCAGTGAGAGCAGCACCAATGGCTGTGGTATTAAAGAGCACATGCCAAGATAGCACCAAAATAGTATCTACCTGAAGTTTTAGAACTCAAATCAAGAAGGAAAAAATAAGTAAAATGGGTCTTTCAAGACGAAGTGACAGTGAAGGAGTCTAGTAGAACAGCATCCTCTGCCAAGATGACCCATTACATGTAAAGGATTCAGGGCAGAGGCAGCAATGCCAGGAGAAGGCAGCATGGTCTATCTCACTGTAGCCTGTAGGCTGCTGAGAGACAACGTCATGTAGTGACAGACACAGTCAAAGTTCCTTCCCCACAACAGAGTCCATAAAACCTGAGATACGTGTCCCTCCAGGACTAGATTGCCTCTGTTATTTTCTGAAGAGTGTTTCATTGTAAAGCTTGTTGTGTGTTAGTCTACTATTAATGTGTCTCAGTCTGCTGCACAGATTTTTTGAGGGCAGGACAGGTGCCCTGGTTGCAGAAGCTACCAAGACAGTTAATGGTAAATCCCTGCACTTATGCCACTCAAAGAAGTTCATTTTACTGATATCATATGTAAATTAATCCTGTGAAATTGTTTGAATATAAGGTAAGCTAACTTGCACAATTTATGGTTCTGCAGAAAAATACTTAAAATTGGATAAAATTAATACCATTCAGTTTCTTTTACTTTATGTTTGGAAAAAAACCCCTCAACACTGAAACCAAAACCACAAGAGCTGTCTTCTAAACATTAATCTATGTTGTCATATATTTCTTAGTCCTCTTCACTAAGAATATTACTAAAATGAAGAATACTGATCATTTCTCAAGCTACTTAAGTATATTTTGCATTTCTCTTATTTTTCAGACCATTACTCAGATGCATGCCACCATCCTCCAAAGTGTACCACTGCGGTTGTGAGATCTGTCTTTAAACAAGGAGATCTTGTGTAACTCGAGCAGGATTTGCATATTTTACTGTTTGCAAAAAGAGCTATTAAATATTGGAAATTGCAAGAAATGTAAATTCTGACAATGAAAGCGAAAAAAAAAAAAGAAAAAATTTAAGCTGTGCCATTCAGGAGCAGCCACGCTGTGCTGAAGTGTGCATGCTGTGCCAGCTCTCAGGTGTAGCCTTTCAGGTATGGGGGTGTTTGTGCAGTTTGTGTCTTTGATGGTGTTTGATAACGGCAAAATCTTTCTTTCCCTTGGCAAGGCAGATGACATTCAGGGCTTTTCTCCTCAACAGCTGTTCCCTCAGGAGCCTGAGAGCTGCTCCTGCCTGCCAGGAAGGAGAGCTCTGGTCACACCATGTTCCTGCCTGCGCCTTCTCCCGGGTGAGGCAGCAGAGAGAGCAGGCTCTTATGAACACCCTGCACATCTGGCATGTCCTCTGCAGCCCCAGAGGCACTGCAAGCACCTGCCTTTCTCCTGCTATGAGTCGCCCATTTCTGGCATCCTCAGGAGAGGCTGATGCTGTGACGCACTTCTGCCTCCAGGGCCCACATGCAGAGGAGAGGGGCTGGAGCAAAGTCCCCATACTTTGAGGTGGGGAGAGGCTGCAGTCATGTCCGTGGGAGAGGGGGTTACATAGAAAGGCTTTTGGTCTGAGAAGGTGGGCGAGATTGGTAACAGGTTTGGTCTGGGATGAGCCCTTGGCTCAGATGGTCAGAAGGACCTTGATGCTTCCCACAATGAGCAGGTGGGGCAGCCCCAAAAAGCTGAGGGTGGTGCAAGACACAGGCCCTGGGCAGTGCCACACTCTTCTTGTGGCACAACCACCATGCGGGGTATTGACGTGACCTGCATCTTTTGCTCATGCCTGCTTGGGTTTTAGGGAGTCAGTGCAAGTACATTTCTCAAAATTTGATAGATTGTATAGATGTGTACAAACACCTTCTGGGCATAAGGATTTGGTGAAGCTGGTTTGCCAAAGGCAGGGGCAGGAGGGAAGGGGCACAAGGGAGAGCAGAGAGCTGGGCAGGCAGCAGGCTCACCTCCCTGGGAGCACAGCACCTGCACTGCCTGCTCTGCTGTCCCACCTGCCACCCACAGCCTTGGGGCAGTCCTGTGCTGCTTCTCAGGCGTCTGTCTTAGGGAATACGTAAGTGATCATAATGCCTCAGCGGGCTGTGTATACTAGACTTTTAAAGGAGCTCTATCTTCCATGGGAAACTCTTCTGCGTCTCTGAACAAGAAGAGGCTGAAAACCACTGAATTAGCAAATAGATATCCATTGCTGTTATCTGAACTGTGGTGTTTTCACTTCATCCTGGTTGTAGTGTGGAGAGCAGTTTATAAGGATACCTTGTATTCTTCATTGTGATAACACTGCATTAACTTTTGGATGAAAATAAATCAAGTGCTAAATCCGCTTTTGTGGAAATACAATATCCATGATCATTTGTAGTTAAGGAAATAATTCACTCTGTTTCAGAAACTCTTGACTCTGCCTTCATTTACTGCTGGTTGTCAAAGACAAGAGATACTGTGTAAAGTACCTGCATAATAAAGTAATCTGTAAAACTAGTGGTTATATTCAGAAGACACATTCAGAATACTCTGTGTTCAGATCATTAGGTAGCATATTGTAGCTCTGTGGCTCTGGCTATGTGCTAAATTTGGTCACCAATATTCAGTGTTTTAAAAGCTTAATTAAGGTGGAAACCAGCTAATTTTTAAACTGCCTTCTGGTACACTTGCAGAAATGTTTCAAAAGTGAAATAAAGCTTTTGAAGCCTGCCTGTGCTGAGCCTCTCAAGGTGTTGTTTCTTGATGGCTCCTGCCAGACTTCTGCACAGCCAGATCATCTGGTGGATTAAAGTTGGTCTGTAATTAGGCACAGTTTCGTGCCTAGTCTCTGCTAGAGGATGGCAGTCTTCCAGTAGCGACTTTAACCTTTACAAAGTTTCCTTAACTTTGTTTAAAAATTCAGGTGTAAAAGCCAAACTACTAATGCCCCTTTCCCTTTTACCCAAGTACCACTATCTTGCACCTTCTATGTACTTCAGTATCTTTCAGTGTATTCAAGCTGTGTTTCTCTGAGATGGTGTCATCCATACACATCTTCATGAGAACTCCCATGAGCAAGGAGTATTGGAAAAATCTATAGTAAAGACTTAACGGAAAGTCTTCCGTGCAATCCGTGTCCTCTGTCCATCAGAAAACCCATTTAACTCCTCTTTGTTTGATATGGCCTGACCCCAGCTATTACAAGACTGTAATTCTTCAGCCACTAATGCTTCTCTCTGCAGCATTTGTTTATAACTTTGCATGAGCATCTTCTCTCCCTCCTTTGCCTCTGTCGTTAAATACACTGGGAAGTGCTGATGGAGGAAGCTCCATGAAAATATTAGTCGGAAATGAGGGAAGAGGGAGAAGAATTTTGCTTCAGTCTACAGAAAAACCTCCTTTGACTGCCTTGTAAAACTAACTTTTAGTCAAAATGCAATTAAAAATAATTCTTTGAAATGTCTATGAACCAGAAAATAGGAAACATTCAGCAATCTCCGGTTCGAAATACATTCTGCCACTCTCTTCAGTCCTGCATTGTTTGGGCTTCCTGCACAGAAGTGGTGTGTGACTGGACCTGATTTTGGTGCAGAGAGCTCTCCCTGTCCCTTCATATAACTGTGTGAAATGTAGATTGTTGTTCTATAACAATAATAGTGAGTAAAATTGCTAGTTTTGTAACTGCTGATACTTCTCTAATAACATATTCTATTGTAGTAGCAAGTAATCAATCCCTCTAAAGTTAAATTGGGTTCATAGAATTATTCAGTTTGGAAAGGGCCTCTTAAAATCATCAAGTTCAACCATAAAACTACCATTGCTAAGCAGCCTATTCCAATGCCTGACCACACTTTCATTGAAGACATTTTTTCTAATACTCAATCTAAACATCCCCTGCTACAACTTGAGGACATTTCTTCTTGTTCTATCGCTTGTTATTTGGGAAAGACACCAATCCCCCATCTGGCTATAACCTCCTTTCAGGTAGTTGTAGATAGCAGTAAGATCTCCAGTTATCATTTAGGCTACAAGACTGTGTATGCAGGTCTCTTTTATACTGATGTATTTATTTTTATGCCTTCATGGTATTGATTCAATGGTATTGGAGAAATATCAGGGGGATGTGTGTGGCCAGATCCAAATGGCCTGGGATCACTCATGTGTGAGTGGGGCAGAGACCTTTGCCAAGAATTCTCAGAGAGACATGAAATCTGTAGGGCATTAAGAAAGGAGCATAAGCAAGGAGCTGGGTTTACAAAAGACAGTCTTTAGCAGGTGACTTGAAAAACTGGCTGTGGTACCTTCTGGACCCAGCTGTCAAAGCATAAAGACTATGCTGGATTTGGTGTAGTAGCTTTTCTCTTTTAATGGTTGTTATGCATTGCAGACTTTTCTGTGTGAATGTGAATAATTGTATTCTATACTACACTCTGCTGTTTTAATTATGGGTAAAAGGTGATAAATTTGTGCTAAATGGAAGAGAAGTGGTGAGATGCATTACATAATATATCACTTTCAGGTTTTGCAGATAGTAAGTGTGTGTAAAATGAAAGCTTTAACTTAAGGCTTAAGTACTTGTCAGTTAAAGTTCTGCCATATCCTCCATAACAGGAGGCAGGAAAATCATGCTGGATCATTTCCTTGAATACAACTTATGAAAAATCCTTTAAATGAAAACCTGCATTCCAAAAATTATCCTTTGTTTATTACATCTTGGTAATGAAAGAAGAGCGTGTTCACAAGTTGATTAGGTAATTCTTATTATTGAAATGGTGTTTTCAATCAAAAATCACCTTTTTCACATTTATTGGGAAACCAGATTTATGACACAAACTGAAGCTTTTTTGCTGGTGCTGAAAAGCTTGCTGTTCCACAAAGACGATCTTCAGTTTGTTTACTCTCTACCACCTTTATTAAAGACAGCAGGCTGCTTGATAAGATTTTGGGGAGGGGAGGAATCTCATATTTTGGCTCAGCCTTCCTGGTCTTTGAGTCTCTGCTGTGTTATTAAGTGAGCTTTACAAAGCCTTTACTCTGCTTAAATTCTGCACATAAAGAAGGATGAATAAAAAGGTTTTTTAGGTAAAAGATTGTCCCCTGAAGATTATGCAGCAGTCTTATTACGTGGGGTACTGCATCAATGTTATCTTTAGATGTTGAATGAGATGATTTTGCTTTAAATATTTTAGAGAACATAAGTTACTATTTTCAAATTTGATTCTTATCTCCATTATAGTTCTATTACTAGTTGCTGTTTTCTAGTAATGGCATTTTTATAGTAAATAAACTTCTGGCTCCTTTCTGAACCCTTCTCATCCTGCTAAACAACATGGGGCGTACAAACAAGGGTCTAACTATGCTGGCGTTTGAAAGAAGGAGAAAGAAATGATGGGAATTAGATGCTGTTGGAGAAATGCTTTCCCCTCTTGTATTTTATGTTTCTTCTTTTCTGGGCAGTGATACTCTTTTCAGAGCAGAATTTTTATGTTTGTCTGACATTGCTCAGTGTGGTTTTTATTGATAATGATCATGGCAAAGAGTTACCTTAGAATATGGGGTTTTGCTATAAACCATTTAATATTTTGTATTTTCCTGTAGCATTTGAAGGTACTTTGGCATCTGTTTTTTCTGTACATCAGTTTCTCCTTTTTATATGAAAGTGAAAATAACACTCTTGGTGAAGATTTTAGCTTTGTATTTTTTCAATCTGTAGTTTTTTAATAATCAGTCATTGGAAGACTCCTGGAAACAGTAAGTGTTTTACATACCACAGCCATGGTATGGGAATTATGTTCCTCTACATGTTGCTAAGCAAAGCTTTCACTATATTTTATTCCTATACTGTTCTACATTATGTAACTTGTAACAGTGCGAGACAGGACAGAGATGCCTCATTATTTTACACTGAGAGTAGAGTATATCTCACTTAAAATATTCCCAGCATAGGCATCCACGTGTGAACTGGGTGTGTAAATCCCCTCTTTGTAGTCAGTGTAGAGAAAAAAAGCCTTTCTAGGATGTGGTCAAGATCATCCTAAGGTCAGTGTCAAAAATACAACAGAAGTGTTTGTTTCTTTCCACTGATGATAAAACTCATCTACAAGTTGCCATCCTCTAGACGTTTAAAACTGAAGTGACATTTCTATCAGCCATTCTCTCAACTGTGGAAAATGCAGAGATACAGAGTTTGAGAGCATTGCTTACTGGCAGTCTGTAATGCCTCTGTGTGTTCAAGTTAATTGCTGTGTGGTTTTTAAGTTCTTTTGAAAGAAAAAAAAAGTAGGTTTAGGGAAAAGAAGCATTGGCTTTTAGATGGGTGATAATTTTTAAACAGTAGCTGTGCCTTATGGCTTGATACCTAGGGATGTCAGAAATAGCACAGTGAGGAAGAGAGAGGGTTTGTGGGCAGAGGGCAGGTGAAGATAGTCAGAGGTGCTGAGTAAAAGCTATTTATCAAGTGTTTTACTGCACAAAGAATTCAATTTATTCTGTGGATAGTTACCACTAACATTTTTTGCTGTGATTCATCATAAGCAGAGCCCTACTGTGCCACTGCAAGGGACACGAGGTAGACAGTGACTTTTTTTCTGTTTTGCTAAAGGAGTCTGGCAGAAGCTCCTATTTTCCACACAGCTTCTCATGAGGCTTTGTAGAGCATCTTAATGGTGTTGCACTTTACCAAAGATTTTGTGAAATACCTCTGTCTGCAGTGTCAAAGAAATACAATAGATTTGGAGAAAGCTTGTCTTTTATGCCCTAATTGCTTCATGACCTGACAGAAGAATGCAACCTTTCTGCTACTGTCAATGATATACAAGCTTCTTGGGGTTATAAAAGACAAGCATTTTTGCTTAATGTGACAAAGTATCAAAGGAAATGAACTGCCTTTTTTTTTTTTTTTTTTTTTTTTGAGAAAATCTGCTTAAATTTGGCTGTGTGCATATAAAAATCTCCTAGAAGACAGAGAAAAGCTTTTTTTAACGAAGAAGGAATTCTGTTATGTGTGTACTGGACAAACAGGCAGAATACCTCCACAGTTAAAGTTTTTAAAATCATTAAGGGGCAAATGGAGGAGAAACTGTGATCTATACTTTCTACATATTAAACATATGTAATATGAAGGTAGACTGTAATTCAGGTTGTATGTCTCAATGTGTTTACGTAAGGAAGTTGTTTTCAATGCAGTATAATTAGCCACACTATCTTAAAATTAGAAGAAAACTTTTTGTGTGATGGCTTTTTTTTTTTTTTTTGAGGAAAATTTACCAGATTAGCTGTCACATAAAACATTACATTTATGTGGTGTTATCATTAGAGATAGTACCATCCCAAAGACAAAATTTAGGAAGATTTTGACAAAAACTTGACTAAATTTTAACACATTTCCTTACTTCAAGTATGTATTTAATTCCAAAAGCAATTAATCTTGTGCAAGTTCTATAGTAAAAACTATTGTGCTTTTATTTATGCCTTAAAAAAGCAAAACAGCAAAGAAAAGTTTTCATCAAAGTCATTCCACTGTACAGGAGCTATTAATGTTTGTATGCAGCGTCCTGTCCTAAAGTACATGGGAGCTACAGGGACCAGTACTTATTAATCGTATTTGTCACTTCCTAGGGCATAATTTGAAAATTTTAGTGTGGCTTTTAACTTTCACAATATGGATATACGATTTCTATATAGTGGCAGTGAAGTGTGTGAAGGAAGAGCGGTCTGATAGCGGTGTATTTTACCTCAGAGGTAAAAAATGCAACATTCAGAAGATAATTGTTTTTTTCCTTAAAATTTAAAGACAAAAGGAGAATGAGTAGAAAAATACCTCAATTTACCCTTTATTTATTCAGATATGTCATTCCGTGAAAGGGTAGGATAATTTGGTTATTTTGGGTGAGTTTCTGACTTTATGCAAATAAAGATTCAATGAGGCAGAAAATGAAAGCTCCACACTAAATAGAAGCTGTTCTTTTTACTCACAGTTAACTGATTGGAACAAGTGGAAATTAAAAGCAAGGCTGGAATTTAGTGACCCACTGATAAGATGCCTCAATTCAGGTAGCACAAGGATAGGAGTAAAAAAATCATCAGGTTCAGGAAATAATATGCAAGGGTGCTGGTACCAAACAAAGAAAGATCAGTTTTCAAACTGTGAACTTCATCAGGAGTTTCTGACAGACTCACAGTTCTATTTGAGATATATATCTTATCTATAGAAATATATATATGTAAAAATAGATATATGTGTACACACACATACACGCATTTATAGTATGTGAACTTCATTAAGAGTTCCTTACAGACTCACAACTCTGTTTCAGATATATATATATATATATACATACATATATGCATTTTTTAGTATATATATTGTAGTTTGTATTTTAGGCATAACTTTTTTGAAAGCACATTCATTTCCTTATGGCATATGAATCTACAAACTTCTTTTTGATCCCTCAGTAGTTCTTAATAAAAAGGGGGAAAAAAAGAAAGAGGTTCTTAATGTTGCATTTCTGGCTCCTTTAAGGTTTCGAAGGAGAAGTTGTAAGCTCCATAGTTGAATTCTATGTGCCTGATGAACTATAAGAAGCACATCTTTCTTACATGGTTGTTGCAGCAGAAGTACTAAAGTCAGAGTTAAATACTCCAGTATCTCTAGCGTGCAAATGCTTTTTAAAACTCAGTTATGATCTACTGACACTAATTTTTTAATTTTTACATTTTATGATTATGTAAGTGCATCTCCAGAGAGGGGCTTTAAAATTAATATTATTTGGGCTTTTCAGTCACGTTTTTATAGACTTCATATTTCTCAGTTGTCTTTGTTGTATAATTTCCCTTAAGTAATTATATAACTAGGCAAACTAACCTTCATCTGGTCTCTGCTGATCTTTCTCAAGCTAGAACAGAGTCATAGATAGACAGCGAGATTTCTGTCTGATGGCAAAAGTCTCAGTTGAGGTCCTAACAAAATATTCTAAAATCTGCACTAAAAACTTGACTTTCAAAATCCTTTTCTGGATCTTATTTCTTAGTAGGGATGCTAGCAAACTGCTACTGAGAGAACAAATTTTTTAAAAGGAGGCAGTCCTTTTATAATTAGCACTTTTTACACTATAGAGGTAGAAATAAAGTTGAAGGCTACAGAAATGAAGTGGTGGAGTTTTGTTTGTTGATTTGTTTAAAGTTTGCTTTATAGATAATGCATCCACATTTAAAAATATGCCAGGTGAGATTATGAGAGTACAAGATTCAGCTGAAAAAAATTATAGAGTTTTTTGTTAAAACTTCAGACATACAGTTGCAACTGGCATAAACAAAAGAACTATCTTTTAGTTAAGAGTTCCTATGATATTTATTTCTTCTACAGGTATCTTTATGATTCCTTGTGACAAAAGTTTAAAGATTGCATATCAACATTCAATATCAACAAAACATATTTATTTAAAATGTGTTTGTTCTTACTTTAGTAATGTCTTCGATTTGTATTGTTGATTACAGACAATTGCTTCTTTCCTGCCAAAAGGAGATGACTATCAGTCTACTTGGGATTTTTTGTGGTGTTTTGGTTGGGTTTTTTTCCCCCTCTAATGTTGTGATTTGCCAGGTGTACATTACTACTAGCAGGAACTGGCAGTGATATTGCCTATCACTGAGTTATATGAACTTTTATCTGTTACTTCTGTATTTAAAAATCAAATAATAAAAATTTACATTTCCCTCCCATATGCTTGTATCTAATTTTCACTTAATTTAGAAGAGAGGTTTAACAGACAAGGATCACTTGCTTAATGTGTGTATAATTCATAAAATAAAGGATAAGGGCTGAGAGGGATATTTTTGTTTTTATTCATATACATTTTTAATACTCTCTTAGAAACCATGCTTCAGGCAACTATCAAATCTGCTATAGCTTTTGCAAGGTGGTAAGTGGAGAGGAGATGCACTGCAATTAAAGAAAGTGCTTGTGGAATCTACTTGATGAAAATCAGTGCAATACTTTCCCTTACTTCGCACACATCACCTGAGAGGCCTCATCCTTCCAGACTTCTCTCTTTGAGCTTTTTCTTTGATGTGCAGACACGAGGCCTTGGTAAATGTTTGATGATTACACTTTGCTTTCTGTTGTATTCAATAGAACTTTTCAAGGAAATAGAATACAATCCCTGTGAGTTTTCAGGGAAATAGTGTTTTGATGTTGAAGGATGACAATTTTATCTGACCTAAATTTTTGGAAGTGACTAATGCTTTGGGGAATTGCATTTTCTAATGCTGGAGCTGAGGTTATGTAAGGAGACCTCTTATGGCAGATGAGTGCTAACAACTGGGGAATTGACAAATCTTAAGTGGTCTAAATTGGTTATCTGAATATTCATGCCTTTAAAATATATGGAATGCAGTTTATTCTCTCAAATGGTGTAACATAAATACATTTTTTTTCAGTATTGCAAAATCTACTCAATTATTAACTAGTGCACAGGGATGTGATAACATGAATTAAGGCAGGATTATTTTTTTTTTCTATTCTGATTGAATTGCTCCTCATGTATTTCCCTCTCTCTTTCAGATTCATTACTCAAAAAGCTGCATTAAATTTTATGGAAAATAAATATTAAGATACGACTAAAAATGTAAATGCACAGAGATCAGAAAAAGAAGAAGGAGGGTTCTTGTGATCTGTCTTTTCCTATCCTGTATAGATACGCATTAATTGGTTACTGAGACTTGTATTTCTAATCATGTGGCAGAAGGGAGCTGCTGCTGGAAGAAATATTTTTGTTATTTGATTTTTGTGCAATTTTTGTGGGTTTTCAACTGGAGTTCTTCAAATTTTGTCTAATTTTCTGGTTAGTGTAAATTATTTTCATTGAATTTCCCTGAAATTGCATCTGGTCACCTTGGAAAGAAAATGTGAGTGAAGAGATACTTCCTCTAAAAGGGGACAGAAAGAGATGGAAGTAAGGTTTCTGTTGTCTCTGGTGGAATATAATTTGCAGCCTTACTCCTATGCTCCAAGTGGCTTTGGGTTGTGGTCCAGCACATGTAAAGCAGCTTACCTAATAGGGCTTCTTGTAACCCCTTTTTCATGCTACTGTTTAGAGTTTCAAAGAAACGCATGCCAAGAAAAACTGTGTTGCCTTACACAGATTAAACAGTCAGGAATCACACTTCTTTAAAGGTGGTTCAAAGTCTTCAAACATTCCTGTGTTATTTTGCATGTATTGTATAAAGTGTGTAAGTCTGCTTTTAGGAAAAAAGGTATATCACCTTTAAAATGCAAATATCTGTTTATCCTCTAATTAGACAGTCCAGGTGTACCTTCAAAGCAAGTGGTGTTCTTCATCAGTGTAATGTAACAATAAAAATGGCTATCACTTACAGAAAAGAGATTTAGCCAATAAAGCAAGGTATTCTTAAGCTATTTACATCTTTTTACATGTTGCTGAGAAGGCTGGAGTTTAGTGGAAAAAATGTAAATATAATCATCAGAATTAAGGCTTGCTCATTTAGAGAACTAGACATGTGTCCTTGGTCTCCAAAACCTTTAACCTTCAGTGGGTTTCATATTTGGCAGCATTAGAAGTGCTGCTATACTATAAGTGAAGTTATTTTGTTGTATATGAGAACTGATAATATTTTTAAGTGTGTTGTAGAAGAAACTGCTGAATTATAGGCAATTTCTGAAAAACAGCTGTTGATTACATTTGATGAAATTTAAGTCTACTTAATTTGATTGAAATTTATGTCCGGAAGGACTGTGTATTTTACGGATCATCTGATACTTAGTATATCCATATCCCATTTAAAAGACTATCTTTAGCAATTAGGACAAGATTTCTAAATGTATGGGATGCCTAAAGATGTTATGAATGCCTGGCAGGAATTTGGAGTCACATGCATCTGAGTGCCACTGCTTGGTGAGGTAGTCCTGAAAGTCAATGTGGAGGGAAGAGTCTGTGTAAAGAGGGAGCTGCGTAACAGTTTGACCATACTGTGACAGTAGGCACTCTGAAAGGGAAGGGAAATTGCTGCTTTTAAGGCTACTCTGTAACTTAGAAAAGCTTCTCATTGCCTCATACACTGACAATTGTTTTGCACCTTAATGTAAGATTTCATGGCAGAAGAAAGCAGAGAGGGAAATCTGGATAAAAAGAGAAATACAGAACAGAACTATGAACAGAACCCTCCCTGCCAGGGAAAAGAAAAGGGATGTCACAATAGATGGTATTTTTGCAAATTTGGTTTACTTTGAAAAGCTTTTAAACCTGCAGGGTGAGTGCAAAATTCAGCTGAAAAATAAGTAGCCACAAAACTAGCTGTAAGGATTTACATAGTAAGGTGATTTCTTAGTAAGGGGAATGCAGCTGTTGGATGCTGCATTCAATACAATAGCTGGGTATATCCTTTCTGTACACTATTCTCTCATCGATTTTTCCCTAGGTAAATTTGTGTGAAGAGCTAAAGAAAAATTTTCCTCCTCTTGATTTTTTTTCTCCTTTTATCAACCTTCCCACACCTAAAGGGGGCTTAAAAGAAAACTACAGAGTGACTTTTCATGAGGGCATGTAGTGATAGGACAAGGAAAGTGAAAGAGAATAGGTTTAGGTAAGATATTCAGAAGAAATTCTTTATTGTGGTAGTGGTGAGGCACTGGAACAGGTTGCCCAGAGAAGTTGTGGATGCCTCATCTTTGGAAGTATTCAGGGCCAGGTTGGATGGGGCTCTGAGAAGCCTAGTCTAGTGGAAGACTGTGGCAGGAGGTTTGGAAAGGTATCTTCCAACCTAAATCACTCTATGATTCTATTATTCCCCATGCAAAATTCCGTAACAATGCTTTTGAACACCAGATTCCTCTCCAAACATGCTTGGGGAGAGAGGAAAGGAAGTTAATGTTATTAATTTATTCAGCCCATCAGCCTGGCAGATCTCGTAGGATTTAGTAGTCTTCTGCATTATTAGTTCACTTTTATGACCACCAAAGTAATTATTTCTTGTTCCTTAAGTTGGCATAAGAAAGTTTCTTGTTACTCTTGCGGATACTCTTCAGTACCCAGTCAGCTAGTCTGGGGAATTAAAGTCAGCAACATCAGTGTAGATTGTGTATACTCTTTTTAGTTCTTCCATGCCACTGTGTGAAAACAGCCCTTCCTACTTTGAAAGCCTCTCTTTTGGCTGCTGAATACTGAGAGCTCTATGCAAGATAGAACTGGAGAAGGCATAGCCTGGAAATTACCACATCTGCTTGTAGATTCTGCTGGCCTGATGGAATCTTTGATCAAGGCTATCAAGGGATGCATCCTACAGGATTTAATTCAGTTCACTGTGTTCAGAGAAACTCTACACAAATGTGTACAGAAATGTCCTGAAATTATATTCATTAGATGAGCTTTGATAATGACATACTGGTAATTTGTATTACACTAATGAACCTATAAAAGCCCTGGTTAAAAACACCTTTTCAACTAAGTCCTTGTTTTGAACTAATATTGAGATGTTCATAACTACTTTGAAACTCCTTTATGTCCATAGAACCAATAGAACAGAATAAAATACGAAGAAAGCTAAAGAGTTACATCAAAAATCCACATGTGAAAGAAAATCCACAAATACATTTTTACTGATAATAAAATTATTCTTTCCTTGTATTATGCAGTTGTTTAGATCTTTGCCTTATGACTTACATGAAAAGTGATAGTACCATTATATTATTCCTAATCCTGAGTTTGTAGTTTTGTCAATGTGAGCCATGGGAAGCACAGTCTAAGATGCAGTAGCCTCCTTCATTATATGACAGCTACTGATCCTTTGAAAGGGCTGTGTCATGCTGCATTGTGTATGTGCATTATTTCTCAAAGAAAATCACCATTCAGAATAATTAATCATAATTAGCAACAAAGCAGGAACAAAGTCAAAATACTGATTTTTTTTCATACACGTTAATTTCACCTATTTATTGTGCAGTCAGAAAAAAAAAAGAAGTAATTTTTTAGAGTACATGTTTTTGTAGCTTGAATCCAGAAGTAAAAGATACTTAAATGCAAATGCTACAGCTGATTATTCAGGCCTGTAGGTTGCTATGGTCTTTTTAGTTACTTACAAGTATATTCCCATCAGTGCTAGTGACATATATCAGCACCACAGACTGAAACACAGAAATGAAAATAGAATTTGAGGCCAGCACATGTTTGTTAAAAGCAATGAAAGAGATGTTCTTAGCAATAAACAACAAAATAAGAGGGAAGACCATGACAGGGTTCTTTTTTGTATATCCTTCAAATATGTACCAATGCTATAAACCTACACAAATGGAAATAATAAAGGGAATGATTTCACCCCAAGGCTTGACTCTTATAACTTACAAAAAGTAAGAGGAGGAACAGATCTGATCTGATGACCTGTGCACTGAGGACTGAGGAGCTGGAGAAAAGTTTATGATTGATTTAACCCTGCATGCATCAGGAAATCAAGCTCAGTGCAAGACTATTACAACGTGATTCTGTACGCTGGTTATCCATGTAGAAAAGAATCAAGCAAGTGAAGGCACATTTGAAAGTAAGAACTAGATGATTTGTACTTAATGGGTCAGAGCATTCTGAAAATGTTAAATCACCTTAGTACTAGTTTAGTTGCTATTCTTCTACTTGAAGGACAAAAGATTTCACAAAAGTAAATAAACCAACAAAATTTTTCAATTCTTGAAAAGTTAATAAAAATGGATTTAATCTTTGCCCCTTTCCTCTTCTCTTTGTAAACAAAGATGGAGCGGTCCCGACATAAAAGATTTATTCCTGACCTTAAACCAATGTTTTACACATCATTTACACGTTGCACACCAGATGTTGTAAATACAAGCTTTGATAACTTGGAAGCACAGGTTTTTGAATGCGGATACACCAATGTGCTGGCTACTAAAACTCAGGAGGGAGTACTACTGGGACCACATATCACAAACAATTGAATCAAACGAGAACACAGTGAATTGCTCCTTAAGCAACTGCAAATCATGTAAGGAAAGGGAAATATTGTTGAAAGGCTTCAATTTGCAACAGGCATGCTAGAAATTGCATACCAACAACATTTTCTACAAGAGATAGAAATCTTAACCTCTGCAATTTTGTAACCTCATAAAGTTCTGTAAAATACCCTTTAGAAGTGACACTGTTTCAGAATGGAAGGGAAAAGATGTAAATAGGAAAATGCAGGACAAAAAACTCAAGTAAGGCCTTGAGTAACATATACTTGGAGATAGCATTTCCATGTCAATGAACCAAAACAATTTAAGCTCTAAATTAGAGCTTCTGAAAGAGGTCAAATTACAGCGGACCTAAACAGTGCATTTTGGTGTATGTGAATGACACATTACAGGTTTTGCCATCAGAATTTTCATGATCAATATTTATCTTTAAAACTGGTAGAGGTGATGAGTGGCTCCCTATTTTTCCCTCTCCTTCCTAGTATCTCTTCAGCTGAATTATATTAATGATTATATTTTTATTTTATTTTCCCCTTGTGGAGGATCTGACATGAGATTTCTGAAATACATCCCAATTCTATTCCCATTATGTCAATATCAAACTGAAACAATATAGCAGTATTTTTGTGTATATGTCATGAAATATTTTTAAAAATACTGATTTTTTTTCATTGCTATAGAAGAGTAATCCTTTGTTAATGCTGCCCTCTTTTTCAAAGTGCTGTGCCATTCTAGAGTGTTCTGCTGACAAAATACCTCCTCAGCATCCTAAATATTGTGTTTTAATGAGCAGATATGTAAAGTGTGCTATTATTGTTTTCCTAATAATTCCTTGCACATTAACATGGCTGAAATGGATTCTAGAAGATTATTAAAGCAAATTGTTTAAAAGCAACAAATCCGAGTCACCAGGGCTAGACAGACTAACAGAATTTAGATGCAAAGCATGCAGCCACCTTTACGGTTGCTTTATTTTGCCTCAGCCGCCAATATGCCCTTGACTAGATAGGGCCTAACCATCTAGCACAAATTCTTATATTTGCTGCTTCAGTGGGTTTTGTTGAAGATACTGGCTTCTACTATATGAGTCAGCAGTGTTTATCAATTTTTATATCATGCCTCAGGAATATTGCCACTTAGACTTTAATATGACTTCGCTTGTCAATTCGAATCTTGGATTGTTTTGCAATTTTAAACTCTCATGTTGGTATAATTTATAGGGCTCCGTGATAATTTATAAAACTATGACTCTTGGTTCATAGAAAAACAGTTCAGGAAGATGTGGCTTTTTGTTCTTGCGATGAGATGATTTATTTGGCAGGTTTTCTTTAGTAACACTGAGGAAATTCTAAATGCAAGTTGAGAATTTCATATTTGAATCACAGTGGGCATCACAGTTGGAAAATGCTCCTGTAGAGGCTATGCTGTAAAGATCTATTTCTTGTCACTGATACGCCCTACAAAATTCTTCTTATATTCATGTATTTAAATAACACCTTTTATAAGCCTATTTATGTGGGAAATTATATCTTTTGATACAAGCTGGTACCTCATTTTGTTGTTCCAGTACCTCCTAATACCCAGAGTTCTGTTTCCCAGTATGTTCACAGCCCTGAAATCATAACTCCTTGATACAGCCTTTGGTGTAGAATTTTGCAACGTGAGAATTTGGGGGATTTGTAGTACTCTTCTCAGCTTTCTATGGCCTATTGGGAACTTACTTACCTCCTTTTTATTTTGAAGTTCCTTGAGTGAGGACAATAAACTTTATTCCATGTCACCCTACTCCAAGCAGATACTTTAAACTGGTCATCAAGTGACTGGAGTGTTGGAAACCTACAGTGAGTTCCTGGCGTAAATTGCTTTTTGAGTGGTGGGCTGATATTAGCTCACAGCACCTTCCTGTGCAGGACAGAACACATATTGCATTGCCTTGGCATTTCAAAAATACAGATAGGTTGTGATCTTAAAGACCACTTAGGACTTTAGTGTCAAAGCAGTTTTTAGTTATTTGTATAGAAGAGCAATACATTTTGTAAGCAATATTGCTTATTTAATATAATTTTTCATTCAAAGGTGTACAAACAGATTGGGCTTTTTTTTTAATTCTTAAGATGCATTTGTAAGGTAGCACAGAAACCCAAAATCTTTACATGTATCAGCGACTAGCATACTATGATGTAAAGCTGCAGGTATT
Source organism: Hafferia zeledoni (assembly GCA_035583235.1). NCBI lineage: Eukaryota > Metazoa > Chordata > Aves > Passeriformes > Thamnophilidae > Hafferia > Hafferia zeledoni. The sequence continues at coordinate 48,286,281 of JAWWEV010000115.1, read as the reverse complement.
GTAGTAGGAAAAGTGTTGCCTCTGCACTGGGAGTATCTAAATACAATTTTTTGGTTGGCATTGGCACTTCTGCTTTGATGTTTGGAGGCTCTTCAATGTGAAATATGGTTGCAATACCACATGGATGCTCTTGTTTTTCCTTAGGCAAACCTTGCTGTCATTAACAAACAAATTGCAGCACAAACCCAGCTATTTCTTTTATAGAGTTCTGGCTCACAGACAGGATGCTGCAAACCAAAATCATGCTGAATGAACATAAATCCCTAAAGCACGCTGTTCATTGAGTATGCTGCTGAATAGTAGCTTTCACCATCTTTGAGTTAATTATGAGTGGTTGAGGTGTAGTCAGGGCTTAAAGGTTTTTTCTTGTTTTCTTACCCAACATTTTATCAGCCGCATTCTCTTGTTTCCCTGTTTTCTTTTCTGTAGCCCCCACTATTTGTACATACCCAAGTTACTTGGTTACTTTTTTTTATTCCTGCCACCAAGGTACTTGATGCCATCTCCAAAGTGATACTCCAGGTGCATAGATGGTAATTGGTGAGTTAAAATCTTTGTCAGCTGTAAAAGAATAGTTTAATTAGGAGGTTTACTGTGAAGCATTTACCATCATAGGGGTGGACTCAAAACACATGCATTTGGAAATGGCACTTGAAAAATACTCTGCTACTATATTGACAGAGAACTTGTACACTTCAGATGTTGGGTATTGCAGTCTACAGGCATCAGGTAACAGAATAAGGAAAAACAGAAGGAGTTCCAAGGATTTAATTTATAGTATATGTTACAGTTATAAAATTGTAATCTTGTTTTATGTGTTTAGTTTTCTCTAAACTGAAGTTTATGGGGTAAAAATAGAATGAATCCCTGTATATTCCTTTCCTTTATTCCAAATTTATGGCTTTAAAAATCTTCAGTGAAAAGCTGTTTATCTCAGCTCTGCATTTTGACATAGAGGACTCATGTGGCTTCATTTATTTAATCTAGAATGCTTGTGAAGGAAACAGCATTTGCAACTGTGGATATTCAGAAATATAGGGTAATAATATAAGAGTGGGACATCTTCTATTTTGTGTGGTCTTGATTTTCAGTATTTTCACTCTTTCATGAAAGTACATTTACTTAAAATTTGTAGAAATTTAATGTAATTCTTCAAAAAAATGAAAGTGAGAAAATGAAATAATGTGGGTTTGTATCTGTATATATATAGTGCACACACTAATTTATTAAATTGCAAGTTGCAGTGTATATATAATGCTGTTAATATTTACAGATGATAATTTCAGTGGAGCTTCCTGTCAATAAAGCCTTAGAGTTGTGCAGGTTTTCTTTTCTGGACATCTGCCCTTTACCATTCCACAAGCTGCGTTTTGCATTCATGTGACAGTGTCTGGAGCATATTAGTACTATACAGAAGCTAGATGAAAGAAGGGAGCTTCAATACCTCTAAGAGTTGATGTAATTTATAATTTCTTACAGATGTCTTACATTTATTTTTCCAAGAGTAGGGCTGATGGAATCAATAAGCTGGTCTGTAGTTTTATATTGGGCCGGTGGCAGAGGTAACAGACTTGAGCTGTAAGGAAAGGAAATTTGTGATAGCTTCTTAGGGAAGGGTTTGGGGGTCTTTTGTTTGTTTTTCCACAGTTCCAAGCAATTTGATAATCTTAGGTTTTCTTAGTGTCAAATTCAGCTCTTCTTTCTTTTTCATGCTCTTAATTACATGCCTATCTCAAGAAAACATTTAATTGATGTGTGTGATATTTACAGTGAAGATCAGTATATTACCCTTCTTAAATACACATTAAGAATCGGTTCCATAAATTGGTCTGTTCCCTTTGGGCAGAGCTGCTACATCTGGGCTCACGCAGAGCTGAACAGATAGCCCTGTGTGGTCACTGCTTCCATGGCTATCAGCCATTTCACAGATAAAATCACAGCCTGATGTGATGGATGTATATATCATCTTGCCCTGAAAACTGTTCTGTTGATCTTGCCTCCCAGCTCTTTCCTTGTCCTCACTACTGTGTGGTGTGTTTTTTCTCCTGGAGGTTGACCTTTCTTGATTATGTAACTGCTGACATTCTTGAATTTTCTGTGCTTATGTAGATGCAGGGAATACTTAGAATATGCAAGGAGCACTTGTGTTCCTTCCTTCCTAAAGCTCTGTAGTTTGTTCTTCCCTCCAAAGCAAACATATCCTGGAAATATATCATATTTCTGACATGCAGTCCTCTCATCCCCTTCCTTGTCTGTTTGTGCAACACCCTTCGTCACTCCTAGATGCCTTGCTGAGCACAGGGTAGCTCTGTTTTCCCTTGGAGGACTATGATGACTGAGTTTTTAATTAGGACAATGTTGTGCTTTAACACTGGCCAGCAGCTCAGTGTTACACAGCCACTTGCTCACTCCTCACAGCAGCATGGGGAGGGAATCCAAAGAAAACTTGTGGGTACAGATAAAGACAGTTTAATTATTATAGCAAAAGTCGCTCACACAAGCAGAACAAACCAAGGAATTCATTCCCAATTCCCACAAGCAGGAAAGTGTTTTGCCATCCCCAGGAAAGCAGGGCTCCATCACGTGTAACAGTGACTTGGGAAGACAAATGCTATCCCTCCAAATGTCCTCCCTTCCTTCTTCTTCCACCACTTATATACACTAAGCATGATGCCATATGCTGTGGGGCATGTCTTGGGTCATATGGAGTGAGCTGTGCTGGCTGTGTTCCCTCACAGATTTTTGTACACCCCCAGGCTCCTTCCTGGTAGGGTGGGCTGAGAGACAGAGAAGGCCTTGATGCTTAGCAATAGCAGAAACATCCCTGTGTTATCAACACTGTCTCCAGCACAAAGCCAAAACATAGCCCCATACTAGATAATATGAAGAAAATTAATTCTATCCCAGTGAAAACCAGTGCAAATATTTAATTAAACTCTATGACCTATGTCACATGAACACTAAGGGGATGTGTCCTTTAACAGCAATGGATGAAATTTCTTAGGATGGCCAGAATTTTAAGCAGTGGTGAGTACAAACTACAACAACAGAGAACCTGTATTTGAGCTCCTCTGCCAAGGAAACTTCTCCTGCCTTGGCTTCTGGATACATTACAGCTGTTAGGTCACTTCTAGTGCCCCGGTACAGACCAAACACCTTGACTCTGTGTTTATCTCTGTCCTGCTCTAGTGAGCCTGGAGTGACTAGTGAGCCTATTGAGTGAGTCTGTCTTCAGTGTGATGGCTTTGACATATGGTATTGTTTTAGCACACAGTAAACCTAGTGTTTTGTGATACTTCTTGTCTACTGTGTTTCATTGTGACTTACCTATAGTGGTTCACACTGCCCCTTTTAATGGTCTAGGCATGTCTAAATGGCTCATGACCTTCTCTTCATGACTTTCTTTGCATCTATCACAATGAGGAATAAATGAACTGTGACTGTCAGTAGCAACATATTTTAGTAGCAGAGTGTAGCCTAGCTGATTGCTAATCACCCCCACAGCCTGTTTTACTCCTGTATATGAGTGCAGAACCACAGCAGTTAACTGTAGCTATGAATTTTGATCAGAGTAAACACTGAGGGCTCATTTGTTATGGAGATAGGTGGGAGCATGACAACAGGCCATAATGGAGGAAAGCAGGGCTGTGTGCTGCTAAGAAATGAGACAGTCAAATAGTGTTACACTTCACCAATTTCAGACACAAAATACAGTATGAGGGTTTACAAGGCTGGTATACTGCAAGTGCCTGAAATTATCTGGTAGCACTTGCAATGTAAATTTGGGGTAACTTAGTGACTGTGCCTACACTGTTCAGATAAATCTCTTAGGCAATGCCTCTAATAGAAATTAGAGAAAATGGAAAATGCTTTCAATGAAAGACGTTTACAAACTGCCTATAAATGCGCTCAGTCTGTAGCTGTTAGTGTATGTCAAAAGAACACCTCTGTTAAAATTGGCTCCTTCATCAATTGGATATAGTATCTGATGTCCAGTTAGATGTTGATTTTCCTTGTTTCTAACATTTTCTTTGATTTCTCTTCCCACTCTTGTACAAACTCCAGTCTTCTAGCTAAGACATTGACATGTCTTATTAAAAGCTAGGATCTCTTTTTCCCACCATTCTGTCATGTTCGTTTTATTAGTTTGTTCACATCCTTATGGTAAAATATGCTAAAGGAAGGCATATGGGGATAGGTGGGACTGCATTTGAAACAAATGTGAGTGTGATGATCTGGGTTAAATTGCTAATTGGTAAGCTCCCAAATATTTTATGAAAAATTATTTTTTATCTCTAGGACCTTTATTTTCTCACCTTCAAGCAGCCCTCAGTTTTACACAAAAGACTTCTGGTGATAATTAGCTGTAAGGAATATTGAGATAATTGGAAAGACAGTGGTTTGTTCACTATTTGCACTATACAGTGTTTCTAAAGTCCCAGTGGGCTAAGGCATTGCTACATTTTAACAAAAATTCATCCCTGCCTCTAAAGCTTTAGGAAATTGTTTAAAAGAACATTGCAAAGTCAGAGGCTCATACATTATAGTGCAGTTGTGTAGGCTGCCCACTCAGCTTATAGTCAATACTGTTTCTGTGAGAATTATGGCATGCCATTCCCTATTTTTCCTACTCCCCAAAAGCCACTGCCTCATCTAGTAGTTCAGATCTTGATGAATGCTATGAGGAGATCTAATGTCATTGACTGTAGATTGTCTGCTTCGTTTGGTCTCATTTGACTTCATGTGAATAACTTCAGTGCCTCCAATTGAACCACTACCTTGGTATGTGTCTGTATGTGTGTGTGGTTGGGGGGGAGAGGAGTATGTATATCCTCTTAGAAGTGTTCAGAGTTCATCAGAGTTTGTGCACCACGCAGATTCTTCTGTGACTGAACAGTGTATAACTAACCACTTCCAATTTAACAATTCTGCCAGGATTTTGTTGGGGTGCCCTAAATATAACTTGGGTTAACATACAATTTCACAAAGATAAAGTCTAACTGTCCACTGAGCAGGTGCTGCACAGAGATAAAAATTTCGGCACCAATATTGCACAACCAATACTTTTACTGTGACATATATCCTATGTATGCAAGTTTTATCCGCTCAGTATTTATTTTTGGGTTTATATGTATTAATAGGTGCCAAGATGGCAGATGCAGAGTGTTTACAAAGTTCTGCTTAGTAACTTACTGAGAGGCTGTCAGTAAATAGGCGAATTTCAATTTTAAAGAAGATATACCTAGAAATTAAAGATTTCTCAAAGATGGACAGTGTTTGGCAGGGATTTTATGATCAGTGCTAGTATTGTATTTCTGTACCATAGTTCTCTGAATCAGGAATTTAGTGTTTTCTGTAGTAACCAACTTCATATTGAAGGGGATTCACGCAACAGTGACATTAATTCTGTTCACACTGTCAGTGAGTAAAGTCCTGAGCAAAGCAGAAAAGTTAGGTTGGTTTTTTTATTAGAAGTAAATTCTTTCGTATTTGTATGAAAGAATTGCAAAAATAGGCCAAAATTCAAATGCACAAGGCTATTTTATAATACAGACACAACCCCCCACCCCCCAACTTTACAAAGTATTTTTTTTAAAATAGTAAGTGACAAGCATTGGTCTAGAAAACATGTTCTCATGGTTTATACATTGTATGTTCTAGAAGCAGTACGTTTTCAAGCACTGGGGCTTTGTCAATTTTTTTGGCGCAACAGCTGATATATGTCTCAAAATTTGATGAAATTGTATTTTATGCAGCATTTCTTTTCATAGTCTCTTTTTTTGACTTTTGGTTGGTTTGGGGGGTTTTTTTGGTGTATGCAATGACTGCATTATTTTAAATCTACCTTAACTAGGCATCAGAGGCTGAGCGGACATTATCTGGTTGATTACATTTCCTGCTCATGGATTACTGTCAGGAGTCAGTGAAGAAACACTTGGTGGGACAGATAGAATCTACCTATCAGTTCTGCTGTAATTAATGTAGATTTTACAGCAGAAAATCCAGACTGTGGTGATGTATTCAGTAACTCATGCCAATGCCTCTTTGTCAATAATTCTTCTCTTTGGAAGAGGCATAGTTAATTTCTTTTGTAGTCCATAAACTACTGCAGAACTTACAAATCTGCTATAAAATCAATGCAACTAATTGTAACTTAATAGGTTTCGAGGTGTGAAGGGGCATAATAATCTAGATGAGTCCTTGAATGAGCATGCCAGTTCTGGTGTCAGGGGTGGGAGCTTCCCACTGTTTTATGTGACATATTCAAGTGTAAACACATTTCTTTTCCTTTCCCCAACTGATTTAGCTTGCTACTGTAGCGAGTAACATTTCCATTAGCCTCCTACCGTTAAATCGTGGAGTAACTATAATCACAAAAACATCCATGATGCAAGCAAACTAATAGAGCAGCAACTGTGGCCATAGCTTATCTCCATTTTACAGGCATTTTTTGTGAGTTCACCACAGTTGGTGCAGAAACAAATCCTTTTAACCTCAGTCTAATGAACGAGAATAAAAATGGTTGGTTGCAATACAGACTGAGTTTATAGATATTCTTGAGTGAGCTTGCTAGAAAGAAAAATGTTGTGTTATTTCCCTTACATCCAGTGCTTAGCAGCAAGGCAGTGTCCTGTGTGTCAATGCCTAGACTGGTCAGGGCAGAAGAGGAATAGTCAGACTTCAGGATACTTCAGATTTCATTTAAAATAAATGTAGATGCTGACAGGTTTAGCTGCGTTACAGGCAGTAGTACAGAAACAATTTTAAGACAGGAAGAACTTTCATGTTTATTGCATGCACTGTTTTTGTTCTGGACTGTAATACAGTATGTGTGCAATAGCCATAATTTTCTGTGATTTAGCTTTCTTTTTTTAACTAGAAGCAAATAAAAGATAGATAGCCTTAATTGCATAGGATGCTAAGCTTTCATTTTTCTATAATCCCAGTTTTATAAAGGACATAGACTTGAAGCTGAAGTGACTCAGAGACAAGGTTAACTTTTACACACAAGTTTTTCTGATCCGGGATTTCAAGGTGTCCTTATCTTCCTCTGAGACTGAAGTCTGAAAACTTGGCAGAAAGCCATTCACGCCAAGGGCTTATCTTGCAGCACAGCTTCTCTCTTCTGGATACAGCAGTAACTGTTCATATTAGTGAATTTGATGGTAGCACCTTTAGTACCTATGTGCTGTGGGTTTCGTTTGTGGGATTTTTTTAAAATAATAGAATCATGAATAGAAGGATGACACAAGACCTCATAAAGCATAGTCTGTATGTTAATATATGCAGTAATAGAACACTTGCAATGTGTCATCATTTGGAGGGAAGGCAGAGTCTTAAAAAGCTTTGTAGTTAACTACTAGAACTAAAGTGTGCAGACAGTAGATGCTTTTGCTTTTTTGTTTTTGTTAATTTTCTCATTATAATGAAAAGTGAAATACACGATTTTTCTAACAGCGCATTAGGTGACATAATGGCAGGGTAACAGAGGGAGGAAGCAGAGCTTGCTGTGCAGCCCTGCACAGAATGGAACAGCAGCAGAAGAATTGTGAGATTCCTACCTATATCAGATGCCATCCAATCATTCTGACAGCCACCCAAGTTAAGCATTTTGATAACTCTATCCAGGATTGCCACTTGCACTTGATTAACTCAATGCTTATATGCCTTTGTTAAAAGCTACCTGTTGTTCTGGGTTTGTAAGTATCCTGTAGTGGTAGGAGTGGTAGAAATAAGAGGTACCTTGGTAACAGTATCTGACTTCCACTCTATGTTCCAAATCCTTGTTTGTCAAATCTATTATGCTTATGAATTTTTTTGTCCAGTTTGAGCATTTGTCTAAGGCCTATTTTGAGTCCTTCCCCACAGGCTGTCTCTTTGGGTGAAAGGACACAGAGAAGCAATGTCTTAGCCGTGAGAAATACACAGACATTATGCGAAAGTGTGAAGGGAAATGTACTTCTCACAAGGTCTTAGTTTAGTCAGCAATGATACAAGTTTTAGGAAAAATGAGAATTAATGAAGAATTTTACAGAGGTTGACAGAGAGGGGTTTTTGATGCGGTATCATCCACATTATGCTGTTTTCTGGCCCTTGTCCCATCTGCCCTTCTCTCCCTTGGGAGGAAGCAGGAGGATAACAGGTGAAATCTGCTAAATACAAATAGAAAATATCTACAATGTGCCAGCATCAGTCTGTATTCTCATGCCCAGTCAGAAGCTCCTAGTGGAGGACCAGTCCATTACGAAGCTGCTGAGCGAGTACCCCCATCTGCCAAGGGGCTGGTGAGGGTGAGCTCTGTCCCTCTGGGCCAGGGGGTGGCACATTATCCATTTTTCTCTGTAGCTTTTTGTTGAAAGGAGCTCTGCAACTATGCTGCATGACACAGCCTTCTGCTAATTTTAGATGACATCTCACTCTCCCAAATAATCAGAACATTCTTGTTGTGTTAAAAAAAACCCCAAAGGATGCATTTTAGATATATTTTGGAAGGGTACAACTGCATAAAAGGTATTTAAAATCTATTAAGAATTATTACATATTTTTATTTTTATATATAATTTATTATATAGTCAACTAAGCTCTGTAGGAAATTCTTTGTTTCACCTCAACAGACTTTCAGAGTTCATTATTTAAATGAATAACATCATGTTGTAAATTATACAAATACTTTCTATGATGGAAACTTTAGAAAAGCAGTGCAGTTCAAAGGTGGTATCAATTTTAAATGAGGGGATTTGTTCTTTTTCTTTTTCTTTCCTCCCAATCTCTCTTTTAAGTATCCCTGTGCATTAAGCATTTTGTATGGTTGAGTAGTGGCATGCCCTCAAACTATTTCTTTGATAATACATGCTAGTGTTTAGAAAGGATTTGAATGTCTGTATGCACATTTACAGTGGAGAAAATATGTTTTACTCTTTAAAATCCCATATTCCAGGAACTTTCAGGCACTACCTCATTTCATATTTTGCTGAATTCACTTTTTATCACTATTTTTGCTTGCAAAGCTAATGAATTATGGAGGACTTCTGATCTATCACCACTGCAGTTACTAAGAACTATTTAAACAGACTGGATTAATTACTAGGTTTATAATGATACATGAATTTAGTTTTCACTTGCTCTTGAGTAAGGCTGCTGAAATCGATCTGGTCATTCAGAAGGGGGGAGCTGCCTCAGGTGTGCCCTGACTGAAGGGCAACTTCAGATGTTGCCTCAGGCAGAAGGGTTAGTCCTGACACAGCCCATGAGGCAATGGAAGGATGAGCTTTGGGGCTGGTCTTCTGGTCAGGGAATTGATCAGAGCAGCTGTTCTGTTCATCCCTGCCAAACACAGTTTTTCTCCCCACCCCAGTTCTCCCTGTCACCCTAAATCATATATTAATTTTCTGGTATTCTGAATTTCTGTGCCATTTTTGATAAGAAGTGTATTGATGAAGATGTGTATTGGTTAAATACATGTGCTGGTTGTAGTACACTTGCAGTCTACTATAGTTTCTTATTCCCTGCAAAAAAGACTCCTACTTTTTTTTTTTTTGTGAGGGAGAGGGGAGAAGGTAGAGTCAAAACTAAATGAAGAAAAATTTCTTGCCCTTCTCTAAATGTCAGATCTGTAAGACAGAGTTCCTGATATATTTTAATTTTCCTTCTTTTTTTTTTTTGTTTCGTTTTAGGTAAGTGGAAGCTTTCTCTTCATGACTTGGGGACACATTTAATTGCTGTGGTAAGTGTTCTCTATCATGTGAATATAAGGATCAGCTGTGTGTCATTATCACCTTAAATTGGCTGCATAAGTTGCAGTGGATGCTTTCTAGAGGACTGCATATATATATGCATATGCTGCTTCTCCTACCTAGCTTACTGGTATTTTTGAACACAGAAGATGATCTGTTCTCTGCAAATCTCCTCAATTGTACACCTTGCAGGTATTCTGACTCATTTTTATTTGTGTAACTGTGGTTTAGCATGTCCTCATTATGTTGACTTTGGTCTTGCAACACAGAAGTTTTTTAGTTGAAGTGGTTTACTTGGTTTTCTGTTTTGGCTACTCATCCTCCAAATTTCATATGTTCAGTTATAGAAATGAGCATTGCTTTCTTCATCTCCTTTAGCATTATTTCACACTGCTTTGTAGTCACATAATTCTGGTTGTTAGTGGCTTGGTTTTATTGCTGTATGCTTTTTTTTAATTGCAGATTACTTTATGTGATGTGTGTATAAAAAAAAAGTTGAATACTTGGCTGCGACTTCTTTCAGAGTAAAAATGAATGGTTGAATTTGCTTTGGTGCACTAACTCCTGATTTATCATAGCTGGGTGAAAAGGAAGGATCAACTAATTTTTTTTTTAACTTGGTTTTTAGATGGTAAAGGTGAAATTTTCTATTGAGAGCATGTGAATTTTACAGTGTTTGTTTGGGGGGTTTTGGGGCTTTTTTTGCCTAAGAAGGTGTATCACCAATGATGCAGTGGATATCAGGAGTGAGGAACTTCCTTTTGTGTTTCTGGCATTTTCCTGGGAATGGCAATATGTGTATAATCCTCCTGTTGAAATGACTGTGAACATCATCTATTTAGTTGTGGCTTTGAAGTGAAATTTTATGACCCTGCTTGGTTTTTAGTTTCTTTTGGACAAGTTTGGGAGCTTTGTAATTGTAAATCTTTATCCTGTGTAGTTTTGGCTTATATATTGGATTGAAGAATGCATTGTTTACAGTGATAGTATTTTAAGCCTATCCGTTATGCTTAGCCTATGCCAACAGCATTATTTATATTGATGGTATTTTGCATGCAGTTGTAGAAGGTTGTGCTAGTGTAGAATAGTTCTGCATTAAAATGGCTTTTTTCAGTAGTTCACCTTTTCATCCAAATGAAGTTGGTTTATTGATATTGTGATTATCTTTTGTTGCTTTATGAGAAAGTATAACAATGGTGATACTTCTTAGTTTTTAAATAATCAGTTATTAAATATGAAAGTGATGGAGCTCTAATATGTGGTGATTCAGAATGATCATGTGAAGGCTTGGTACTCTGTCTACACTGGCCTGGCTATTTTTATTTTTATTGTGTCTGTACCTGTAAAATTCATGTTTAACTCAGGGCACTTGTGAATTAGCTGGAGTATATCCAGGTGTGCACTTTCTTTGTTTGTTTTGGGGTTGTTTTTTTCTTGCTTAAGGGAAATATTTATTCAATACTATGCATGTATGAGAATTTGCATATATGTTTTTTTAAAGGCTATTGATTATTTGATTATTTTAGCTGCAGAACTAAGACTGGTGTGAAGGAGAAGCTAGTGTAGCAGACAAAATGTGATTATGCACATACATAAATATATGAATCTTTTATTTAAAGTTCTTTTCCAATTAATCAAAATTCTTCTAGTTTTTAAAGTAACTTAGGAAAAACAAATCAAAACAAAAAAAAAACCTTCCCATAGCATATAAGTTTTGAAGTAAGTTGTATTTAAATAATTTCATAGGATTCAATGACCTGATTAAGAATGTTGACTACTTGTTTCAAAAATTTTGAATTTATCGTGGAAAAGTCCTTCATACCTTCAAATGTCCTTTACCCTTATCTCCTTTTCTCACTGAATGCTTGTTAAATATTTGATGGGAGATTTTTTTGGAGGTCTTAAAATAAAAAAGTATTGTCCAAAGAGACAGGTAGAAAAATTTCAAGTAACTGAAAAAAAAATCCAATTCCCCCTTACCAGCACAAATAATATTTTATTGCCTGCTGATGTAGGGTAGGAAAATGTCATCTCTAAGAAGTATAACATGTTCAAAGGGAAGAACATTTCATGTCAAAGTTGAATAAAAACCTCATGGGAATTGTCATCCCTTGTTGCATTAGTTGAGCAGGGGAAGGAAGCCATGTCCTTGTGCAACATTATATAAAAACCACCTGCTGAAGAGTTGCCAGTGGTTTGTGCATAAAGGAATCTGTGTGCTGGAGAATGCAGTTATATCAGTGTCAACTTTAATTACATGTTTTATTTCAGCTTTTACATTATATTTCCTTGTTGGGTAAGATGCTTAAAAATTATATCTTGGCAGAAAAGTAGTATTTTTTAAAACATTCTAAAGACAGCAGATTTTACTTTAAATGCCACATTGAGGTTTGTGCCCCATGCTGTTTCCAACCCTGTTATAGTTTTCTATTGAAGAAGCAGGACAAGAAAGATCTTTAAATAGAAAAATGGGAAGGTGAAGGTCAGTTTTCTGCTTGTGTAGACTTTGTACTTGTGCTTTGAACCCTTTTAAGAATGACAGAGGCACGCAAATCCAGATGTTGTTTGAAGAGCTCCCTCAAAGGAGGTTGGTGAGAAAAATGACACAGTGTCAGGGCAAATCTGTGCTTGCGGTTTTTCATAACTGTATATAGTCCAACATCAAGATGTTTCATGAACAAGAATGGAGCAAATAAGATCTCAATTTTCTGGTGGCATACAGTGCCAAAACACCTACCAAACCACTCTGTCTTGTCCTTTGGAACAGATGTGAAATTTGCAATTGCAGATTACTTCTAATAAATTTACTTCTACTGCATTAATCTGTTAAGTGACATCTAACTTTGCTTTTCATTATTATACCATTGACTTTTTTCTAAGCCCTCTTATTTCTACAGCAGGCTGATTAGGGTTATCTCTCCAAGAAACTTAAGCTTCCTCTGAGAAATATCTTTCACTGAACTAAACCTGTAAAATAATAATCTAAAGCTTTTGAAACCATTTTTACTTTGTGTTGCATGCATGTACAAAAATGTATATAACATAAGCAGGTTTATAATACCAGTCTGTCTAGATTTTTATTTGATTTGTTGTTTTGATGTTCATAACTACACTCTTTTTCTGATTATGCACACAGACATTACGTATTGCATTGTTATCTCTTGTAGTCCGTGACTTCACCTTTACCTTACCTCATTTTCAGTGGTATTAGTTTGGATTGCCTTTCATATAGCAAAAAGCACATTAGTTGCCTTAATTCAGAAGTCCAGTCCAGAGGGATTGTAGTCATAAGCTCATCATTGTACCTTTTAGTCTATTAAATTTCATTCAAAAGGCTTAATAATAAGCTTGAAGATGCAACTGGGTTTTTTTTTCCTCCTTTCTTTTTTTATCTTTGTTTTCTTAATTTTGAAAGTGAGGGGTGAATTTGTATAGAAATAATCAATATATTCTCAGAACATGCCTGTGGTCCTCCACAGCAGGATTTGTTTCTTTATGCTAGAGTGAGTAGAACCACTATGACAGCAGTAATAGTGAGCTTGTATGTGACAAGGTTTGCCATTGCTTGTTTTACTTTGCCTGTGCAGTGTCACTTGTATAAGCCCAGTGTGCTGCAAGCTACAGGTGACACACTTGTGTTAAACTGAAGCTCTCAGATTGGACTTGAGACTCTGTAGAGTGCATTTTGGTGTATGTGTACCTGTCCTTATTTATGCCAGTCAAAGCAGGACATTGAAACTAAGCATCTGCTAGTTTGCATGTTAAGGGGGGAGTTAGCTAGCCTTAAACCTTTCATCAAGCCTTGATCTTTTTGTGGTTTTTTTTCTCTATTAACTGGTGAGGACAAACTGAAAGTTAAATTACCCGGTGGTATGTATCAAGATTGGAAGTTTAAAAAGAACTATAGTATGGTTTATGGAGCAGAATAACTGCTGATCACTTAATTGCTGTGAACATGCAAAAATTAAAAATCATAGTGGAAATTGCCGCATAAGGGTTGTTCTATGTTTTTTTTAAACAAAATGGAATTCATGAACTGCAACTGAAATCCAATTTTAAAAAAAATTATTTATGAATTGTGGAAGAGAAACATTTTATCTTGCGATTATTATTTGAATGAGTGTTTTCTTAATTATATGAAATACCTATTTTCCTCAGGTTTTGCCTGACAGGAAAGAATAAAATGCTATTTTAGAGGTTTTTAATGGCTTTTTTCCCCCTTTTTCTGTTTGTGTTTTTTTTTTTGTGTGTGTGTGTGTGTTTGTGGTTTTTTTTTTTAATTTTGTCATCTATGAGGATCTTTCTCTGTCTTCTATACACAGAACTTAATTTTTCTTTATGGAAAAGTGATAGGAAAAGAAGCTTGTAAAAATCTATAACACCAGAATGAAGTGACAGCAGAGGTGTTGACAACAAATTGTTTTAACCTTTATTTACAAATGTAATTAAGAACAGAAAAGATTACCTTAAAATGAAATCATGGGGGAGAGTCTTATGCATGGTGAAATCTGCTCTTTCATTACTGCACACTTTCAGTACTCATTTACATTGTTATTTCCCGAAGTCCCTGCAACTGTTAAATTATGCAAATCAAGTTACCATAATATTCACTGCCAAAATGTTTTATTTAATAGCAGTCATTAATTTATTTCTCTAATCGAATCCACTAGGAAATCATTTTAAATGTATCATTTTGCTTTAAATAGGTCCCAGTTCAGCAGAAGGAAAACCTGTTGGGCCTTACAATCATGGTGTTTTTTTCAAGACATGCATGACAATTTAGCAGTGATGCCTCCCACTTTCCATTTAACCAGTGATCTTGCATAATGGAAAAATCAAACAACATATTTAAATGTGGCATAACCAGTTATTTTATAATGCAATGAATAACTACTGTTGTTAATGCTTTTGCTCAAAGTGAAGCATTGTAAGAGAAGAGTTGAAGACAACCTGAGAGAACTAGGGTAGCACCTCTGAGACATGGTAAAGGCAATGCTAATGAGATTGAAAAAGGAAAAAAAAAAAGGGGGGGAGGGGGGGGAAATTCTTGTATAGCTCCAGGTCTTTTAATCACATGATATTTAGAATAGAACACAAGAATATCTTGAATGTGAATGGTGCAGTGAGGTAAGCTCAAGTTGTTTCTGGATCTCACCAGGAAAAGTGATACTTTTCAAAGTCTCATCAAAGGGGATGCAGGAGAATTTTCTGCTGATTCATCCTTCTGTCATGTGTATTTCAAATGTGCTATATAGAGGAGGAAAACTTTGAGGGACGTGATTTAGTTTACTGCAATCACAAGAAAAACAATGATTATGGACTAAGAGCTGCCCTAGGTTTTGAGAGGGCTGAGCATTATTTAATGCTTCTATGATCTGAAAGTACTATTTGAGTAATATACACAACTTCTTTTTCTCAGAGGAAGGTATTGCCATTTGAAATCCCGAATTTTGGCCATTAAACATAAGGCTTTATATGCACATATTTTATAAGCAAAATCTGGATGTGGATAGGTTTTCTTTCCACTTAACTTTAAACCTTTGCATCCCTGCCTTCATCCCAATACTCTTATGCAGCTGTGGCAGGAAATTAAATTCAGTGGAGGACTAGAGATTGCAATCATCTCTTCTCCTGTATATGACACGTTTTTACCTTGTTCTGTTGCAGGGAAGTTCTGGCAACTTGTTTGAAAATGCAAGTGAAATATTTCTGCAGGGACAAATAAGGTTAACTTCGTACCATTTAAAAGCCACAGGAAGCAGAATATCCTGTTGTTTTTGAGAATGTGCAAATGAGATTCTTGTCTAACTGAAAAATAGGACATTTCTGGGTTAATTGCTGGAAAAGAGCAATTATCCAAATACCTCCAATAAAAGAAACACCACCACCCCTCTGCTATCTTTCTTCAAAGAAATTATAATCATGTTTAATCTGTAGCACATTCACAAGAAGCCTACGTGACTCTTATTATTCATCTTTGTGAATAACTGGTGAGGTTGTTGCCCAGCTGTCTTATTTGCAATTAGACAGAGCTACAGTTCTAATATCAGTGCATTGCCTCAAACCTGTGAGTGCTCATCTTTGTCACAAGGTACAGGTCCTTAAGCATGTGAAGTGATCTGAAATAGTAGGTAAGTGGCCATCACCTCATATTTTCCCATTTTCCCTCTATGCAATTTAATCCATCCTTAAATGGGTTAATTCCTTCCATGTCCATTCTTCCTTCTCCACTTCACCTTTAGAAGTGTTGCTATAGGATGCAGAGGAATTAAAGGAGTTCTTCATACTGAATAAACACTTACTTTCCTGCTCAGGACAGGTTTTTAATAATTGTTTTCTGAATCAGAAATAAAATATGAACAGCAATGACACTTAGAAAAAATATGTTAACATTAGCCAAAATAATTAATTTTGACTAATCTCCCCATATGTAGATGATGTATTGTGAGAGAAGTACATTATTTCATTTATTTTAACTAAGAAAAATAAATAAAAGCAACAAGCAAAATTAGTCACTGTCTCCTCTTTTGCCCTACCTCTAGACTTTGTTCCCAACAGATTTCCTGTCTTCTGTGATTGTATCTTCCTGCATTCCCAAGATACAAAGCTCTCTGATAAATTTCAATGACAAGAAAAAATCTCAGCAGTTCTATTCTTTAGTGATCTGACCTTTCCTCTGTCAACTTGTTTACTTAAGAGACAGTTCTGCATCTTTGATTCAACCAGCAATTTACTGAAAAGCAAGAAGCAAAACTTTTCAGTTTGTCTCTCTACTTGTATGGTCTGTATTTTCTATTGCAGTTTAATAGTTTGGAAGAATAAAGGGAATATTTTTTTTCTTAGGAGCTCATGGTCTCAAGCTTGCAATTTTATAGGCACTTCCTGCTATCTTGAATGCTGTTTGCCTTCATGCAGTGCTAGATACTAATTGGATCAAATAGAAGTAACCAACTACTAATACTTCAAGCCCTGACACTTCTATGTAGAGATGCCAGTAGGTCAAGTGCTTTTACCAGTTTTCTGGTTGAATTTCTTCAAGGTAATCCAGAAATACTCTTAGAAACTCACCACTGTGAGAGAAACCACTTGTGAAGGAAGACTCTGTCAAGGCTCACTTTCAGGAGAGTTTCCATCTGGGTCTCCTTTCCTCATCACCATGTTTTCATCTGTCCTCAATGACCAAACTTGTCTTAGCTAAACTGCATCTATCTAATATACCTACCTCTAGTGTTTCATGTGTGCATAGATGATATTCTGTCAGTTTTGTTGGTTATAGACGCTCATGTGTTAATATTGAGGGCTTTTAATCATAACAGAGTAAAGACCAAATTCATACGTACAAGCTTTTTTTTTTCTTTTTTTAATCCAACAAAACTTCCTTAGCAGAAGACTGTCCAAAGCTCAGAAAGTGCATCTGCTTTTATTGATATTTTTTTTCTTGTCATGTATCACAGCATGTCCTATAAAACAGTCTGGACTTTTCTTTACCTCCTTCTCCTTTCAGGGTTTGGTTTCACTGGTGAGAATATTATTTTTTGAGTAATACAACACTGACAAATTATACTTGTTTGTTTTCAAGTTTCAATTTTTAATCAATACTAGGTCTGCATTTTTAACAGAGTGAAACTGTAGAGTTAGGGAAGTTGTTGGATGTGTCTTTGAATGTTAAGGAGCAATGCATTCTTTAAGTAATCTGAAGACCCTTAAACACATGTTCTGTAAGTAAAATGTATGCCCTCTCTTAACTATATAGCAAATTTGATTTGAGAAGGACTCAAAGTCCTAATTCTAGTCTTAGCAGCTTGCATAAGATTTCTGACTGTGGGTGATAGCAGAAGCCTTTCTATGCTAAACAAATTCATTACATTGGTAAACAGTAGTACAAGAAACTGAAGAGGCTGAAAAGCATGTAATGCTGATGATTTGGATATGGCCTCATAGGAGTTCAAGAAACTGCTTGGCAGGTTTATAAACTTTACTCCTGAGGAAAGTGCTCTGACCAACAGAAGTACAGTAACAGCTGGAATGAGCCTGTGTCCATTTATGTTTTGCATTGTGTAGGAGTTGTGTAAAATCCTTTCAGCTTGTCTTCTGCTTTGCAAAGTTGAGGAAGGAAGATGCCTGTTTACTGACATTCTTCCTATTCTGTGTTTTCAGTATGATAATGCACTCAAACTTTTATTATTGTTTTCTACTATATTCCTTTCAAAAGAAGGTGACATAGAAATAGCACAGCGTTTTGGCAATTAAGCATCTATTATATAACACACTCAAAATCATAGTTTTTTTTCTGAATAAATGATGTTGACCTTTAGCTGCCTACATCATTGCTGCTAGTAGACATCATCAGGAAACTGGTAACAATACTCACCTCTATTAAATATATTTTCTCAGCAGATTTATATCACTGAGCATGAAGTTATATTCATACTTCACTCAGAAATCTAGGAAAATCATCTTTGGTATGCTCTAGTCCTGAAAATTGAAGTGCTGGTTGACTTAATCTTCTCTGACAGACATTTATTTATATTTCTTGTTCAGGAAGGCATTGCACATCTAGAAAGCCACTGAAATGTGTTGCAAAAATAAAAAAAAACACATTGTTTGAAAAAGATTCATCTGTCATCAACATAGATGACATTTCATTTAAGTGTGATGAATGCATATTTGTATAAGAATTGGGACATCCTGATTCTATTGCACATATATCTTATTTTTGCTAAAGCATGCTTTAGAATGTCACAGGTACTTAGTGCTCTAGTAATCCCCAAGAGGACCTGAGGATATGTTACACATTTCAGAATTGTCTCTGGAAGCAGCATTAAATCCTGAAAAAACACATGGATGATTTCTTAAGTTGGCCAGTGGCCACAGCATTAGGATCTGAATTGTCATCTACTTTGCCAGGCTGATGTGCCTCCAACACTTGTTGGACTCAGTATGTTGATGAAGTGGAATGTCCTTGGAATTATTTTGCCTCCTATGTGGCCATGATGGCAGCTCCAGTATTAAATATCTGCTAATATGTGTGCCTCATGGAGATACTTGTTTAACTGTGCAACATGAGCCTGCCCATCAGCTTTTCGTTGTCTCCTCTAGAGAAAAGGACTAGGTCACATAGCAGCAGGACAGGTTGTTCTACCCTTCCTCCTTCTGGAGTAAGAAAAGTTAAGAGATGTAGATCTTGAAACAGCAGAATTTGTGTTACCAAACAGAAATTAAATGCAAATATCAGATTATTTTCTACTTTGAAGTCTGGTTGAAGTTTTAGTTACCTCTCAATTAGCTCGCTCAAAAATAAAAGAAAATAGTAGTAAAATTATTCTTAGAGGGTTTGGGGGTTTTTTTTTTGGGGGGGGAGGGGAATTTCTTGACCTGGGCTCTTAAAATAGGATGGATTTATGTGTGTTTGTTTATAAAGTATAATTAGTATGTTGAATGAAGCTTAATGTGCTACTTTGCTTGTTAAAACAGTAATGCACTTAATGTCCCTAAAGTGCAAGCCTCCACTTTTGAAGCCCTCTCTCTGATTAACCTACTTGCACTCATATTTGGAATACTCACATCCTGTAATTTTTAATGAAGTAAAGCCAAGGAATTATGTAAAATCTGTAACAGAATAATCTGTTTTGGAGCTGATAGCATGCAAATTGTAACATAATATGGAAATACAGAAAAATAGTTGTAAATATGTAAAAATAATTTGCCGTTTGAGAGCAGAAACATGTTTTCAGTGCACTCAAGTGTATTGTTTGATCGTGGGAGAAGAAGGGAATATTTGCAGAACATCAAACAAGCTCATGTACAGGGTAGATTTTGTAGTTGACCTAAAATCAGAGCTTTTCTTCTAAAATTCATCAGACACCTGTAGCTTCAACTGTGAGTGTTGGTCATTTTCAGTTTCACAGAATTTTGTTCTGTATAGCATTCAGTGAAGTGAGTGTGCACAATCAGTTATCGTGTCATCAATGAGAGGATCATTGTCTGTGATACCAGAACAGGAATACTTTGAAGGATGGTCAAGTCTATACTTTTAAAAACATATCCTGAAAATAATTTAATAATAGTCAAGTTTATCAAATACATTACAACCTGATCTGAAATGTTATTTCACATTTCAATATAATTTGGAATATTAAACTTGAACAGTGTTACAGTCAGTCCCCTGTGCGGCCAGATAACTGGATAGTCTACATAGAGCAGATCAGTGGCACACACTCAAGAAGAATTTCTGTAAGTGTTTGTTCATGTGTATAAATGTTTGGTCACTAAAGAGGTACCAGGTGAAATTTAACAAAGAGACAAAAACGCCCCAAACCCAACCAACAACCAAAAAAAAAAAAAAACCAAACCCAAAACTTCCTGTGGTTTATCAGTTGAAAGTGCTGAGTAGAACAGAAATACCCTTACTTAACCATCAGTGAATAACATGATAATCTTTCAGTATTCCAGTATATTGTCACCTGGGGGAAAAAAAAAAAAATTTGAGTTAAATAAAACCATATAATACTAAGGCAAGGGTGTATTTCTGTCCCACTTGGCATTTTAAATAGCAGACTCCTGAGTTTGTGGCATTCAGCTCAAGTAAGACAGGGAGATTCCTTTCAGAAGGGCAGAGGAAATACTGCCCTACATTCTGCACAAGCACGAGCAGAGCTGCCCTTCAGTGACCCTGCTGCTTGTCTTTGCCTTTGCATATGCCTTCCTTAAAGCATGGGCATCGTGACAGATCCTCAGCTCCTCCTTTTCTCTGGCCTGTTTTAAACCCTGCATACACTTGCACACCCATCTGCATCCAGAGAAGACCCATGTGCCAGGTACTCCATATGAATGCAGTTTGTGCCTCCTTCAGTTCATGCTGCCCACTCTTAGTAAAGCTGCTATGGTGGCTGGAAAATAGGGATATAGAGTTTGCTGCTACCTGCTTGTCTTACCTCTACTGTGTTCTTCAGCTATCAATCAGCATAGAGTATTGATAAAATGAGTTGCCTCTTCAGCCACATCACCTATTCGTTTGCACTCTTCTATGTGAACTCTGGGTTCTCTTTATTTCCATGCTATTAATATTGCTATCATTATATGTGGCAACCCATTTCCATACCAATGGAAATAAAAAGGTAAAAAGCAACTCCTGTCTTCTTTCAAGTGTCTTGCAACTTAAAGCCAAGTGCAAGACTAAAACTTTCAGCAAGCTAAACCCTTAACATCTGCTTTTCAAACCATTCTTACCCTCTCTCAGCTTTGCATTGCACAGCTGCTGCTCCTGCAAAATTGCTGTTATCCTGTGTTTCAAATATGTGACCAGATTCCCCCAAAATCATGGCTGGCTCTCTTGCAGGCACAGCCTGTGTGCTTCCTAGGGAGCAAAAGCTTTGCTAACTGTGGAAGAGGATGATGTAGGTCTGGTAAAAAGTGTGACAGAACTAAATTTACAAGTCTGAGGAAGTAAGATACCTTATTATCTGTTTTGTAATAATTGTTTTCATAAGTTGCATGCTACAGGGAACTTGATTCCTTTCTGCATGTCCCATATTGGTTTTGGTCATTACATGCAGCTGCTTTTTATCTTTTTTTTTTTTTTTTTTTAGCTTGTGGGACATGTCTTAAATTTTATATAAAATATGGTATGGAGATTGTATCAATGGCATTTCTAAACATAGCATTTCTGGTTTCCTTTCTGTACTTTGATGTCAGGGTTTTGACAACTGCCCTTTACTTGTGTGCCTACCTGCTGCAGTTGGAGGCTCAGCTCATACGTCATATTCTGCCTTTAAAGATTTTTTTTTAATTTTTTTCCCTCTCTCAAAGAATTTTGTATTTTCATGCTGATTTTCTGTTACTCTAGGGTTTTTTTGTACTAGTAGAAACAAGTCCATCCATGTTCAGTGGTTAGGTGGGGTGGAGGTTTTTTTGGTTTGTGGGTTTCCAGCTTCCATGTTGTTCACAAGGTTTGCATCGACATGCTGCACTTAACAGGCATTACACTCTGGTCTAGCATTACACTGTATAACAATTTGTAATGAAAATTGCTTCAGATGATTTAACAAGCAACATTGAATGCAATTGCTAAGTATAGGCAGTATGGAGGTAGAGCCTGATTTAAAGCCTGCTCTTAAAGCATAAAACTCATGGTGTTAAGGTGATAATGGGGAGACAACTCTGTTACATGAGGCTTGTGTGATAGAATTCTAAACTAAGTTAGCACTCTGCTGTAGTCTTCACATGTAAAAAATACTGCTACACAAAAGAGAGCACAGAGAGACATAAAATCCGTTCTGTCTGTCAAAAGTGAATTCACATATGCATCTGAAGAGGATGGGCAGCATATTGGTACAGTTCTGTTACTGATTGTTTCCTTATTCTGACAGAATGGGCTTGTTGGCTTTTACTTGGAAAGGCTAAGAGGAGGGGAAAGTGTTTCCTGTGGAAGAGAAAAATAATTCCTATTAAAGATGCCAAGGATAAGAAAGCTAATGAGGATAAGTATGATTAAGTTTTGTGGTGCAGAATGATGAAGAGAAATATTCTTGCAGTCTGAGTTTGCATATGATTTTTTACTTCTGCAGGTGACTGTAATAAGCCTTATTCACTGTATTTCTCCACCACCACCTCTGTATTTAACTTGGAGAACTCAAAATTAAGCACTGACTTTATTGTGATTTGCAGCAGTTTCAGACATCTACATCTTAAATGGATTTCTGACACAGGCTAACGTATTGTTCTATTGTTGTATTAATTAAGCTTCTAATTAGGTAGTGGTATGCTGTGACAATATTGTGTGATGTGACATCTTCCCCAAACTGTTCATGAGAAGTTAGGTGTTTAAAACAGAGTAGGGGGTATTGCAAATGGGAAGTTCATTTCCACTGACGTGGTAATATTGCAGTTTTTCAAGTCAAATGTATTTGGTTTTACCATGGAAAGACACATCTTCAGGTTTATTCTTTTACTATGTTTAACATTTTCATTTTGTAATCTAATTCTGAAATGTTTTCTTTTAATATTTTTGTTTATATTTATTTGTTTATTGGCCTTTTCATTGCCTTGCAATAACTTTATCTGCAATTCAATAGGTTTTAATTTTTTTAAGTCTTTAGAAAGTGGAGGTTAGCAATGGTTCACATAGAAATGTCCAAGTAACATCCTCCTGGTGCACAGCTGGGAAGAGAGAGGGCTTCCCTGGGAGCATTTCATTTGCCTAAGAAGGCAGTGTCTTTTCAATTTAAGGAAATTTATTATTGTGAAAAATAAAAATGCATTCACCCTCTTTGGTCATATATTGTCTTGCTACAGGGAGGCAACACATCTTCCAAAGACAAAGGCATTGATAAACTATTTAAACTGAGAGGTGTAACAGGCAAAGAGAATGTGAGTTTCTAATTGTGAGGTTGCCAAAACAATTTTTGGGTTGTTTTGAGTTATCTGAAGGTGAAGAATCCAGAGAAGGGCAACAAAGCCGGTGAGGGGTCTGAAGCACACATCCTATGAGGAGTAGCTGAGGGAGCTGGAGTTGTTTAGCCTCAGTGACCTTATCACTCTACAACTCCCTGGAAGGAGGTTGTAGCTGGGTAGAGGTCAGCCTCTTCTCCCAGGCAATGAGCAATAGAACAGGAGGACATAGTCTTAAGGTACACCAGGAGAGGTTTAGGTTGGCCATTAGGAAGAAATTGTTCACAGAAAGGGTGATGAGATGTTACAGTGGGCTGCCTAGGGAGGTGGTGGAGTCACCATTGCTGGAGGTGCTTAAGAAAAGACTGTACGGGGCACTCAGTGCCATGGTCTAATAGACAAGGTGGTGTTAAGTCATAGTTCCAACTCAGTGATCTCAGAGGTCATTTTTAACTGAAGAGATTCTGTGATCTTAGGGAATACGCTAGGGAGTTAACCTACAGTCAGAAGCCACCGATGCTCTTATTTCCTTTGTGGTGGCAAACATAGAAGTTGGAGCATCAAAAGTTTTTTATGGCTGAGTGATATAACCTGGGCCTGGTAATACGCTACTTACTGGTGAACAAAGTTTGAGAGGATGAAGTGGTAACAGACAATTATGTTTTAAATCCTCTGATTGGTTCCCTGGTCCTTAGCTAACTTGTATTTTTTATTTTTTTTATTTTTTCAATGTTATTTCTGCCTGCACAGTGTGATGATGGCAGCATTGCTATGGAAGGACACAGCTGCCCTCTGAAGCTGTTTACAAATACTGCAGTCTCAGTAGCTGCTCTGTACATTTCTATAACTGTTACATCCTAACAGGTGGTACAGACATTGGCTGTCCCAGGAGAAGAACAAAAAATGCTCTGGTAAATAAGATATTATGTCTGTATAGCATTTTTTATTCTGTAATTACATACTAAGGCTGTGAACTGTAATTATTTAACCCACCTCCAGTTAACAGTTTGACAACACTGCTATGTAAGCCTACAGTTAGAACAGAGGATAATTTCAGGCTTCAAAGCTCCCAGCATAGATGTGTCCGAAAGTCCATTGTGCTCTCTGAACTCTGTGGTTTTCAATTACTACACACAAAGGTCATGATTTCCAACCCTGTTGTTCTGCTCTCCACTACTTTTTCCAACCTCTGATTTATTATAGTAGAGAGTGAGATAAGAGCCAGTAAGTTACTGTTTATTGTTTTGATGGGGGATGGGAGGAAAGGCTACAGATGCTTTTAGTAAAGCAGAATGCTCTCTTGGTGGCTTTGGTGGCTGCTTTACTGGAGTTTATTAGCTCACCTGCCTTCAAGTGAGTCCTGCAGGTGCTTTGACAATAGATTGAGCTATTGCCTAGTAAATTCCTCTTCTTGTAAATACTTCTGTGTGCCGTGTAGGTGATTTGCAACTTCCTGTGCCAAAGTGTCTTTGTAAATCACACCAGAGACCCTGTGCCTTCCAAAAGCCATAGTCTGGCTTGGAAGAGGAAATGAACGAAAGCTGAAGAAAAACACTGACAGAAAAAGTATTAATAGGTATTGAAATTCTAAATGCATATTGGGGAAAGAGATGGCTTTTTCCCTTGCTAGTTCTTCCCACTCATGGTAGCATGAGCTGTTTCCCTAGGGAGTTATAAGACCAGTTCTCTCTTCTATACCAGGAGCCAGGGTCCTAATTTGAATCTCCTCCTCATAAGTCTCATTTCTCCTGTGGCTTTTCCCTGCACCGCTACTGTTCCTCGAGTGATACTTCAGACACTTGAGTTAGGCTCGTCCCAACACCTTGTCTGCCCTGAAAGAGAAGTTTAAACTTGACATAGGGACTTGAATTCTTCAGAGCTCCTGTTGACACAATTATGTATTTCATGTCTCAAAATATTTAGAGAAGAGATGACAGCTGTGGGTATTTCTCATGCATGAAGGAAGTTTGAAGATCATGTTTAAAAAAAAAAAAACAATTACACATGTAATAATCAAATTCATTTCACCATGACTGTAAGCTCAAATGGCTTCTTAATTACTTTTTTTTCTGTTTTCAGAGCATGCTTTAGTTCAAATGGAAGATACCTGGTTCCATACCGAGATAACTGTATAGAACTTAATTTGCTGTGATCTAGTAACACCTGACTGATTCTTCTTCTCTTTGGGAGCACCCTGTTAGCAACTTAATGGCTCACCTTTGTTTGGGCTGTGGAAAAGCTGTTTCATGGAACAGGTGTTTGGCTTTTCTGTTTTGTTGGTGTTTTGGCTTTTTTAATTAGGAAAAGTCCCTTCACATGTCCCTCACATGACTGGAGTGCTGCTATGAGTGGCTACAAGCTCTTCAGATAGAACAGGCAGGGTAGGAGAGGTGGCTTTATATGTTAGAGAGTCTCTTGACTCTGTTGAAGTTGAGGTCAGCAGTGACAAGGTTGAGTGCCTGTGGA
>JAWWEV010000115.1:48230963-48259469 GCA_035583235.1 Hafferia zeledoni | reverse complement strand
GTGGGGGGGTGGGGGGGGGGGAGCGGGAAGAGGGGGGTGGATCTCTATCTTCTTATCACATTAACTTCAGAAAGATCAGGAGGTTTGAGCAGTATTTTACCTGCACTTACTCTTGCCTGTTGGTGTAGGAGAAAAATTTTTGATCCCACTTGCAAAGTAAAGTATAAGACGTCTTTTTAATCAGCTGCGTTTTACTTCATGTCCTCTAGCTTAGGAAAGAGAGTTTTCTGGTAGGTCTGCCATTTCTCCTGTTTGTTTTGTGCTTAAGTCTTAGGCTCTGGCTAAAACATGCTAGCATGCAAATGTTCCTTGTTTTCAAAAATGCTGCTGTCAACTCTTAAAATTGCTAATGAAGAGAAATTAAGAAAGCTCATTAAGTTTTCAGAAATACTATTTTACCTGCTGGGAAAGTTGCAGTGCTTCAAATGATCTAAGTGATAGATGCAACCCCAGGCAACCTACATGTTAAAAATTATTTTTCATTGACTATGGAAATACATAGTCTTAATAACGGACTCTATACAGAAACAACTTGTAGTGCACTGTAGTTAGTAGTAACTAAGGACCATAATAGTCTGTTGGATATTAGGAGGCTTGTATAAAATGAGGTGGCTCTTTCAGGCTAAACTTGAGTTGACAGATACCCATAACTCTATAGATTATTTTCCTGGGGAAGGCACAGCTCTGCTAGGATTGATGTAAATTGTCTTCTTCTTAAGATCATAAATAAGGACATATTTCATTTGTTGGTCAAACCAAATATTTAATTTAATTTCTTTGTTGTTTTACTTTGTTTCAAATAA
This sequence comes from Hafferia zeledoni, assembly GCA_035583235.1. Taxonomy (NCBI): domain Eukaryota; kingdom Metazoa; phylum Chordata; class Aves; order Passeriformes; family Thamnophilidae; genus Hafferia; species Hafferia zeledoni. The sequence goes on along the minus strand of JAWWEV010000115.1, from coordinate 48,258,666 downwards.
GGAGTACAAGAGGAAAATTGATACAGATGTGAGTTCCAGAAAAATACTTCAAAAAGTAGATACAGACATCTGACTTGATCAGTATTCATTATTAAGAGACGGGAGAGATTTTCCTTTTGGATTTTCTAGTTATTAACATTATTATGCATTTAATTTTCTGAGTGTCAGGAAAATCCCTAGTATATTTTAATTTTAAAAGGAATTTTCAAATGTCACTACAGACCAAATAAAGAACTGGTGATAATAAAAGACCTCTAGTTCTTTCTCTGTACACACATGCACATATACTTCCAATCTTCTTTCTTTTTTTTTTTTTTTTCTTATGTGGTGTTTCTAAGGAGTGGGCTAAGATCTGTTTTCTGATGATGATTACCACAGAGTAGGATACTTGGGCTCTGGGGACTTTAGATTACATTTTATTTTCCTTCTCTTGTGTGAAGCTGAATTAAGATGATTGTCTTTCTATTCACAGAGAAGAAAAAATGTTTATTGTTTTAATTTCTAAAGTCTTAGAAGGTGTTAGAATTTGACACTAACAGTAAATGTCTTTTTCGGAGACAATAGAGACAAGAAAAATATTGAGTCTCAGTTTTGGAAAAGACATATGGTGGAGCACTACATACCTTTATTGTTGCTCCTTCTTTTAGAGTTCATTTCAACCAAGACAAACAAACCAAAACAAACTCACTGAAGCTGACATTTCTTTTGACAAATCTGTACACATTAAGTGTATAATTTCAAATTATAGTTCACTAATGAATTAAACAAGTTTTTGCTTCCACTTTGCATTCTTAGTGTTTAGTTTTGTCATGTGGGTACTTCAATGCAGCAGGCAGATAGGTGGAATAAGAAAGGTGTAAGGTGTATTGGTCTCCAATTAGGTGGGGATTGATAAGGTGGTGAATTTGGGTTCTGGGATGGTTTAGTACTAGATCAAAAACATCTCAACCATGTAAGTGGTGAACAATCTATTCCTGTTAAAATTTGTTTAAAAGCTCTGAAAGAATATCTTTGTCCAAAGAAGATTCCCAGTTGGATTGGGTCCTTTCTTCTTGCTTTCACTATTTGGTATTTGGGCAAAGTTTAAGGTAGAATGATGCCTCTGTCTTGCTGCAGCCTAAACACCTGCATGGACTTGAGTTAGGTGGAAGGATGCACAAGCACAGCTTTGTGCTTGATCCACTTCAGACTTGTTTTATATGGTGTGACATTAATGAGCACAGCATCATGGTACGAGAAGCCCACATAAATAAACTGAACACCAACTCAGAAAAGTCGTGTTGTAATCCTTAATATAAAACAGAGCAAAGCCACTGTAATCAGTAGAAGTGAAAATAGCAATATAGAGGACAGCACCACAGTATGACCTGCCTATTGAAAAGAACTGAAAGCTGTGTTTGTAGTGGATATTTTCTGGATTCTGCCTCAACCTTTACAAATAGATCACAGCTGGAGTATTTTCAGAACGTCACATCTTTGGGGCATGCTCAACAATGCCTTTTAGTATAGATTCATTTTTCCTTTTACTGTCTCAAAAGGAATTGAAGTGCAGGTCAAAAAGAACATCTGACTGAAAATACCCAAGTCAAGGTAGCAGGACAATTAAAACAGGAAGAAAAGGGGGAAGATAATAGCAGGACTCTGCAGTTACCAAAGCATGGTAACCTTTGTCATTGAGCCTGACCTCTTTGCGTTTCAACTCCCCATGTCATACTTACATTTTGGGAACACATTAACTGAAAAAGAAAGAAAAAAGAAAAAGGAGATGCTTATCTTAGAATACTACAATAACTCTTCAAAATGAGATATTGGTATTGCAGTCTGAATGCTGTTTAAACATTGTTTTAAAATGCTAATTTTCCATTTTTTTAATCTTTTTTCCTAACTGAGCACGGATTTACCCAGAGAAAATGACTCTTGGCATGTGGTGATTTGAAAATCACTGTCTGCCCTTGATGTCTTCATCTGACAACATCTATATGTTGCCAGGTTGCCATGACAACTAAGTACAGTCGTAATTGCAACCCTAGAAAGGTAATTCTTTCACTCAAAATGTGGCATACATTTAGCCTGTCTGAAGTTTCAACAAACCATCTTTTAATGACAAGTATTTTGAAAGGCCTGAATGAGGTAGTTTCTTTGATGTCAAATTTTTTTATTATCTCATGTAGCTTAACTGGAAAGATATGTTGGCTTTTATTCAGTGGAGTCTGTATTTTTTAACCTTTTTATGCCTTATTTAGGTTTCAAATATATGGTATCAACTGTGAGCCTGGAATTAACATATGAAAGCAAAATATCACATAGTATTCATTTGCTTCTATTGGAAGTTCTGAAAGCAGAAGATCTTGATATGTTCTTCATGCTTACTATGCCTTAGGTTAAATCAAATGAGTTTTGTTGTATAGCTGACTGTATTTTCTTACACTGAAAAAAAACCAAAACGAAAAGAACAAACAATAATCCCCCCAACAAAACAAAGCCACAACCAAACACCAATAATTCATACCCATCAAACTCCAAAAATAACTTCAAGTGTTTCCACTCAGCAGGCCACATAGGTATTATAGTACCACAAAGGCAATCTTAAGAAACTGCAGTAATTCTAAGAAATTTCTATTTGATTTGTATGCCTGTGGGGGGCGGAAAAAAGAATCAGGGAATTATGTGGGCATAGCTGAACCTTCTTATTCATTTGCAATCCTGGCTGCTGAGAACGGGCAATATTGGCTACATTTTTCCCTGTTGACCGCCTGACCCATCTCCTCCATCCACGATGACATACAGTCTCTCACCATCCGTTTCCATGGCACAAGGAAAGTAATATGGCAGTCCACTACACCACTTTGCAGTAGTGGAAAAAGTCACTATCCTTGGATGTTTGGGTTGTCATTTGGTGCTAGAGTATTGGGCTTTATGCTCTGAGGGGTATAAACTAGTTCTAGAAGGTAAAAGCAAAAGTGATACTAAGCTTTCCATGTTAACTTACTCAAACTGAAGTACTGCTCCAAGAGGACATGGTAGGAACATTTCCTAGGTTACTGAGTTACTGTTCTCTAAATGACAGTCCTGTTATTTCAAATTTCTGAGATAAATTGGGCAGCTTTATCTTTCAAATTTGTTAGAGGTTTGGTGAAAGCTGAACATAAACCCACACTATTTAACTTCATATGGGATAAATGCCTGCATTTATCTGCTTGTCTTGTTGATCCCCAACACATAAAGTCACTCTCTATATAAGACACATGCAGAGATGTTTGGGATTTTTTTTCCCCTTTCCTTGAAATACAAGAGCAAGATGGGGCTCAGAATGGGTTTTAAAATTAAGCTGATTTTGCTAAACCAGCTTTGCCTTTCCAGCATACACTTCAATTGGTAGTTGAAAAACAGTTTAAATGCATCAAGGTCATTCACACTCCTATCTTGTAGTTCAATCCCAGCTGGTAACTAAGCCCCACACAGACGCTCACTCCTCCCCCTAAATGGGACGGGGGAGAGAATCAGAAGAGTTAAAAAATGAGCAAAACTGTCTTTATTTTAAACCCCAAGTTAACAGGTAAAGCAAATACCACACACACAAGAGAAGCAACACAAGGAATTAATTCACCAATTCCTATCAATATGCAGGTGTTCAACCATCTTCAGGAATGCAGGCTTTTATCACAGAAAGCAGTGACTTGGGAAGACAAATGCCATATCTACAAATTTCTCGTTCTTCAGCCTTCTCCTTCAGCCCTGAAGAAGGACTTTGGGGTGTTGTTTGACGAGAAGCTCAACATGACTCAGCAATATGTGTTTTCAACCCAGAATGCCAACCATATCTTGGGCTGCATCAAAAGAAGTGCGGCCAGCAGGTACACAGGCCAGAAGTAGCTGATTCTGTCCCTCTACTCTGCTCATGAGACCCTAACTGCCGTGCAGCATCCACCTGTGTTGCCCCTGAACATAAGAAAGACATGGACCTGTTGGAGTGGGCCCAGACAAGGGCAACAGAGGTTATCTGGAGCTGGAACATCTCTCCTATGAAGAAAAGCCAAGAGAGTCTGAGTTCTTCAATCTGAAGAAGAGATCTAGGCAGACCTTACAGTAGCCTTCCAGTATGGAAAGAGGGCCTACAAGATAGATGGTGGGTGTCTTTTTACACACACACACACACACACACACACACACACACACACACACACACACACACACACACACACACACACACGTAGTAACAGGAGAAGAGAGAGTGGCTTCACACTGAAGGAGGGTAGGTTTAGATTAGATATTAGGAAGAACTTCTTCACCCTAATGGTAGTGAAACACTGGAAGAGGTTGCTGAGAGAAGTTGTGAATGCCCCATCCCTGGAAGTGTTCCCCAATCCATGTTGGATGGGGATTCAGGCAACCTGGTCTAGTGAAAGGGGTCCCTGCCCATGGTAGAGGGGTAGAACAGATGTCACTTCCAAACCATTCTATGTTGTATGGAATATCCCTTGGGTCAGTCTGAGTCAGCTGTGCTCCCTCCCAGCTTCTTGTGCAACCTCAGCCCACTTCCTGGTGGGGTGGAGTGAGAGACAGAAAAGGCCTTGACTCTGTGTAAGACCAGTTCAACAATCATGAAATCAACATTTTTCCTAGCACAGATACAAAACACAGCCCCATACAGGCTGCTATGAAGAAAATTAACTCTCCCCCAGCCTAATTCAACACATCCTGTTATTTTTTTTAATAATAGGTCTCCTTGCAAGTCTATGATCATTTCAGGAGTACGGGCCCTCTGCAATAGCTGTGGCATTATGCCAACTGCCTGTTTTAAACTGGGGGTTTTTTGCACTTGAAATTATTCAAAGCATTTTTCTTCAGCTTGTTGTTTTTTATTTTTTTCCTCATTGCCTCTTAATGAAACAGAGCACAAAACCAGGGTATCATTCAGCAAAATAGAACTTGTATATTTTGAAACAAGTCACACATGCATCCCTTGAGATGTCCTAAAGCTTATTATAACCAAAGTACTGAGCTAGGTTTTCAATATTCTAACACACAACGCGGTGGTGTAAGTTGCAGAGAAAGAATCACGATTGTTTAATTTGAAATAATCCTTTTATCTCTTAGGCCTGTGCTTTGCATAGATATGCTGTATCATTTGAGTATTTTGTGTGATCTGGTAAACATTGTTCTAATTGTTTTTGCAGATCAGTAGTTTAAAAAGCTAGGCACACCTACACAGAGCAGAAAACAGTCACTCTATGATTAAAAGACATTGAGCATCAAGCACATCACATCACAATACCAGCTGGAAAGACAAGTGGAGTAGAGAAGGGACAGGAATCCCTATACCTCTCTATGCATATTCTAGTGCCTCTGAATAAACAAACTAGGGTGTGCTGGTGTAATTCAGCTCAGAATTTGCTGCCTAATACATATGAAATATATGAAGTGTTTTATGTTGAAAGTTAATTTTCAGCACTGGAAATTTAGCTAGTAAATCCCACATTTACTTCTTGCTATAAACTTTAGCACACAGGAAGACCAACAAGGATCTTATATTCTGGTTTATGCAGTATTTGTTAGTTTTCCTTTCCTTAAAGCTATTGATATATAAATTTGGCCCAGTATTCTAGCAAGAAAAGAGATTGTATATGTTTTAAAACCTAGTTGTGACCATGCCTTTGATTTCTTATTCCAGTTGCCACTGTTTCCTGGCAGAGTCACTGTGTTGTGCTTTCAAAGTTTAGAAATTCTCTCAATCCTGTAAACTCTACACCTTTATTTTGTTGGTTTGGATCTTCACCTACTGCACTGTTGTGCTTGGAATTTTCTCCCAGCATATTAAGGGGACAGAATTCTCTCCCGCCTTCCCCTTCATTCCTGCCTTCCCCAGCACAACCTTCCCTTCATGAGAATTGTGCTTTCTAACTAACCTTGAAATCATTTACATGATCTAGTACTCTGCCCCCTAAATTCTCTGTATTTACAGTTTGCCTGCTCAGAATTGCATGATAAGGTATAACTTATCAATATGTTTATGCTGCATAGGATTAGAATGTAAATTTTTCATAACTTGCACAAGAAATGCAAAAAAATAGGAAACCCTTTAGTGTGTTTTCTCAATTTCCTCAAGGTCCTTTAGAATCTGTTTTAAACCCCATTGACTGACCATCTACTTAGACAGGACTCCACCTGCTAGAAAGCAGGTTTTTCACTTTCTGTATTGTACCCGTGGGCGGTCCTGTGGTGTAATGGAGAGCACTCCGGACTCTGAATCCCAAGGTCATGAGTTCCAATCTCAGTAGGGGGACCGTCCCCTGGCAGTTCAATGCCTCCCTGCCATCCCATCCTGTCACATCTTGGATGCTGTGCAGGGTCAGCCCCGGTTAGTACCGGGTGCTGTGACAGTCCCGAGGACTTCACTGTCACTGTCCAAGCTCACTCGGCCGTGGCAGATGGACCTGAGGACTTAAACGGTGGGGCCAGTTCTGTGCACGCTGTGCCTCACCTAAAAAATCCACTGTGCAGGCTGGAAGGGCCCACCCACATGGGAAGAGCCCTTCCCAAATCTTCATTTGTGAAGTTTGGCCATACACATACATTGTACCTGTGCTCTTTAGGGGCTTGGTTCATCTAGTGTTATGGTGACTTCACTGACCACTTGAGCATTCCTTTGCACAAAGCCTTAGGGAGACTCTGTTCCCACTGAGGCAGTTTGGTTAACCTGCCCACCTTGGGTCAGCACAGCAATGTTCAAAGATAAGCAGTTCACCTGAGCCTGCTTCCCACAGAGATGAGTTACAGGCCCCATTCCCACAGGCACACTCCTCCTTAGGGCCAATACATGTCAATAGCATAATAGTCCCAAGACTTCATAAATTATATAGAGATTGCCTGTATCATCATATTTCTTCTTTGTCATGGAAACCTTATTAGGACATAGGTGAGCTCTAGTCCTCTGGGTGCCTTTCTGATGTTCTGGCATATCTCAGGCACAACACACCTTGCAATCCTTATTAATTGCAGCTTCAGCATTCACTTAATGTATGGCACTTCATCATGAAATTGGTTTAGGTCAACTTTCATCTACCCTGTGTAAGTCTCTTTTCTTGCTACGTGTGGGAAAGTGATGCAGAAAGAAGCATTGGTAGCTCCCACTTCTTCTTAAGTTCATTTATCTGTGAAATGTGTTTCACATATGAGTATTAAAGAGATTATTTACATGAGGTAGGTGTGAATTAGCCTGTAATGCTTTTGCAAATCTCTACATCTGTGTGATCATGGAGGCAAATGGGTGACTGTGGTGCCTATTTGAAAACGACGCCGTTTTGTCATTAGTGTAGGGCTTTCTTGGAGAAGTTTGGAGTCCAGAGCATGTTTGTCCGCCCATCAGGTGGGACTTGTTATTAAAAGAGGGTAGCGACTACATCTTTTCTGCTGCCCATTCTGTATTCATGATGAAGTTGTTTCTCACATAGAAATGTGATATAGATAGAGTGCCTTGTATGCTCTGCAGCAGTTCTTGTCTTTAATATGCATGCTGCCATTAATACAGTCCTCACAGCCTTTGGTTATAAATGTGGAAACATGAGCCAATCTGTAAGAATCGAACCTGCAAAATGTATGATCCATGCCTATAAATAAATCTGAGAAGCCATTTTGGCAATGAAAAACGTGTTTGAAGGGAAAACAGTATTGAAATCAGAGGGTCACACAAAATTTTCTTGAAATTATAATTCAATAAAGAAATTGATGCTAATTGGCATTTAAATCTCTGATCTTGTCAGCTCTGTGTGGTGCCTTGTTTGAAGTGAAATGTTTTTAGACAGAACGTTATAATGCAAAATTTGTTTTCCTTAGTTCTTTGATGTTAAAGGCAAAGACATAAAGCTTTTTTTTTTTTTTAGCAATAGTAGTGAAGGGGAATTGATATGATATTAATATTACTTTATATGCAAAGCCCCAGAGGATTTATCAACAGTTCTGACCTCTCTTCATCAAGAATGGAGGAAGAAATGATTTATATTTTTGTATCATAGTTGCACCTAGAGGCTTCTTTCAAAATTGGCTGTATCGTATTTGACGTTACACATGTCAGTGAGCATCTTTCCTCCAAAAATTCACAAATAGGCCAGGCAAAGACTAAAGTAAAACTGATGTTGTGGTAAGCTGCCTTATCTGCATTCCTTTGCGGAATTGAATGTGGCAGTGGCAGCATCAGCTTGAGGTGAGCTGAAGGAGGAGAAAATGGTGACAGTAAAGGCTTCCTACAAGCATGCTGACACTGCACCAATTTGTAGCACTTCTGTACAATGTACTCCTAGTGCAATGTAGTATAAAAACACATGCTCTTGCTTTAAATGCTGTGTTAGTACAGTCCATTGTAAACTGCTGTTCATCTTGCACTTGGCAGATGCATAAAACAAAATATTCCAGGTGTAAGTGCAATAGAAATAATCAAATATGCACTATAAAATAATAATGTGACAGTGTATTTATTGGGGAATGTATGTGTGCATATAGACATGGCATAAGTCATAAATAAACTGAGATTATGTACTATCATACACAAAAGCAGTGTTAAAGTAGCCTTATTAAGGTCATCAAATTTAGCTTTCAGGAACTAGGAGATGTTATTTTGAAAGTTTTCTTCCTGGTCTCTATTTAATCTTCTTTTCTCCTCTCCTGTTCATTCTTTGTGCACAGTCCCTATACCTGCCTTACTGCACATCATTCAGTCCTGTTCAAATGTAACTATTATATCCTTGTGAGTATTTGAAATTATCATTAAACAATCCAAACATTTAAATGTTAATAAACCTGCCACCAGAATGACTGTGAAACTCTATTGATATCATTATCCTCATTTAAAGATAGTTTTACCACAAAAAGCACAAAACCTGCTGGATTATGAGTAGTAGGAAGTCTGGAACTGAGGCAAATAGATTACAATCAAACTAACAATTTATTTGCATTATCCAAGATATCTGGGATCGTGCTTCTCTGGATACAGTTTGGTTCAAAATATAGCTCCTGCTTAGATCCACAGAGGTTTGGACCTACATCACTTCTGCAAGTTAGAGCCAGACTCTTCAGCTAAGAACCTTAACAATGTAAAACAAACATTTAACCAACTGTGAAAGTTAACATTCTGATTTGTCCAGTGTTCTGTCTTCTCACATAGTGAGTATGAACATATAGAATTAAATCCACCTTAAGATGCGACTCATTTTTTTCTGCAATACTTCTCCAGCCTTCATAGGGACAGTCAAACATGAAACAAATGTCACAACAATTTTGCGGGTGTTAGCAATCTTTACAGATCCCCAAGGGGAAGTAAATGATATCCAGCCACATTTCACCTACAGAGTCAAGTAAAACAGTATCTGGTCAATTTTAAAGATATATTATGCAGCTAGCAGACAGTGTGACACATTGTTTTATTATCTGCCTTATGTCATTGTCAGGAATGAAAACTGTAGGACTACCCACAAATGATTGAGTTAACAGAGCACTCAACAGTAATGGAGAGTTATTTTTCTTTAGGTCAAACAGAATATACTGAAGGTTTAGTGAGGGTGTGTGAGTCTTGGGTTTGGGTTGGAAGTTTTGTTTCGGTTTTGGGTGCTTTTTTGTGGGTGTTTTGAGTTGCTTTTTTTCCCTTTTCTGCTTGAGACACAGTAGAGAAGAAAATTGTTTAGTCTTACAATCAAAATAGCCTGTATGCTACTTTAATTTGTCTCTATTGAGCATATTGTCTTCCATTTTAAAGAGAAATCAAATTTTGATAGCACATATTGAAAATTATAAAGCTTTTTCTCTGAAATGAAGTATAACAAAACCAGTCTATCTTTTTTTAATATTATCATTTCTTTTCAAGACACCCTGATGACTCTTGAGCAGGTATAAGAAATCATAAGTTTGGATAAACTTGATGACAAGATTTGAAAAAAATGGAAATCTGCACTAAAGTAGGTGGTTCTTCTCTATGCATAGCATAGAATTATCTAGAATGCAGGATACATCTGGAGACTACAAATGTTGTGTTTGTATTAAAGGATGTTTCATTTCCAGTGTTCTTAAATAATAATCAATTAGATGAAGATTTTAATTTCTAGATGGATCGACTTATTCTGTATGTATTATTAATGATGAGTTGCAGTTGCATTAATGATGCATCATCTGTCAATAAACAGCTTCCAGCAAGTGTTTGAAAACACTGTTCCGTGAATTAATTTGTATTGTATAGCATCTGATTTTCTGCTCAGAATTTTTTTCTCAAAATAGCAATTATGATAATGTGAACTTTGTGGGGAATATCTTTTTCTAAGAAATCTGATAATTATTGGTTTCCTTATGATATTAAAAATTTACCCTTGTCAGACCTACTGTTTGTTAACTTGACAATTTGAAAATTTTCAGTTCTCCCTCACATTCTAAAGCAGCTCTAAATGTAGTATGATAGTGCTGGAGAGCAGAGACTGTAGAGAAGCCATCTCATAGAGCTGTCTCCAAATCAATGATAGTCATTAAAAATAAATTCTATTTATGTATTGCTACTCCCAGATATTCTCTCTCCTTGGATTAGGTTATATTCCATTTGAGTGTTTCTTCTTCCTTTGCTTCCTGTGTGCTGTAAAAATGTTAAAGCATTCAGGCTATTTTATTAATCTGTTTAAGTACTGCTAATACTGTCAGTTAGCTGATCTGCAGGAGAATGTTATTAGTCAAATGACTAACTTCCCATGTTCTAGCAATAAGTATAATATTTAGGGATATTAATAGCATTTTCAATTTGGGTAGGTGTTGCACTGCTATTTCAGTATCTGAGTAGCTTGAAAAGGTCAAAAGTCTTGCTTCTTTAGGCAGAAATTATTTTTGTGATGTCCAGGCACACCTCTGCCAGCAGTGGGCTTTGCCAGGGGGTACCAGGGGAGGCGCAGTGTGTGCTCGCCTGTTGTTGGCCATGCAGTTGTGTCTTTCAGTCTGTGACTTCACCTTAGGTCGAGGGCAAACTTTGACAAGGCTGTGCCTTTCTGTGACCAGAGCTAAGGACTGTCTGTTCAGGCCTAAAGGAACTAATTGTAGTGTTAGTATGGTATGTCAAATTATTTGTACAGTTAATATTCATGGGGTTCTTTAATATAGCACTTGCTTTTAAAGTTTCCTCAAAGTAAGCACAGAACATCATTGATTGCATTTGCAATAATGACCAGCACCGCTGCCTGTGGCGCTCTGTGAATACCCACTGTCTGCAGGAAATACTACAGTTGTTCAGCTCTTGCTCTGCCCATTTCAAAAACCTCATCATTGTCAGACAATGCATCACCATTAGTGTGACCATTTAGATGGCAAGGAAATTTCCTTCTGTAATAGGGTAAAATGTTAAATAGATAGTGTTAGTAATGTCAACCTGAAAATAAAAGGTTTTCTGTGGATTTGTTTTATTTTGTGTTTTGTTTTGGTTTTTTTTCTTATGTAGCAAAAGACCTTCCCCTTGAAGGTCAGGTACTCCTTAGTACCATTTTGATAAAGAAAATTTTTGATTACTACAATATCTATTTAGCTTATTAGCACCAAAAATATGACTGACTGACTGTCCATGTCAGACCTTTCCCTGCTTCTGTTGTGTTTCCATCAAGTGCTGCCCTTTTCTGAATTAGTGAGAAATCAATGGATCTGCCAGAGCAGTTTAAACATTGAGGAAGTGTAGCCAGGTAGAAGGGATATTTAATGGTGCTGGGGTTGCAAGCAGAGAAATGCTTGTTCTCAGATGTTTTGCAATGTATAGTTATGCTGAACGTCTGGGTATATTGGCTTGAACATCTGACATTGTCTGACATCTATATGTAAATCTATTGTGTGTCCATAGTCAATTCCTTAGTATTTCATTTGCCTGTAAGCATAAAAACTTTAGGAATTTGTTGCTTTCCTCTTTAATAATGTTGGAAACATAGGCTTGGGGCTATCAGTAGAATAAGTAATTTTGCAGGAATGCTACCTGAATTAGGTGGAGCATAAATCCATATTCTAAACACAGCCTTCAAAGGTAGTCATGCTGTGCCTACATAATTAAGACCAGTACTCTGTGTGGAATATGTGTATTATCTTAAAAGCTAAAACCTCATGTATACTTGAAGCTAATATTGCTAATGCTGTGCAGGTAAAAAACAATTTAGACTTTGTGTTACATCAGTATGCTTTGTTGTGAAGCAATGAAATAGCAGTAGTTTTTCTATTGGTGAGCAAAACTAGTGAATTCCATTACTTTTTTATTTAATCAGTTGATGTGAATTTAGATTCCATTAGAAATTTGGGGAAGCTCTTTTCTCATGTTCTCCGTATAACTCTCTGACAGCATAACCTGTGGTTCACCCCTTCATTGAAAATGTGGCTCATGAAATATATCTATAGACAGATAGATCTACATATTGCAAATATATATTATTACATATTCAATTCATTTAAATGTAGAGGTGTTTTGGTTTTTTTTAAATACTGTGAATATGACCACATCTGTAGAAATTATATCATGCTTGAGTATTTCTGAACTTCAGGGGAAACTAGAAGAAATGTTTAGCATGCTGGAATTTGGAGCACTTGCTCATATAGTTTAACATTTCTGTTACTGAATTATATGAAGGAAAAAAACCCCTAAATCATCTGAAGGAAATACACAGAATTAAGAAATAATCATAAGATACTTCTGTAATGCTTTATTGATGTTCTTCTTGGGACAGATTTTAGTGTTGCGGGGTGGGGGGGGGGGGGTCTTTTCAGCCAGTTTATATGGCAAGTACTTGGAGTTGAATCTGCCAGATAAACAAGCAGAGGAGTTTAAAAGGAAACCTTCCTTTTGATATCTCAGGAGACTTCAGGATAATTTTCCTTTTTAACCCTCTCAGACTAAAGGGGCTGAAAATATGCAGGGGAGTGGATGTGGTAGAACCCCAGAGAAGGAGAAAAGCTGCACCTCTTTCTTTTGTCACAGAAACACTCCTCTGTGGGCTGGAGGGAGGGAAACTCAAGTGGAGGAGCTCACTTGGCAGGAGACAGGCTAATGTGGGCTTCTGCAATTTTATCCTCTATGTCCAGTGATAAAAGGCCTTGATTTGGAAGAGTACTTTTGAAGGTACCTTTACTTTATGCATTGGGTAGGTTGAATGAGGAAGATCCAAAGGCCCTTAAGCTTCAGTTAAAATTCCTGGAAGACAGAACACAGTCTGGATCGCTTGTCTCTGAAAGTAGTTAGGTTAGCTCATGAATAATTTTGCATCAAATAATTTTTGAGATAGCACAGTCCTCAGGCCCAAAGACTTTAAATCTTGATTAGATTCAAGCCTCATGGGTTTGTCTTGAAATACATTTATGTATTCAGTGCTAGAAATTAAAAGAAATTGCTGTCTCTTGAAAAATGAGAGTCAGCATGTGTTGAAGAATCCCTTTAATTATATTTCTGGTCTACATTTTTTAAAATTCATTCAGCATAATCTTCACTGCTGTCTCCAAAATAAAACTTAGTTTAGTTAATTGGCTGCTGAAAGTGAACAGGCTATTACATAGTTGCAGCATGACCCTTTCAGTGATAAGATGGGCAGTGGGCTGTATCCTCTCTGCAGAGCTATCTGGGCATGCCTATTGCTGCTGACAAGAGTTGCTGCACTTGGCCGTTATAATATTGCTTTTCTTCTGTCTGTATTCCAGACAAGTACTGAATATTTGTGTGTATTTTCACACACAGCTCTGTCGGCATATTTTGTCACTATGCAAATCCCCTGTGTTCCTTTGCAATAGCTGCTAAACATCAAACGACATGATGTTTTTTGCAGTGATGGTTAGGTGACAGTGATTTCTGTGAAGCCACCAAATAAGTCTTCAGCTTTGGCCAGAAAGGTATTTTTAAACTAGTTCATGGTGATAGACTGGCAGAGTAAGTAGTACAGAAGAGTCATAGGTGATATTAAAGTAAAAAGTTGGTAATGCCATTCTTGTTATTCACTGCATATCAAGTTGCAATAGAAATTATCATTAAAATAGTTTAAAAAAACCCACACTTTCGTTAAACAGAATTAAGAAGCTGACTAGTTCAGATCAAATTTAGTTGCATGATTTTAAATACTTTAGAATAACTTCACAATAAGTTATTTAAAAAAAGATAGGTCCTTTGTGAAAAATGTTATTAGTGGAGTCCTTGAAGCAAGTTCTGGAAAATGTCTTTTTCATTACTTCAGAGGCAGCATTAAAGTACCATGAAATTCAGAGCTTCTGGTTTTATTACAGACATTTTTATACTACCACTTAAGCATTTCCCTTATAGGCCTTATATCTAACAGCCAGCATTTTAAGAGAACTGATATACCTGGAGATGGATCACCAAATGATAATTTCATAGCAAGCTATAAATCCATCAAATTTTCTAAGTGTTGTAAATACTTGTTTATCAGTAACTTGTATTGAAAAACATATTTGGTTTTAATTAAAATTCTAGTATATATAAAACTTGCTTTTGTAAAAGGAAGTTGTAAATTTAGCTGACCTGAAGCCAGCTAAATTTATAGGATCTTTAATTTATTATTATTCCTCAGTTAGATAGGTCTTTTACAAGTTAAATGAAATTATTAGTTTGTCTAATATAAATGAATAAACTTCCAGAGATCATTTCAGTTATGGTACTTGGTCATGATAGGAAATTTTCTCTCCTGTTGCAGTGTCATTTTCAGTCTATAGAAGAAAAGATTTGCATTTTATTCCTCCCTGGAGACCGGTTATAAGAAAGAAGAATTAGTAGGTAAAATGGAGCATGTCTGAAATAAAGCACTTGTATTGACTGTCCATCCTACCGTGAGTCTCCCCTTGCCAGCAAATTCACTGAAGCAGTATTTTTTCAGACCTACAGATTATTTAAGGTAGCTGTGGCTGATGACTCCAAGAACACAGCTGCTAACACCTGGGTTATAAATAGGGGTAACTGCAGAGGAAGAGAAGATAAATACCTGTCTCTAAGCCAAAATATTTTACTCAAGACGCACTTTCAGAAAAAAACAGCCTAGGACAATGGGAACAGTTTCTAAGAAATATGCTTAAATGGCACTGTGCCAGGGCAAGGCAAGAGTGGTTACAAAGTGAGTACAAAGACTTTGCTTAGTATTCAGAGCTATGGCTTACAGGAATCCTAAATGACAGAGGATCTGGGTTAGATGGGCATTGCCACATGTCTTGCCATGGCACTCTTTCTGTCTTAAATAATGATAATGGAATATGGTATTGCAAGCATCTTTTGTGAGATATAATGAGGAAGGTGTATCGTTCTTTTCATCAGTTGCTGATCAGGTGACTGCTCTTTGAATATGTTGATCAGTGTTAACATCAGAGGAAAATATATCATCTGATAGCCATGGTGCTTTATTGTCGTCTCTCACCATGATAAAGGACAAGGCATAGTGGAGGCTGGTCAGGTTATTGGGTTGATCACTTCATTTGTTCATAGGACTGGTTGGTGAAGGAAAATGTGGCTAAACGATTATGTTAAGAAAGTATTGCATGAAGTTTCTTGTCTTGGAAAAGTTATAAATCTGAGGTTTGATCACTTGGAGTTTTGACATTCTAGTTCCCCTTTCATGAGGTTCTTTCAGAACTAACAACTACCAATGTGCAGACCAAATTTAACCTCAGGTAATTGTCTCTGGCTATGTTGCAGGGCCTCTAAAACAGTGTAATTAGATCCTCCTGAAATATGGCCTGGTGTTACTGCGGTTTACAAAATAATTGTTCCTTCTTCCTTAAAGCATATGTATTGAAGGAGAAATAGGCAAATTGCTTCTGACAGAATAATTTTAGGCAAGCTAGAAAGGAAATAAGGTTGCCTAATGCTCTACATTATTAAAGTCTACTTCCTGTAGCTTATAGTTTTAACAGACTTAAATTTCTGTTTTGGAGTTTTCCATGCTTGATCTGTCTTTACCATATTAAAAATGAAACTTGAGACTGCAGGTATAAACTTTTTTCACCGAACAAGATTCACCGGTATTACGTACACCTATAATTATGAGACCAGATCATTGGAAATAAATTTGGTTTGAGTTGGTGGACTGAACTCTTAAAATTTTGTGAAGTCTTGCATGGTTTTAACAAGGTGAGACACTTCAATAAAATTAATGTGGCAATTTTGGATAATGTAAAAACCTGAAAACTGAGAAGTCAAAAGTTACCAAATATTATATTAATTGTAATGTTCTTTCCATAAATTTAAGGTCAGTTTTTAGGATGATTCATAAGCTTGAAACTAATTCATTTGTTCAGTCACCAACAAGGCAGGGGAACTACACAGAGGAAAAGCATTGGCCTCTGTTTCATTTGATCACATTATTGTAGTTGGGAGGC
Organism: Hafferia zeledoni; assembly: GCA_035583235.1. Classification (NCBI taxonomy): domain Eukaryota; kingdom Metazoa; phylum Chordata; class Aves; order Passeriformes; family Thamnophilidae; genus Hafferia; species Hafferia zeledoni. Next base: position 48,242,313 of record JAWWEV010000115.1, on the reverse strand, counting down.
AAAGTTATCTAGATTAATTTTTTTTCATTTCTATGAGATCATATGAAATATCACTTTAAAATATAATTCCAATTGACTTAAATACCCTGTGATGGATAAAAAATTGACAGGCAGTAACCAAAAACTAGTGAATGATCAATGACAATTCACTGGTTATAGGAAGCAGGCAACACTAGTTGTTGGTACCCCTGTTTATGCTGAGTGAAGAGTTTCAGTTGGTATTTCTTGCAAAAATTGCCACGTATTAATAAAATATGATGATTACACTAAAACTAGAAGAGGAAATAAGAAATGGAACACAAAGCAGCTATTAATACAGAAAGGCAATAAAAATTAAAATTTGTTATACGACATAGATATTAAAAAATAGATGCAGATTTAGTTTAAAAATAAATCTAGTGATGGTGAGGATATCTGTTTTTGTAGCAGGGATACAGTTTGGCACTATCAGGCTCTAGTGCAACAGCATCAAAGCTGCAAGCTTGGTGTTAGAAAACTTGTGCACTGAAAGAGGAAATCACAACCTGAGCCTACAATAAGAATCATTGGTTAGAGATTGATCTCTAACTTGAAGGATAAAGAGGTTGAGAGTGCCTAAAGTCCACAGCATTCACATTTATCCCCTCTGGAATGACTTGATGGTGTTCTTGCCGTGTACTCACCGGTCTCCCTCAGACTACACAGGGTACCCCTGCTTCTCCCAGACATACTATATGAGCATTGGATGTTGACAGAAGGGGAGAAGTTCAGTTTATAACCTTAAATAGAGAGAAAACTAAGTCCCAGCCCACCAGACTGGTGGTTTGTGGCATAGTCGTTAAGGCATGACAGCAGTAGTCAACTTCTCCAACAGGGGAGCTGGTCCTGGCAGAAGGTGATATTAAGTGATGCTGCCTCATTCATACTCCCCTTTGGAAGGGGAAGCTGAAGAAAATCCCCACAACTTCATTCATCTCAGTTGTGTCTGAGTGAACACTTTCCTCAAAGAAAGTGACATAAGTGGTCAGTGGGACATGACCCATTATCAAGCTAGAAATCTGTGTTGTTTGGTGGCATATGTGCCTCCTCACATTGGTTTGTGTGGGCCGGAAGGACTTTGAGTCTGATTGTTCTCCATAATGACATATAAGTAATGGCCTACACAGAATGGTTAATAAATATGCTAAATTAAGGTAGAAAATCATGACAGCTTCTGTGGGACTAGTTCCAAAAAACTTACAACCTGATGGATCATTGGTCTTTTACATATAATTCTCCAATGTCTTCCACACCATTATTGTTCTTCTCAACCTAATGCAGTTGATGACTGTTAACATGAGAATCACTAGGCATGGAATCAATTATGTGTGCCATCTGTAACATTGTAACAACTTAAAATGGCAAAAAGTGTTAATGTCTAACACTGGGTATTAATAAAAAGCTTTGCATTAGAAGTATTGTAATTGATAGAATCAAGGTACTAATGAGGTTTCACATCTAGTAATATTAATTTCAAATATCTGTTTTGTTTTAGAATCTAAAATAGAGATCTAAACCCAGATAGAAATTCCCAAGGAGGAGCATCAGTGCATGTTGTCAAAATTTGTCCAGGTCCCTCTGGGTAGCATCCCATTCTCCAGATGTGTCAACTGCACCACACAGCTTGGTGTCATCTGCAGATTTGCTGAGGGTGCACTCAATCCCACTGTGTATGTCATCAGTCAAGACATTAAACATTACTGGTCCAGTAAGGACACCTTAGGAACATCATTTGTCACTGATACCCACTGGGGCATTGAGCCATTGACCGGTACACTCTGGATGCAATTGTGCAACCTACTCCTCACCATCAAACGGTCCACTCATCAAATCCATATATCTCCAATTTAGAGAGAAGGATGTTGTGGAGAACCCTGGTAAAGGCTTTACATCCCGATAAATGACATGTATAGCCCTTCCCTTGTCAACTGATGTAGTCACTCCATCACAGAAGGCCACTAGGTTGGACTTGTCTGTGAGGTGCTTACAAAACTAAAATTCAAAATATGCTTGTCTTTAAGGTCTAGCTTATTGCTTATGACGAATACTCCACAGTTTGGTGTATTTTATTGCTCTTCATTGAGACACATCTTCCAAGATGAGAGCTACTATTATGAGGCACTTTCTGTGATGTTTTCCTTTAAAATGCTACTTGGTATACCTGCAGTTCCCAGTGAATCTCTTGATGTTGTGTGAAAAATATCTCAAAAAAGTTGCCTATGAATATGTTCACATCAGTCACTTTGTATGAAAACAGAAATTCTGTCTGAGCAATGGCCTACAAGAGAGAGGGCAAAAGAAGGATCAGTAGGATCTATGCCAGTAGTATGTCATATCTTGAGCAGAATGAGTTTCTAAGATTAATTCATTTTAAACATGAGGAATCACCTTGTTTTATGACCATGTAGTAATCTCAAGGTCTGTACATTAAGTTCTGTCGTTATAAAAGGAGGTTTCTGAAGTCACAAAGAAAACATGACCTGTTAGAACAATCCAGCACACAAAGCCTCTTTGCAAAGATTGTGTTATAAATCATGATTCATTGTGTGATTGTGATCAGTAGGTAGTAGAAAAAAATAATCTTTTTTGGTGGCGTATTCTTTTATTACTTTCTTTTTATACAGTTAAATTGCTTTACTACTTTGTTCTTTATCTGAGTTTAAATAATTTTTACATCTTTACATGCATATTTTCATAGGACCTATTTCATAGCACTGAAACATTTAAAAGGAAAGGAAAGCCTTTTTTCCTTTCTTTTGTTCTTTATGGAAAGTGCATTCATGCATTAATGTTTCAAACACAGGACAAGGCACATAATAGTGAAGTATCACCTTGCTCATTTTTGACCCAAATTGTGGATGATTCCTGTTGGCAGAGGAAGAATCTGTAAATCTTCTGCACCATTGACCCAGGCTATAAGTGGTAATCCAGTGGGCAGCAAACCAGTGCTGCTAAGCATGAATGAGAGCTGAAGTAGAAATCCTTCGTCACTGCTGCTTTTCTTCTACAGTGTGCCTGAGCTGTCACAGAAGTGGAAATTATTTGGGCCACCATAAAACTGTCACTGTGTCCCTTTCCTTTGTGTTACTGCCTGATACAACTGCAACCGTGTGTTTGTCCCTTGGGATTTATATCAAAGGTATAATTTAGTCCTCTATAAACAAAGAGTATAGGTGTTTGCAGTCTTTGTGGAAACTTCATTTTCACTGACTCTCAAATGATTTGAAAGTATAGTTCTAGTCTAAAATGTGATGACAACACAGACTTGTAACTTTCCTTTATATGACATGAGATCAATTTACACCCCAATTTTTTTCACTCTTCAGTGCTTGAAGTACTTGAAAATATTTTTCTCTGCCAACAAGTGCAGATAGCTTACAGACCCTCTATATTTAAATACCCCATGTATTTAAGAGTGTTGCCAGTTAACAAACTTCAACAGTGTAAGGAACAACAGATGGAGAGCATAATAACTTTACTATCTCGGTAGAAAGCCAAAAAGCATCAAACCAGCTGACACACGTGCCCAAAAGCACATAGAATGATGCAATTTTTCTGCTAGAGAAATTTGAATCTAAGATCTCATTTGACCCCCAAAATGTGAAAGGTACACTTGGACATATATAGTTTTTAATATAAAAATACACTTGCAATAACTTGTTTACATTCGGATCAATACATTCAAGGATCTATAACCACAATAATTTAAAAATAAGTAGTTATAATATTTCACTCAAAGAATCTGATACAGAGTATTATCTCTATTATTGAACTGAGTGAGACTTATAAATCTTTCACTTGTGTGTAGAATCTTGAACTCTTCTACTGCAGACTATCAAACTAAACGTTATTTTTTCTGCATACTATGATTAAATGTGCAGGCCTTTGAAACTTTGAGCTAAGCTTTTCTAAATATATCGGTGAATGATTCTTCTTTCTTTTTGTTCCAGTGACATGACCTCTGAATCAAATCATGCAAGCCTTGCCTTAAAATTAGTCTCTGATGCTTTGAGAGCAAGCCAGCAAGAGATGTGTAAATTATGCAGAGAGCAAATCCCGACTGTGTGTCGTTTACTTGCACAACAAGCTCAACTTTAATTAAGCCAGGGTCTAAGATCCTTTGCCAAGTTGCTTTCAATACTGATTTTACAGTTCATAGAACAACATCCTCACCTATATGAAAGCCTCTTTAACCCTTCAAAAACCTGCCTCTGGTAGAATGTATGTCATAAAAGGCTGTCATAATTCAGTGGCTGGCAGAAACACTCTTTGATAAATACAATAATTTTAGCAGATTGCAGATTTGAATGTACAGATGCAGATTTTAGACTTCAGTGCAACAACCATAATAATTGATGTGGCCTACCACTATAGTGTCAGCATTAAATCTGTGAGATTATTGCCTGCTAACACCAGACTGGAAGGATTAGAAAGAGATGACCTAAAGGGCACACCCAGGATTTGGAAGTGAGATAAATTCTCATAACTTAGGAACACTGAGCCTCCCATGTGAACTGTGAAGGTATTTACCAGTGAGTGGAATCCATTCTAGGGTTTCACATTACAGTGTGAATTCTTTCCTCTATGAGCAAATAAAATATTAATCCATTTTGCTTATATTCTACAGAGCTATATATTTCAATTCTCTTACAGCTGCCAGCTAGCAACTGTGACACTTCCATTTTGGAGGGATTTTGGCTGCAGAATTTACATTCTAGAGTGTTAAGCATTATTTCTAAAAATTACAGGGTTTGATTTCCAGTACTAAACTTCAGTGTTGTACCTAGTAGTATGATCCATCTACAATGCTCATTTTAACAAACAGGAAGTTGAAAAAAATTGATTACCTTACAAAATTTAGTGATAATTAGCTGTAAATGGTTTAACTTTTTTGTTGCTGTTTGTGGTTTGGACTTAATTCAAGAAAATCAGAGAGAAAGAACTTTGAAGAGGAAACACAAATAAAGAAGGGAAGGATTTTCCTATTTTTTTTTTTGTAGTTGCATTTTTTAAAACCACTGTACAAGCTCTGATAAAGGACTTAGTGCCTTAAAGCATGTACAGAAGCAAAACTTTAAAAGAATTACCTGTCTATTCTAGTCAAGAGCTGGGAGGTGGGGCAGGGAGGCCTGTGTTTTGTTTTGTGCTTATTTGACGTTTGGAGGGTGTTAGTCTTTTGTTGGTTGGTTTCTTTTTCCAAATTAGGCTCTTCTATAATGTTCAAGAGCTCTTTTTCATTGTCTCTAATGAGCTTCAATAGATTCTCTTTGCTTACTCAGGTAATTTCACGTTTCTGTTGCTATGAGTCCTGGTTGTTGAGCTGAAAGCCATTATCAGGTAGTGCCATTTCTAGTGCACTGATCATATACAGATCTAATGCATGCCATGATACATTTTTATGTGAGATTTCCCTTTAGTGCAATCTCTGGAAATATAAGTAATTTAATAGTAAATGTGTGTAAATATTAATGCCTGGTTCAGATGATATCTTCAACATAATCTTATATGCTGGCAGTGTTTCTTCTCTAATTTCTGTAAGACAGTCAATGGCTCACTTAAGCTATACCTTTGTGTTGTGTTTTTAAAACTCTATATCACGTGGAGTGGTAAGCAATAAATATTCTACTGGTTCCTGTTAACTTTCAGGTCCTGGTCATGCAGAAATCCAGTGGTTGTTAGTTCCCCACTAGGCACCCTCTGTTTTACTGGACTTTTCACTAGTTGTCTTTTCTTTGTGAAACTTGCTATTGATAATCATGTAAATATTATACATAGCTATATGGTAAAGATTCAATATTTCATTATGAGATATATAGGCACAGTTTCTACAGAAACTTCAAGACTTTTTGCTTCTTTCTGAAGGACTGCACACATCTCCATATCTACTTTCTAATTGTTTGTTTTTCAGTCCTTAAAGTAGCTTCTTTTAATATCCTTTTTTCTAGTTATTATCTGAATTTGTCATGAAACCTTCTGTAGTCTCATCATTGTGTCTTACTCATTAGTAAAAAAAAACTTGTCATGGTTTCCTTTTCCCAGCATCATATAACTCGTGCTCCTTCCACCCCTCACCCAAATTTTTTGCAATATTCTTCACTCTACTTACTGTAACTTATGGTCCAGCTCATCTTGACTTAGAGGCTAGTGATTCCATAGCTCTCAGTCCAGCAGTATTTTAGAAAATTACTAAGTTTTCATTATGAGCCCTATTGCTTGTTTCTAGGTCTTCAAGCTTTGAATGAGCGTATTTTTGGTGGAGTGTACAGATGAATCCTAGCTTTTTTCAGCTTCTGAGTATTCTGATTTTCTTGATGTTGCTGTTTCACTCCCTTACAGTCCTCCTACTTGGTTTTTTTGGAGGGAGCATTTTGTCTTCTTCTGATATCACTTCATGGTAAGGTACTTGATTCTTGTAAGGTAGCTTTTCAGTAAGGACTTGCAGTAGGTTATAGAAGTTTTGATAAAGATCAGACATACTATCTAGAGGCATGTCGCAGGTTGGAGACCCTACAGCTGCCTGACTGGGGGGAAGGGGTAATTCCTGTAGCCTCATGTGTTCAGATCACCAGAAAGGCAAACTGCTTACAAGGAACTGACAAAGGTGCAGGTTAATAGGAGCAAATATAAATAAAGAAGATGTTCATTGTGGAAAGTATACCAAGCTTTTTAAAAGAAGCTCCAGCTAGCATTTGCCAAAGGCGGCCAGCAGTTAAAACCATCTCTTGATTTCTTGAAACATTAAAGCTCATGTTTGGTGGTGTGTAGTCTACAATAACATCAGGCCAACAAAACAGTAAAATTTAGGCAGTGAATATGTGTAATATTAACCTAGCTGTTACTTAAGGTTTCTACAGGGAGGTTTGCTAGTTATGGAAAGCACACAGCTCTGCTTCTCAGACACTTAATTTCAAAGGGAGACTTTGGAGGTGTTTGCTCAGCAGAAGTCAGTCATGGTCTTGTTAATCATACTTCACTTCAAAGATGTAAACAAGAATACTGAAAATTAAAAAAAAAAAAAGCTAAGGGGGATTTAAATGGTTAGGGGGCTGGCAAGTGTAGCACAGGAAGAGAGACAGAGAGATGGGGTTTACAGCCCAAAGAAGTGAAAGTTAATCAGGGATATAATTGCAATTTTCAGTTAACATGAGGGGGAGAAAAGTTTCAGAGGAAGAAATTGGATTCCTCTTGTAGGTGTGCACAGAGAAAGGACAAGTAGCAGCAAACACTTTGTTGGACATACAGGGAGTAAAAAGCTTTCAGCAGTGGACCAGAAGCCCATGGGAGTTGTCACCTCTCCACCCTTAAGGATTTTCAGAACTTGGCTGGAGAAGGCCCTTTGCAACTTGATGTAACCTTGAATGTGCATCTAAACTTGTAAGTCATCACTGCTTTGGGAGATGATTGGACTCGGTCACCTTCAGAAGTTGTTCCCAGCCTAAATTATTTGTTGATGTTGTGATTCAATATAAATTTTTCTACAGGACATTTGATTTGAAATCATATTGTTAAAACTCAAAAATTAATATGGTATACACAGAATAGGTTTTAAAATGCCAACCAGTGTATGTAAACACAAAATAATTCCAAAGAGATTGTTTTCTAGTTCGATCTTGTAGGAATTTGTCCTTCTTCCATTACTAACTGATATTTTTACCGATCACCCTATTTTCCCCTTAAAACAGAAAAGATTCAGTGGTTGGTGATGAAAAAAAGAAAAGCTTTTTCTTAGTTTATTTATTTTTATTAGTAAGGAAATGGACATAAATTTAAACTATTAAAATGGAAAGACAAAATTCCTACTGTCAAAAATATGATGTTAGTAAGAGGAAAACTGCCTGTGGGTCTTTGAAAACAAAAAATGTCAATTCCTGTATTGGGAAGTAAAACTCACACTTTGTTTCTAATGAAATACCTTGCATAAACTGAGTATACAGTAGAGAGAATAGGAATGGAAAGACGTACACAACTTTCTCTGTATACTTGATTTGCTGAAAGAGAACTTTCAAGTAAACTTACTTAACTTTCAAAAATTATTATTCTTTCACTAAACTGGTTTTAGTCTTACTTTAGTTTGCTGTCCTCTTCTCTGTTTAAATTTTCCATTAGGTGTTGGACCATTCTTGCATCAGGAGCTGTAACCTGTCTCTTTTCCCACCTTCTGTGTTCCTCCTGAGCTCTGGACTGGGGAAGACTGTGACTGGAAGTGAGCTTTAGGGCTGGATCACGTTTCTTTCCTACTGTGTCTGAGAATAAACATGATGGTCTCATGGCAAAGTATTCTCGGCCCTTAATTCAGTGCTGTTACTTGTAATTGACTTTGTTGTTATAAGGAATAACTGTAATGCCCTTAAAGGCATGTTTTAATATTTAAAGAAGCTGAATTAATCCATTTGTGACTTCATTATCCAACGAACCAGTAGGAAAAGTGGACCTATCAAAAAATAAATAGAAATGAAATAAGTTCTTGGTCATTTGTGAGCAAAGGGAGGGAACACCAGAGGTCAAGGAAAGGATGCAACAGAAGCATCCTGTCTCCAATATTTTGCTTAGAGAGCAGAGGAGGGAGGAAGTCTTCTGACTACATCCTCTCTCTTTCTCTTCACCTCTTAAATATTTTTTAGTTTACAATTCAAGCAGTAATAGTCTCATTTTAAGCTGGTGGATGGTTATTTTAAAACTACAGTTGTCAGTTTTAATACTTTTTTTCCCATTTATTTAGCTCATGGAAAAAAAAAAGGTAAAAGAAGGGGGAAAGAGAGCAGAAGAGAACAGCCTACCAATTATAATGACTGGCAGAAAGGTCTATAACATTTTTAAGTGAATATTTTTATACTTTTCCATTGCAATCTATAAAAGGAGAATGAATTAATTCAGGACTGTTAGTTGAAATGCAAGTTTTTGAATGAGCTGGGATTGACATGGGACAGACAAAATGCTGGCATTCTTGGTTCCTTTGCTGGAATTGTATGACGAGGAACAGAGAGAGTTATCCACTGCTCAGGTAATGTTAGACATTTCTTACCTCAGGCTCATTTGTGCAATGGATTTCAATATGCCCTAAAGAGACTATCTGACATCTTTAGTGCATTGGATTAAACCCAACCTAGATCTCACAGGTATTACCAGCAAAAGGAGGGGGAGAAGGAGGAAAGGAAAAAATAAAGACCTTCGTAGGATTCTGCCTATATCTGCAAAAGTTATCCCCAAGAAAGAATGCCACATTTGTGCTATAGAAAAAAAATTAATTAAAGTGACATTTATGTAGCAGGAATTTGTATTGTTTTTATTTGCTTTGATTTTTCATTCATGCATCACCCTTAACCTTTAGGGTAAGAGGTATTTCACATTAGCATAAATATTAAGCAGATGCCATTTCTGCTACATAAAGAACCTTCAGCTAATCATTTTTCCATGCATTTAAATAGGAATATTAGAATGAGGGTAATTACTTCAGTTTTCCATGAGTGATCCATCAAGACATTGACTTTCACTGTATTTTGTTGCACAGATTAGTAAGGGTAGAATTAAATTACCAAATTGTGTTGGAATATTTGAAGTGTTTTGACAAGTTCTTTTTTTTTTCCTAACAAAGGTAGAGTTTTATTTTTAAAATGTATTCCCTTCTTATGAAGAGGTTATTTTGTCAGGAAAAGGTACATCAAATTGGATGATAAAGTTTTAGTTTTAAGATAAAACCAGGAATAACATAGGAGTGATATATAGAGTGTGAAAAAATAAGTTAGAGAAGTTGCTTTAGAATCAAAGATTTCCAAATGAATGTTGGTGTCATTATTTCACATCCAAGATAACACTGTTGACATTGGGGAAAGACAGTACAGCGTTGTTGCAGCAAGCATTTTTGTAACAAACAAGTACAATTACAATATAAGTATGTCTGGGAGTTTCAGATTTGACCATTAACAAATAAAAAGAGCTTTTATTTCTCTTCCAGTTTTTGTCCATTATAACAAGATAAATTTTATTTTCTAAGCCATTACACGAGGATTTCCCATTAAAACATCACACTGAATTAAGTGCAAGAATGTACCGTTCATCCCTTTTCCAAGTGGAGAAGCAAAGCTCTTTTTTGTGTCCTTCTCTGGTTAACTGTATATTTGAAAGTGGATCATCAGCTAAGCAAGTGATGGGACTTGGAAAGAAATCTGCATTTTGAGTAAAACAGGCTGTGTTGCCAGAATAATGTATCAGAGGAACTGCTTATTGCATGAGCACAGATCTAATATTAACAGGATGCTTTGTCAGTGGCTGGAAAAATCCTAAGTAGGCATTGACTTCTCTTGCCAATATCAAGATTTATTGGCACAAGAGATATTGACTTCAGCAAATCCATGACATTATTATATCTCAAAGACTAATAAATCTTGTTACCAGCCAAAAACATAAGTCAATATAATTATGTTTGATGATGCATGTTTTCCCTAAAGATCTCAGTATCATGTTATACTTCCAAGAAATATCAAAACATCAAGAAAAAAAGAGGGAAAAGTCAGTATAAACAGCCACATTCACATTATCATATGTCTTGTAGTGTCTGGGTCTTCATAAATGGTACTTGCCTGTTTCATGTGCTTTTTGAAAGAGCTTGTTTCCCTTGAAAAATTGCATTCCTTTTCAGCATTAGGATTTAATTTTGTTATTGAAAAATGGCCAGCTGACACATAAATATATCCATAGGAACTCCTAAATTCACAGATAGTCTTGTTTCCAAATTATATTGTAAAATACGTAGGTCTAATGGGCTATGTCAGAATGTGGTCACATTTTTAACACTCCAAGGGAAGCAGTGCTAAAGTGTGTAATTTACCTAAAAATATCAAAAACATCCTCCTTGTTACCCTGATTTATTTTGAGCCACTTTATTGTTATATGAAAAAAAAAAAAAATTAAAAAAGCCTCCTGCCTTTGCTTATACTTACTGTTTGTTTTCATTGAGTTTTTGTCTTGGACTGTGTCTTTACAGAAGGAAGGTGAGTGAGGCCCAGGAGGGCTGTGCAGCTCTCCTGTGGTGGGAGGGAGTCCCCTTCACCACATCTCATGGGGATCTGAAGCATGGATGCTCCTTGGTGGGAGGGGTGGACAGCATAACTGCTCAAGTTTCACAATTTCTGCAGCAAATACTTCTCTGTGGGAACAGCAGCACTTTGGGACCGCGTTTGTGATTTTACAGTAATTTCTGCTTCTCTGTGAAGGGTACATGTCCTAGTTTAGCAGGTGGGACCAGTTGGCACTTTGTGGGGGGTGATCAAGGCTGTGTATTCTACCCCCTCTATTCATTTCCCACGAACAATGGACCATCTGCAGCAGCTGCCCA
>JAWWEV010000115.1:48204400-48229514 GCA_035583235.1 Hafferia zeledoni | reverse complement strand
TTATACTGCTGGGTTTTGGGAGTTGAAAGCAACTTCCCTTTGTGTCAGTGTATTTACTGTATTATTATTATTAAATTCTAGCTCTGACTTATAATCTCTCTTGTGTTGAGTTCATTTCTCTTGCTGGTTTACCTTTAAACCAGCACAGTACACTATGTAAATAATGGTGCAGAAGGAAGGAAGAGTCATGAAAATTCCTTTGCCTGGATTAATTTTGACTTCTTTCTAGATTTATAGCCAATTTCAAAAAGTCTGAAGAAGCTTCTGTCTGAAAATATAGAAACATTTCTTTATTTCTCAAACTATTGCATATTTCAAAGAGTTCTTTCAAATTATCATCTTGCTGAGTTCTCTGTTTTCTTCTCTTAACCATGGTATTTTCTGTACCTGTTGGCATAATCAGCAATAGCTTTTCTTTCTGATTTACAAATTAAGTGTCAGTCCTCTTATTGTGGAAGTTTTGGGTTAATCTGTTGACTTGCAAAAAAATATAGTACATTAAACGTGGAAGCTGTATCACATCAAACGTGTACATTGCTGAAGGAGGAAGGTTCACAAAATGTAACCATACGTTATGTATTTATATTTTTAAAAATAAGATACCAAAAAAACCCCCACCCTGATGTGAAGACCTGCAATCACACAGCGGGAGTGGTAATAGCTCTGCACAGGAGTTGAATTCAGTTTTGTAACAAACCAGTTACTGAAAATCCATTGTAACAAAATGGGAGATACTGATGGGTTGAGGAAGAAGAGAACATTTGTTCTTTTTTCTCAACTGCTTTAATTTCAGATTTCTCACTGATTTCAGGTGAGAGGGCTTCAATAAAATATCAGAAGGTCATCTTTTTTTCTGAAAAGCCTAAGACATTTGTTAAAGGAGGACAGTGTTAAGAATATGCACTTTATCACAACTGATATAGCTGAGGTTGCAAAACAGAGGATGTAAAGTATTAATGGCTCCATAAAATCCGACAACAATCCCCTGCCCTGGTATAATCTTCCTTTTGCTCCCACAACTTAGTTGGAAGATTACTTCACTTCAGAACAAGTAAGAATTGTAAAGCACTTCTCAAAAGCACAGGGAGATTTATCATGGTACAGGATTGTATCAATCAGTATTTTAATATTTAACCACATTAAGTGGTTTATATGTTATTCAAAAGTGGAAACAGTTGGTTTTACGTAATTTGAAGGAATTTTTAGAGATTGGGATTGCAGCATAAAGAAGAATATGAAGATAAAAGAAAAAAAGCTGCATACAAATACTCGTAGAATTAGAACAGCTTTTTTAACCCTGGCTGTCCTGTGCTACTCAGAGGGTATCAAGGTGGCACCCCTTCTAGAACTGAGGTCTTCTGCTGATAGAGACAGTACTAGCACTGCACGAAGAAAACAGTTGCCACTTCATCTGTAGACTCAACCAGCATGTTTTTTCATGTCAATTAGTGTGTGTTCTCCAAACTAAATTTTGTTGGATTACCCTTTTTTAAATATCCCAAATATTGTACTTAATATTTTAAAGACAGTTTCAGAAATATAGTTTCTCCCTTAATGTAGTATACTCAGCACAGCACAGAGATAGCACAGGAGATTGTATCAAAGACAAGAGGTAAATCAGGGTATAGTAAAGTCTAATTAGATCACTTTCTTTTGTGATAATCCTTCTCCCTTTCCCTTCTGACTTGATGCACACTCATCTTTTTTCAGCTGGTGATTTTCTTTGGCCTCTGCAGTCCTTTGGTAGAGATCATACCTACAAGTCTGCATGTGAATTTGGGGGGTATTTGTGGCAGTATTGCACTATCACGTTGTGGTTTAGTGGACCATCACATTCTGAAAAATGTGAACACATGGTAAGATTAACTGTTCTCTTCTCAGAAGGTCCTAGGAGTACAAAGGAATGCATAGGAGGAGGGGATGAAGCAAAAGATGTGGAAAAGCTTTGCCACAAAAAGGGAAAAAGCATTTTAATGTGCACAGATACAGTCAAAAAGTTAATCTTTTTTTGTGAAGGTAGTAGGAATGAAAAAACGCAAAGCTGTACAGTGGGAGGGTTCCATGAAAATTAAAGACAAATTTTTATCCATTGTGGGGATAGTGGGGATTTTTCTGAGACTGCTTTGGCTTCTTTGCACTGCTCTGGAATCTGTGTCTCTGATGCAACCAAGGCCAAACTGTGACTTATTGAGCTACTCATGACATGTAAGAAGTTCATCCTTTTACAAAGCATGGAGGCCAACCCTCTGTCCTAGCATAGTTTTAATGAAATATCTCTAAACTGCTGAAATCTGTAGCTAGGCTGCATGTCTACAATAAAATAATTTTTCATATTTCTAGTAGTTGTTCCTAGCAAGCTTCACTGAGCCTCTTTAATTTTCAAGTTGATTATAATAAAGATAGTGTTGTCTGGCTGAGATGCTATTACAATATTATATTATCTTAATTTTACTCGCATATATTGTCTTTTTCAAGGTGAAGCACAAGATTTCTCAGTAGGTTATGAAAAGGTGAAAGCAAATATGACACCTGCTGTTCTTTTAAGATTTTAGAGTAGCACAGTTAGAGCCAGTTTACACAGCAAACACCAAACCACATGCTATGGATTTCCTGATGAATCAGGGTTTTGGGGTTTTGCTTATGCTGTATGGATAGACTTAAAATAAAAAATCCTGTGCAATACCCCTGATCTACTGATCAAAACATTTTGTTTATGAACAGTGTAAGATAATGGTAAGTTGTACTGTGCATGTAACTGAACTATAAACCTTTGCTGTCTGCTCTGGTAGGGGTTCAATTTGTAATCTTTGATTCAAGCCATTGCTCATTCTTTTTATATTCTTCACTCTTGGCTGGCTGAGTCCCAACACAGTTTGTTCTTTAAGCAAGCATTGGGAGCAATAACCATTAACCTTTTTAAAGTGGCTTTTTAGCATGTCATGAGTTTAGATGTCTTGCTTGTTTTCACCATTAACCTTTCTGATGGGACAGTGTGCTGTGTTTTGCCTACTTCAGCATGTCATGCCCATTTGCACCCCTTTCCCATTTGCAGTCACTGTATTTCCTTACAAGAAGGATGGGGGAATGTGGTGGGGAAAGGACAAAGGTAGTGCATGCCATACCTTTTCCCTGTGCCCACAAGCAGCTCATATGACCCTAGTTAAGAAAAACAGCCCCTTAAAGAAGTATCCTTGTTCAGGTGCAGAAGCAGTTCCTCTAACACTATCACTATAACTATGACATTTGCTACGAGGCCATAATTGTCAACCATGATAAGGCATTGCAACTAGAGCCCTCAAAACAAAAGCTGTTCATCTGAGGCCAGCACAGTGAAAGGCTCAGTTATTCTTGCTTTACTGAGCATGAAATGGAATTGAAAGGCAATATTAAATGGGCTATTAAACTTAAGACATGGTGTCTTTTGATCTTCTCTTGCAATTGCCCTTACCAAATGCATACATAACATATTCTCTGTAGGGTTAGTCATTTGTATGGCCTTTAAGTTTCAAGAAATGTTATCATTGCAATTATTCAGTTGTCTTTTTATGATAAACTAAAACTATGATTGCTTTGGAAATCAAATGTCTGACCTCTGGTTATTTTCATTCTCTCCAGACAGGCAGGTATCTACCACAAACTAAGAAGTAGTAGTACTTCTACTAAGAAGTAGAAAGAATATACGTATTTCTAGCATGGTTTTCCTCCCTCTCAAAAATTCTCAAAGTGGGAAAGATGTTAATGTTGAAGAGAAACAAAAGTACGCTAGTGTCTCAAATTCTTGGTTTAGTTTATATGTATATGACTTCCCATGTGTCTATTGAAATGGTTCTAGCACACTTGACATGCTTCCTGAAAAAAAAAGCAAACAACAAAAAAACCAAAACAATGACACAACCCCCCATGAACTTTAAAAAGAATGTCATTGTCTAGTACCATCTTGATCACAACCTTTTCTCTAGTGAGCACTGAAGGGCTGTTTCAATCAACTGTAGCTGACTTGAGGGCAGGCCAAGGGAATAACATGAAAACCCATTTCTAGTGCTGGATTCAGCATTTGTTCAGCTTACCTTGAAACCAGGATGGGCTGGAACATCAAATAACAGGAATTATCTAACGGACATTTGCCAGTTAAACCAAACAGCTAGTAAAGGTGCCTGGTCACACGGCATTTCCACTGTTTACTCAAAAACTACAACCAAATTGGACTAGGAAGCTCCCTTATAAAAATCCATCATTTGCCTGGCAACAAAAGTATTTTCTAGATATTAATTTTCTCCCTAACTAATTGAAAGACTTATGCAGACTGGTCAATTATCATCAGATAGGACCATTCAGTATCATCAAGTAAAATTTGGAGGAACTGACACTGCGCTTAACTGGCAATTAAGCAGAAGATAGAGCATCCGTTAATTTTGCTAAATGAAGCTTAGCTGATATCCAATTTGTGTTTAACCATTTACCTGAGAGCTCTTACTAAAGATTTGCAACATTTAAAAGAAGGGAAAAATATATTCCCTGTGGAATGAAGGAAATGTTGTAATTCCCAGAAGATATTGCTAGAAATATAATCATTTCCACTAGGATTTGTCTGTCTTATTTTTACAGTTGGTACTTAGGAGTGGCTGAGAATTATGGTATAAAGAGATACATCTGTATTAGAATTTCTAGTATCTTATAGCTGCAAGGTATGAATGTATTTCTAAAACAACAGTAGAGAAATTCAACTTTTTCTTTAATGATGCTAAAATATTTTTAAGATTACCTCTTTAAGAATTCACCTAACTCTGGAAGATCTGCCAAACAGCAAAATAAAAAGAAGTATTGATACAGCCAAAGCACTCAGAGATAGAGCAAGAAAATACTGACTGGAATCAAAGATGCCACTGGGGGGAATTTGGGTTTAGTGACTTGGTTTGGTTTATGTCTGCTGACAGAGAAGTAAACTGCTAGAGTTTCATTTTAAAACTTTACAAAATCATCTTCCAAATTGTTAAAAGCACAAAGAACATGTAAGCGAAACCTTCACCCGAAAATAAATTTCTGTATCAGAAGAAAAGATTAAAATCAAATGTTTTAGCAGATCATGTTTGAATTGCTTGGACAATACAGAGCATGTAGTGTTACTCTAAAGATGCTCTGAAATAAGGATTCTATCTTGTTCAGAGTTAAAACTACTTAGTCACAGATATGTAAGGTCCTACCAAATATTGGTGTTTAATTTCTGAGATTTTGGCTTATCCCAGTGGTCTTTCACAGGAACTATAGAGTGTGGCTTCTGATTTTGGTACCACCTCATCCTCTATCTATAACTCATAGGTAATTTTTCAGCCCTAGTATTTTGCAACTATATATAGAGGGGGAAAGAGGATTCATGCCAATGATTTTGTGTGTTTTCTTATTTTTGAGTACAGTAATGAAATTCCAAGTTGTATTTTTTTCACACTAGACATTTCCTTCCCCACCATTAAATCTTTTGTTGTTCTTCAGCACAACCACTGGAGTCCAGGGAACTGCACAGAAGTGCTTTTTATTTCAAATGCTAACACTAGTGATTCTACTTTCTGTGTTAGGGAAATGGGTAAATCCATCCTTTCTTCATGGATCAATCAATTTCCTTTTGAAAGGGAAAACCTGTTTTTATTTTACCTTCATTCAATATGTAAGTGTTTCTCCTGTGTTATATAGACAATAGAAGTAGAGGGATTTCCTCCCCTTCTCCCCCATATATCAGCTATACCCACACTGCCCATTGGCTCTGAAGTTCAAATTGTAGTGTGCATACTACAATTAATCCTTCCAGGATTGGTTTTAGCATTGCAGTTTGTGCTTCTACCTGCACAAGGTTGGTCTGTTCTCACTATTTCTCTCTTATCTCATACTGAGTCTGCAATATAGATTCATACCAGTGGTATACAACATAGATTCATACCAGTGCTCTATGCAACCAGTGACTTGGTGTGTTGTGTATTGCAGTGACTCTGTGGACACAGTGAAGAGCAGGCTCTGAGTGCTCTCTGTAGTGCTGCCAGTAGTGGCTATCTGAGCTGGACATTGTTCCTGCTTAGCTTACTGAGGTCCACTGAAAGAGTGGCAGTACAGCGCACAAAGATACACGGAGTGCTTTGTAATTTTTTGCACACTATTATGACATCTTAGAAGTTTGCTCTAAAACAGACAGAAAAATAAAGCTGCTTGTTTGTGGGGGAACTTCAATTTGAGCTTAAAATTTGTATATTGGGCTTGAATGCTTCAAATCCCCTTTTTAGCTGCTCTGTAAAAGATCAGTTTACTGTCGCAGGTATGGGAAGCTCCAGTATCTCTCCACCCAGCCCAGATAATCATGTAAGGAAGCCAGGCTCATATTTCTTAACACAGACTTTTGTTTTATTTTTAGCTCCTACATCTTATAGTTTATCTGGTTTTCCTTTTGTAATTCACAAAGCATATCTATTAATCAGACTAATAAAAGACAAATAACATGTACTTATTCTCTAAATGCACATGGTTTTAAGACAACTACAGTCTGGTGCTTGAAACTTCCACTGAGAACAGAAGTAAAGTATGAGTTTACGTTGCTTTTCAGGTCTTGGACAGTACTTTGAGTATGTAAGAGTATGGAAGAGAATATAAAACAGAGTATGGCTGTCAATCCATCGTACCCCTCACTGAGTTCCCTTGATAGAAGAGTGACTTCTATAACCTGTCAACAAATTTAGAGGTAGTTTAAGCTCAGCAGCTTTAAAAGGATTGAAAATGGTTTTCTTTTTTATTTTTTCCATTTTTTTTTTTTAAGGGTACTTCTAGATCTCCCTGGTTTCTGCTCTGACATGCAACAGGGATTCTTTTTTTACTGTGAGGCAAGGCCTGAGGCTCTAATCCATGTCTGCAGGTGACCTGCAGTAAAGACTTGTCAGAATAATTACATCTTGCTGTGCATAGGCATAGGCATTCTTTCTCTTTTTAAAGATTCTTCCCTGTAAACTATCTGACCTGAGGTGACTAACCTTCACAGTGGGGGCAAGGAACATAAAGTAAAATTAGCTATGCATGTCCTGCTGTCAGCCTGAGATCTCCATCATTGACTTCTGTCAACATCTGTGGCAGGAGAACAATCTATTCTTCCCGTGCCTTACTTTATGAGAACAATATTTGTTCATTGAGGTAAGCAAGAAGAAACAAAACAAAACCCCCACCATATATTTAGTTTATATCAAATTGTCCTAGAAACCAAACCCCACATGTTTATTAAGCTGTGTCTCGCTGTTGCTGTGACCGCCTGGTGTTGCCTTGAACCAAAGAACAGACAAGGAGTGATTGAATGTGGATTTTTCCTCTTTATGTATTATACTCGAGTTTATTCTCAGTCTGGCTCCTAAATAGAATAATCAATGCCATTATCTCTTCCTCCCTTATCTAAATCACATCAGGAGATCAATAGCTACAACAAAGACGGCCAGTGCTTTCTTTCCACTGGGACTCATTACTTTGCTGCCCAAGATGGGGGTATAGATATTCTCAGGAAGGTTATCTGGTGTTCCCTGGTAGTTAACAACAACTGTCAGTTATTAATGGTGCTCTGCAGCCTCACCTTTACAGTACTGTGACTGATAGCAGGACATGTTTATAACAAAATGAATCTCTGCTGCCTTTTATTTCTCACCGTCCTGAATCTTGTTCGCTCTTTAGTTTCCTTTCTCCCCTTCTGTCTGCTGTTGCAATCTCAGGCAGTGTGTCTGAGAATATCAAATGTTGGGGGCCTTCTCATTGAGATTCCTCACAAGTGCAGGTTCGCTTTTATACAGGCTAACATCTGCTGCAGTATTACAAAGACTAATTAAAATAAATTCAGATCCTAAATTAGTCTTTTCAGTAACATTTATTACACAAGACACTGGGTGATAAAGTGTATTATATGGTTAAGCTGAAACAAAAGTCGTATTTTTATTGGGTTTGCCGACCAGTCAGGAGCAATCTCCCCAAAGAAGCTTGTATTTGCAATACAGTACTTTCCACTAGACTAACAAGGAAGTCTACCACAATGTTCTCATGTTTATTTATACATTTCAACTAAATGTAAAAAAAAAAAAAAAGAGAGGAAAAAAAAAAGGATACACATCTTCTGTTACTTCGGACTACACTCCCAGTTTTAATTGTCAAAAACAGCCAGTTTGCAAATCCTAAGTGAAGGATATGACAGATAATTCACACATCAAGTAATCAAATCTTCAAAGGGGTAGTTACCTGCTAATTTAAGGGCTTTGCTCTCTACAGTGGCAGAGCCTCAGTGTAAGAGCAGGTCACCCTACACTGTGGTCCTGCTATGGGGTCACTGGGCATAGAGGTTGGGGAACCACAGATTTCTGTGTAGTGATGAGCAAAGAAAAGCAAGGCAATGCTACCTGAAGTACACTTTGTATGTACCAAGCATTTACACAAGTTAGAAATATATGGATTACCAGGACTGTGTTTATTCCTTATTATGTGTTTCAGAGAAGCAGAGTAGGGTGCTCAAACAACAACTTGGTCAGTTTTTTGGCCTGCAAGGCTGTAAATAAAAGAAAATTAGAAGAGAGCAGTTGTGAAACTGTGCCCTCCAGACACACTAAGCTAAGAAGCCTAAATATAAAACAGTCACAATGCATTTTTTTCTAATACAACATCAGGATTTGCTTGTTGAATCTTATAGGTCTGACCTTATGCCAAGTAAAAAAAATGAAAGTTTAGCGGTTAGATTTGATAGGAACAAGAGTCACCCTTCTCTACAGGAACACTAGGTGGTTTCTGACACATGGAAAAGAAAAGAATGTGGGATATTTCAGGTCTTCAGATCATCAGTGAACATCACCATGATGTGAAATATGAAGCTGTAAAAAGGCATGTCTTAATAAGGAACTGAATTACTTGTATTTCCAGTTATTTGTGCTGCTTATTCTGAGAGGTTATTATGATGGGTTTTCTATGGCTCTGTGTTAATCATTCCTTTTAAACTTTTGGTGACCACTTTTATGTGTAGTTATTCTTCATTTTTGATGAAATAGAGTAAGAAAGAGCAGAAAACATTTTTGCTTTTATTTCGTTTGTTTCTTAATGTACCTAAGAAAATACTCAGGAATGTGGAGCGCTGGGGGTATTGCTTTCCTTTGCCAGCATAGCATTTCCAGTGCCAGAGATCTTGACCCAGACCATTCCTACTTTTATTTCTTTATACATTGTAGGTGCATTTTTTTTGTTTTCTTTAAGTATTCTGAGTTCTTTTGAAGTTAATAATGTGGCATCACTACTGCTACTCAGACTTTGTACACCTTCCAGTGAAGGGAAATAAAGTTGGCAAATATCTGCATTTCTTTGTGTATGAAAGAGAGAGGGCCCTCCACATACACTGTTTGCTTTGATAGCTTTTATTCAGGGCCTAAAATATAGCTTAAGGACATATTTTCCAGTAGCTCTCCATTGACTACTTGGGTTTTCTTCCGTGAAAATGTTAAGCACTGTAGGAGTTAATAAAAAGACAGGTTGGTAAAAAGGGCATAATATGTTAGACAACTCAACACCAATATTTATGTTTTCTTTTACTCTGACAGTCCCCAGTTCATAATATACAGATTGAGTATTTCCAAGGACACAACGGGGAAACGTGCAGTGAATTAAAAATAGGCTATAGTGGGACATAATCAAAACAAACAAGGAAAAACTGTCCAAAAAAGAGCCTTATAAATAACTAAGCTTCAGAGTAAGAAATTCTCAGCAAAACACTTAAAAGGAATGAATGAAAGAAATGAGTAGTAGAAATAACCGAAACTGTCTTAAATGAGAAAACCACAAATGAAATTGAGTTGTCTGTGACAGGATTTCTTGGGAAATCTCTGTCGTTTCTTTTTTCTCTGATAAGGTTCTTTTGATTTGGTTTGGTTTGGTTTTTTGGTGGTGTAAACAAAATTACTTGTATCTAGTTCGTTGCTGAAAATTAGTTTAGGAGAAAACATAAATAGGTAGTCAAATTTTGGATTGATTAATATCAACTTCAGCATCTTTTTTACAAGGGTGACATTGTATCTTCATCTCACACGGTGATGAAAGGCGTATTATGTCTGTTACAGTACAGTGTTCTTTATCTGGAAATGTTTTTGAGCTTTTCTCTGCTGATTTGAGGGCTTTCTATGCATTAGTAGCCATCTACCACTGCCTCTGCATTACTATTGCTGTCAGTACTGTTCAAGACCAAGAAGAGATGAAAGCATCCAACTTACCTCTTTAAATCAAAGTGTGATCCTTAACTAACTCAAAGAAAGATCACCACAGTGTAAAACTGGGAAGCTACATTAATGCACACCATCACCTTTGCCATGTTGAAAACGGAGTGATTCTGGGTTTTAGATTCAGTCTCCCAGGAATAATAGTCAAAGTTTGGTCCTATAGTTCACAGTGTAATGTTTGGCTACAGTTCAGCAAAATGATGAGAAGGGAGGAGCAAGGCAGCAAGATAGGCCTGCCGATGCTGATGAGACGTTTCACTAAGATGATTAATGCCCATTTACAAAATTGGGCTATTTACAAAATTGAGCATGTAACTTAAAGACTGCCTGGGTTAAAAGGAAGTGTCCCTGCCTGCTGACACTGCTTTTATCCCACACTGTTCCCTCTGTCCCATTGTGCCATAATTACGGCTGAGCCGTGTGCAGTGGCCTGTCCCAGGTGGCATTAGTCCAGGTCCTGCTCACTGCAACTGCTCCTGTCTCTCCTGGTGTGTTGTGGCAGGATGCAGGAGTGAGGGGACAAGGCAGCACTTAATGGAAAGCAAGAAATTTCCATTTATGGCTGTTATTCCACTGTGATTCTGGGGTAAGAGCCATTTATAAAGGTGTTTCAGAGCACAACAGGGAAAAACTACCATAACTAGGAGTAATGGGATAAGATTGAGCAAAGGCAAATGGAGGCCATTTCCTGACAGTGAGATCTATTAGACTGCGGAATGGATAAGTCTCCAAAGGGAAGTGGTAGAAGTCCAAACACTTGAGTCATTTAAAACTATAGTGGACAAAGAACTCAGGAGTATGTAATAGGGAATAATCTACCAGTGACCACAGAATGAAAGATTGGTGTAGTATGTCCTTCCACCTCTTATTTTTGGAATACATACAGACCAATTGAAGCTTTCCAGTAAACATATTTTGAAAAGTCCCTTTCTAGAGAAAGAGTAACAGCTGCAGGTGTCTCTTAAAGGAACTACTGCTTGTTTTGTCATGTTGTTCCACAAGCCTTTCTATAGGTGTTTCCTCCTCAGGCGACAAGTTTCAGGCTTTTGTAGTTGAGTGAACTCATCTAGAGAGAGCTTCCTTTCAGAAATTCCATTTTTCCTCCTTGTATCCTTGTTGTTCATCACAGCCTGTACTCTAGTACTGCTGTACCCAAATATGTATAGCACTGTTAATATTAGTTTCAGGCTCTTGGATGCCCTGTACCTTGCATAACAATTTCTATAAATAACCTAATATATAGAAACAAGGTTTCATGTCTGTGCTAGCCATCTCCTTCACCTTTCAGTCATATGTTGTCTTGATGGAGTGGGCCTTGCAGGAAGCGAAGTTAATGGGCTGACAGTTAAATTCAGGGAAGGGAAAGCACCTCATACATGAGGGGCAGTAACAGTGGGAAGCACAAAGAAAGTACCTGTCTGAAACACAGCAAAGTCTAGAATTTCGAAAAGAAAAAGAGATAGGGAATGATGTCGAGGTAGTAGCAATGAGGTTAAGTGTACTTGTGCATGAACATGTGATGCAGAGGGATAGTTATGTGAGCAATGCAGTGCCCTAGAGCAATAGACCTGAAAGGTTAAATTTTTTATAACCTGGAGGTAAAATTAAATGTGTTGAACAGGAGCCACTGGGAAGGGCAGAGAAACGTGTGAAATACTTTTGATTTTGGAAATTCCACTGCCTTCATTGGACAATATTGATCTTATCATTCATTGAGTTAAAAACTGTACTAACCTGTAGCTTTGTCCTTCTTTTGCTATTGCATCGTAATAAACCTTAGATTAAACCACTGATTGCAGAACTCATGAGCAGATATAATGTATCTATTACTCCTTTCAACCTTACGCCTCTGAGTGGGTACTGGCAGAAAATAATACTAGCATAAGAATAGACTTGATCTAATCTGCAATGTTATTTGTGCTAGAAAATGGAGAACTGAAATGGATTATACTCAATAAGCCCTAAGAGTGGGCTAATACACTCTGCAATCTTGAGCATGCTGTAATGATTTGCTGTCTTCAAGAAGTTGGTTTCTTTTTCACTGTGACTTGTATTTTTTTAATGTTGCAAGATTCATTTTTAACAAATCTGATTCCCTTGTTTCCTCAATATTTTTTACCTTCTTTCCCTGTTTTATTGATATGTTTCATATTTGCCATTTACATCTAAACACACATGTGCTGCTATCTGAAGATTCTCTAGTGCAAAGCGTTACCTGAGAACTGAAACAAACACATCAGCCCGCTCTGGACTATGTACATATCACATTAAGTCTTTTTTATCTTGCGGTGTTTAAATGCAGGATTTTGTTTATTTATTTGTTTATTTATATTAGCTACAATAGCTGATTTTAAATTTTTGACCTCTTACTAAGATGTCCATTTCACTGCCATATGTGGTCAAAATTTTGAAGGAAATTTATTGTGCTCCAAATTGATGTGTCAAAAGAAATTACAACATATTTCTTGGTCTTTTTTAAATTCAAAACCTGTGTTTTGCTTGATGTGTCATCTCCAATTAACAATAGCAGCTTCAGACAATTTTATGTTTTGCGTTGTCTATACTAAGCAGACAGATCTGTTTCTTGCAAGTCTGTTTTTTGTAGAGCAAATCCATAAACTTTCTGTCTTAGAATACATTCATATAGGGTAATAATAAAACTTAAGTATCAACCTTGTACCTGAATAGCTTTTGCTTTATATGTATTTTATATTTATCATGCTGTTCTATATTTAAATTAATAAAGAAATACTAAAGGAGGAGAAAAATTCCAGTGACTCTACCCGTATTTATCCACTAAATGGACACCTTTATTGTATCATTTAGATGAAAGATAGGTATATTAAAAAGTATATGTGTGGTAGGATACAAAGAGCGTATGCATACTTTATGCAGTCCAGTAGAAATCTGGGCTGAAATATGTAAATGGATGAACAGCGTATGTAACTATTGTCGATCAATAAATATATTTCCACATTATTTCTTGTAATGCATTTTCCAAGAGGGAAAAATAAAAGCATGTGAATGGAATACTGATTTCACTGGTGGTAATGGCACCTGATGGCATCTGATCTAGAGAGGTGACTAGTAGATTCAAATCATTGTCAGCTCTTGCCTTCTAGGCAGCTATTTTTCAGTGCAGGATTTACCATAAAGATCAGAGAAACAGCTGGCAACTAGCAACTTGTTATAAAAAACACTTTTAAATGTAGTCTTCAATCTAGCTATGATGTAGTGTGGCTTACTTTACAACATAGCTATTAAATGCACAGACTTATTCAAGACTCAAAACTCCATTTAGCTGGTAAAATCCAGTTACGGCATTAATTGCTTTAAGGTAAGGTTTCTGTGGGGATATGAGTCAATGAAAAGCTGAAAGTGTGGGGGAGCTGGGGATGGACTATTTTCTGGAAATTCAGTTTTCAAATTGTGACAAGAATGTTTCATTGGACATAATTGCCCTGTCATTTGTGAGCAGGAGGACACATGGCAAATATTACAGAAGGATAAGATACAGCAAACTGCAGCATATTATAGCTGGAAAAAAAAAGAATTGGTGGTTCAAGTAAATATTGGACATTTAAAGCAGGGGGATAACTGATAATGATTTCTCCTGTCACTCACTTGGAGTAGCAATGCAGGTGTACAGTCCACACAAACTCATGTGCACTCTATGCTGCTGGTGGGAATGGTATATCTGCACCACAGTCACTACTGAGAGAACTGGATTAGTATGATTTTGAAGATGACTTTTCAAGGCATCTTCTTTCCAAAGCAGAACGCTATGAGAAAGATGTGCTGGTTTAAAGGTAAACTAACAGGAAGAAATGAACCCAACACAAAAGAGATTATAAGTCAGAGTTATAATTTAATAAAAATATTACAGTAAATGCAATGGCACAAAGAGAAATTTGTTTTAACCCACAAAACTCAGAAGTATAACCCAGCAACCTGGGGCACAACACAATGGTGTTTGTTAGCCCCTGTGCCGAGACCCACGTGGTTCTTCTGAGTCCAAAGTAAAAGGAAGCAAAAAACCCTGTTGGTGCAGATGACAGTCGCAGTCTGGTCAAGAGTGGTGGTCTCCTCTGTCGAGGTTCTGGTCCTCCTCTGGATCCAATGAGTGGTCCCAGAAGTCCTCAAACCCCAAGATTATATACCCTCAGGTTCAGGTGGGAATGCACAGTACCTCCCCCAGGGTGGGGAGTTCCACAGTGGATGATCTAAGTCTGTGAGTCATGGGATATTTTTGGAATTATGGAATGCCCATGAGCAGACATTATCCCTCAGGCTGGGTGTGAAGGTGCTAACAACTTCCTGGAAGGGAGTTATCACAGCTCCTATCTCACAGGCTTCTTTAATACCCATCTTACATCCCAAGGGGTCAAGTGTGCCCTGGGCAGCTGCTGCAAATGGTACATTGTTAACAGTTCATGAGAGATTATATAGAGGGTGGAAAATACACAGCTTTGGTCACATCCACACAGTGGTCCCTGTTGCTGAACCAGGATGAAAATGTAGTTGCCATCAGCAGGATTTTTATTTCTCCTCCTTTTGTAAGATGCTAACTTGTTCTTCAGTCTTCTTTATTTTTGTATTCCTTCACAATTCCTGGAGCTCTCTGTGTATTACCAAGTATCTAATTCAGCTTTCGTATCTGTTTTAGCTATCTCTTTGTTATAGCTACATTTCAATAAGCTATCCTGCTAAAATATCCTTTCTGAAAACTCAGACCAACAGCTGAGAAGAGTGAGTTTGGATGGATGGATGGATAAAAGGTTATCCAGAATAGTTCTTAGAGTTCTATTTTAGCAAACTATTTAAGCTGTCAACCTATGTGTATTTACAGCCTGCTTATCACACTGCTATCTGAACACCTATCAATTTAGCATTAGAAATCCAGTCAGTCACAATCCAATTGTGGAGACTCACTGGCCATTCCCTACTTGCTTGAGATGAGTAGAATAAAAGATGTGATATCCAGCCATGCTTTGCTTTTTCTCTTCTAGTCTATTACCTGAAAGCTTGATCTTCAGCCTAAACTGTCAGGACAGGCTCTTTTTGATGATTCCTTAGACATGGTAGTTTGTAGTTGTTCACAGCTCTTATTTGAAAAAGGTTTACTTCTTTCCAGAAAAGAACTTTCCTTAAAAAGTCTTGCAAAGTTTGCAAACTAAAATGTTAATTTCCATTTTTCCCTAACTTTTTCTCCTGTTTCAGTTTTTTACCCTTTTCCATGTATTTTCTTTTTTCTGTTGTTTTTGTTGTTCACGTTACTACTTGAGCAATATGCCAAAGAGAAAGTGAAGATTTTTTTCCCAGTAAAGACAATGGATAAAGACAACACTTTGTTGAATGTATCACCAAGGTAGAGATTTTCACTTGACAGTCAGAAATGCTCAGCTTTGAAAGTGAGGCTGTTCTACAGAATGCAGAACTGTCTTTGCTGCAGAACTGCAGCAAGTGAGAGCAAGTTGTTCTTGCTTTTGCTCTTCTGATTCTCACACTGTGGGGGAGTGAGGGAGTGGACTGGGTGGGGGCTTAGCTGCCAAACAGCATCAGCCCACCGCAGTCTACAATGACTTGACTTTGGGAACAATGAAAAAGGCCAAGTCTCTTCTGTTGGAGATAAGAAATTGTTATCAGCTTCTCCCCACTGTGCAGCTATATTTACTACTAATATACTTGCTATATTCATAGGTTATTTGCAATAAAAATATAATGGGGAGAAAAGGACATGCATATAAAAATAAATCTCTGGAGGTGTTAGTGACAAGTTGCTCTCAAATGAAACAGCTGATCAATGTATAGGGAAGATGAAGGGGTATGATCATGATCAGACAGCAAGGTTAACAGTATCAATCAAGTCTCCTAAAATAGATGGAAGAGTTGCCATTTCATGTTTTCAGCTACAACCTGGCCTTGTTTTCTGGTTTCAGATATAAAATAGCAGTAAAGCTTCCATCTACCTGACATCCTTTTATGTCCTCTTTCAATCATGGGCCGCAAAATATTTCTTTTCAGGTTTACTCTGGTTTGACAGCCCTGTTATTGCCTATCACTTTAAGGAGTTGAAAGGCTGGGGATTGATTTCATTTTCTTTTAGCTCTCAAGCTTTTTTATGTGGAATCTGTTTCTCACTTGGTTTGCATTTCATCTAGGATAATGCTGGCTATCAGTGCTTGAATAATAATTGAACTGAAGCAAGCTGTTCAGCCTAAGGTCTCAAGCTGGGAAAGCTGTGAACTATGTATGTCATGTGTGGGTATTTCAAAAGAATTTAACATTTAAAGATTTAAGTTGTAAGTAAACACAAAGCTAGGGGGAAATCTGTGCAGCTCTGGCCATGCAGCTGCACCACTGCCTTCAGTAGTTTCTCACTGAACCTGAACTAGCCCTTCATGTTCTTCAAAAATTTTCCTCAATAGTATGTAGTAAAGCATTACAGCACTGGGAGGTGGAAAATGGCGTACTGGTAATTTTGAAACATGGATAAGCCCTGTTTCTCCCACCCCTTCAGATGCTTAGCTTCTGTTGAATGGGCCTTTAATAGTTACCCTGCTTGAAATTGAACTTTTATTTTGGTACCGTTAGTGCTGCTAAAATATAGATGCTGGTTGTAGCTTTTGAAATTATGTTCCTACCCTTTAGTTGACAATAATGCTATATCATTACTCTTCCACCATCTGTAATCTCTGCTAATAAGTGTTTGAAATTGTGGTTCAACTGGCAGAAAAAGCAAGCTTATTTTACAGTATCAGTCTGTAAGTGGATGGGTGATCGTGCAATTTATAGATAGCTTTTATATTGAATGCCGCTCTCTGATACATCCTGCTTAAATTTGACAGATCTTTGTAGTTGGAGATGAACAGTTTTGGGCTGGAGTTTGGCCTCACCTGCAGACAGTGATGGGAAGCACCAAGTACTCAGAAAGCTCCTGTCTGCAACAGGCTTTAGCTGTGAACTGGGGGCAGTGTTTTAGGTGGGGATAGGGAAAAAAAAATTTTTCACTTCATGAAACTTAACAGACATCTACAAAACTACAGAATGCTTTATCTTTTTTTTTTCATTATAGTGCTGTTTGAACCACTCTAATACTCTTTATAATCTCCTATATACCATTTTTTCTTGAACTTAGGTGAAAAATTGTATTTATGGTTTAAATAGTAATCACATCTTGTAAGACACAATCTGATGGCTTCAAAACATAATTAAAATCTTGTGAACTGTTTTTGAGAAGCTTTAACCTTCTGGCCTGCTTCATCCAAACATGGCAGTGAAACTTCACCAATAAACAAGCACTTCTACGTGTTTTACTAGTTATTCACATGTATAGTTACTGTGCTGTCAGACAGACAATGTGATTCCACTGTGCTCTGGAGATACGCAACAAGGAAGGATAGTGTTAAATATTAAGAAAAGGTCTTTCTATGATAAATTCTTCCATTTGCATAAAAGATGCCACAAGACACAAAAATGTAAGTTAATCACAGAGGTTAAACTATAAAAGAAGGAAGTCATGCTTAGAGAGAGAGAGACATTCCTGTTGTAGCTATCTGTGAATTTATGATACTGCTGATGGATATCTTTTAAATTTCAGAATTAATGAGCACCCTGAGGACAATGAATGACAGGTGGTTAAAAAGGAATAGAAGAGTGAAGGGGCAGTATTGAATGTAGGCTTTTTTACTCTGCAGGGGTAGGGCATTTTAAAATCCTTTTGCTGATAAATATAAAATTACTTCTGTTTTGAAAAACAATATGCTTCAGCCAAATTAGAAATTGCACAAACAAGTTACAGTGTAGACCCTGCAGCTTAGTTCCCTTGTAATATAAAAAAGGGAGCTAAATAGCATAACTTAAAACCCCATAGGTTTTTTTCTTAATCTTTGAAACTTCAAGGACAAATGCCAAGCTTTCAAATGTGAGATCATACCCAAATTGTTAGTGATTTCCTTTCTTAGAAGAGAAGAAAGGAAATGTGCTGCACTGGGCCTGTATTTTGCTGTGTACATAGAGTTAGGAGTGTACCCACTTGAAACATCTTTTTCTGAGCAGGTGCCTGCACAATCCTATAAGACCTACATTTTCAGCCTTTCTGAACTGTTAAAATGTTGCAATTCAGTGGGAAATACTTGCTTAGTATTTTCTTTCATAGGTTTAAAGTGCTTCTCATCAATTTTGAGCACTCCAAATCAGCAATGAGGTTTGCTACTTTCGGCACTGCTCATGCTGATCCACATGATCTTGATGGGTTGATTGAGATTCTGACTAGCCTCAGACTCACATTTCTTTTATTTTAGAGTCCTAGTACAAAGAAACACTACTCACACCCACAACAGTCCTCAAGAGATACTCAGCTTTTCAAAAGGTTGCAAAAAATTTGTACAGGCATCTCCTGGTGGTGGATGGTCACTGCCGTGGTGCAGGGGTTTGGATTCAGCGTTCCTCTCTTGTGGGTCCACACTGTACTATCACCCTTGTGCAGGTCTTTGGGCTTGCACCTGTTCTCTTGCCTGGCTGGACAAACCAACAGCCACAAATGTGCCAGCAGCCCATCAGGAAGTGATGCTTTTGGTTGTGAATCTGCCACCTACATTTTGGAGGAAGGGAGTGGTGTATTTTAGAGTTGTCTTGGTCGCACAGCATTGGGTTTTTTCTTCATACCAGATGCCTTCATCTTTGCTCCATTTGTAAAATACCAGGGTAAGTGCCTGCAATTTTTCAAGTTACACAGCTTTTAATTGTGAAATTTGCTGAAGTTTTTCCTTGCCTGTAGAAAAACCTTCCTTTAGCCTTTGAATATAAGTTCAGCAATGTGTTTAAAAACCTCTGTATGAATGACAAACTCCCTTTAGTCTTACTTACCTGTTCATTCTCTGTTTTATCAGCCCTTGTCATCAGAATACCTCTTTCATATGGGTAGTTTTTCCTTATCAGTGCTGAGTGAGTGCCTTCCTGTTTAATATAAAGCCCTGAGATTTCCTTGTTATGAAGGGGTTAGACAAGTAATTTCAACTAGCCTCATACTTCTCGAGTCTCAGGCTGATCAGTATTTTCTTTATCCAAAACAAACTTGCAAAAGGTAAACAAGTGGGTGAATGTGTGACTGCAGTAAGTAGGACAAAATCTTCCCTCCCTTTGCAGAGGTGGAGTTTAAATGATGAAGAGAAGGAGCACAAGCAGTGTTCCTCTGGCTGGGTTAGGTTATAACAGGAAAGAGCAAATCTGCATCTCTTAATCACAGCAGGTATCAGATGAACATTGTTTCCCAGGGCAGGAGTGAGGCTAATACGATCTGCCATGTAATTTCCAACTGTAGATACTGAATTTGGTATGATTGCTTCTGGAGTACTGTGCCTAGTTTTGAAGTCCCTGATACAAGAAGGAAACCAGCAGTTTGAGAAGGTCTCAGGTGAGAGCCTTGCAGTGGCTTTCTAAAGGATCTTAATTGGTTCAGCTGGTCAAGAAAATGGTTGAGAAAGAACCAGATTACATTTTTTAGCAATACTTGCACAAAGAACAGAAGTGTGATGTTAGAGGGCTTGGCAGTCCAGCTGACAAATGTATCTAACAACTGGAAGCTAGACAAAATTGAGAAAAATACAGTGATAAACACTGGCAAAATGTACCACAACCAAGGACAGATTTTCCAAACCACATCAGTGGTAGAACTTGACCCATATTGGAGTCTTTAAAAAAAAAAAAAAAACGGAGATAATACACACTCCACCTTTCTCTTTAATTCTGTTATATGTGTTCTTTATTCTATGGAATAATGTCTTTTGCTCTATTTCCAGACTCTCCAGCAGGTTCTTTCTGCTTAGGCACACAGTCTGTACTGTATGTCAGGGGCAGTGATGTGAAGATACAGACCGGGTTTGATCTGAGAGCAGAAATAGCAATATAAAATGTGAGAGCAATTACTTGATTTGTCTGGGCTTTGAAACTGCTGTCTTTGACAACAAAGAATAGAGACACATGAGAGCATTTCTTACCCCTTCTTCAGTCCTGTCACAGTTCCTACTTGTCAAATAAGTCTATGTTACATTTGAAGTGTTAGCAATGATTGCCTTAATAGTAACATGAAGATACACAAAGCCTTCTATTATATGTAACACCTTAATTAATCACGGAGCTTTTTAATAATCATATCTGAAGCCCGTTTCTTCATTCCACAATTCACTCAGTCCTTGCATGGATCTCTTGAAAACAGTCCTTAGTTCTGCAGCCTCCTGAGCCTTCACCAAGGCTGTGGATGGCAGCTATGCTGTTGTTTTGGGATTTTTTTAAATAAAAGTGGTTCAGTGCCTGCAGTACTTCATGCACAGAATTGAGAAAATGGCAATATGCTCACAAAAGCATCAGAATATTTAATCCCCAGAGCTAGGAGGTGTAGTGTTTATTTCTCAGGAGGTTTTAATGCCTTGGGTTCCTTTTATAAAATAGGAGTGTTTGCACTAGATATATTTTTTTATGTTAAGGAAAATACAGACAAGACAATAATAAACTCGGTTTTCATTAGCTACCTGTCTCTGCCTGTCCTCACATTCTGGATGAATACCCCCTAGAATTTCAGCAGCATCAACAGCAAAAACTACCAACTTGAGGTTTCCTAGCAGGTTGAGAAACAGGGAAGGAGGAAAAAAAGAACATTGTACGTTGACTGTGACAGAATTTGGTTCTGCTTCTGATTAATATAACCAAAAATATACTTGAGAAATAAATGAGAAGGAAAGGGTTTATGTTCTCAGGCATGCAATTTGTATCTCCTCTCTCTCAGTTTTTAAATATATAAAACTCCTGAGTATGAGAGCCGCTGTATTTTTAAAGTTTCATCTGCTCTGTGTGTAAATGGTATAGACCAGCTACAACTGGTGCCATTTGTTTCAAACACCCTGTCGAATGGAACCACTTTATGGAGAGTTGGCTGACAAGTGGCTTTAACTAATGGCAGCAGCCAGGAGGGCAGCTATGCCTACAACTTTCTCTGCAGTGCTCAGTTGCTATTTGGTGTGAGGCCACAAAGTAAGTATGAGCAATTCTTGAAAAAAAAAAAAATTAAATAAAAAAATAGTGGATAGACAAGCCTTTGCCATTACAAAAAAAAAAAAAAAATCCAAATTGATCCACACAATTATGTATCTGTCCCAGTGTTTCTGTCTCCAGCAGTGGAGAGTATTAGATCTGGAAGAAAAGTGCTAAAACTCCCACAGTGGACAATTATGGAATAAGCTGCTCTAAAGGAAAGTTCCTTCCTAACCCCAGGATGCCTTGAAGTATTTCTGTTCTGTTTAATGTAATTGGAGATCTTCCTATTAGTCCTATAAATGCCAAATCCCTTTATTAATCTGTCTGCAAGGTTTGTTCTTTTAAAAGTCAATTCTGCACAGTGACAGTTCAAAAAAAGTAAAAATTCATCTTTAAAAAAAATTCTTTCTGTTTTCAAAGCAGGAGAAGATCTAACTGATAATTTAAAAACATTTCTCTTCATGACTAGCCTGATACATTCTAGTTGAAAGACAAGAATGGTAATTCACCCTGGTTGTAGGCAACTGAATAAATTACGTTGCTACTGGAGAGAATATTCTTGAGACTTCTTTTTAATATTGTTATTTTATTTACCTGTTCCAGTTATTCCTATAATGTCTTGTATAACACTTGTTCCATAATCTTTTGAAACATATCTCACATGCTCTTCAGAGCATTATGCACCTTTTTTTCTACTGCAGGATCATGATCTAAGTTTTTAACATGTAATTCACTACTAATCATTATAAGCAATAGGATCATAAATTCAGGCATTAAAGATAAATATTAGGTAAATTATAAGGCTAATGTGTTCCCAACTAAGTCATTTTCTGATAAGCATTGACATTTCTCGAAGACATTTAATTATTGATGTGCAGTAGTTCAGGAATGATTAATCAAAAGGGTATTGTAAGTTCAAATGGATATAAATTATATGGTTTATATTGCTGACATTATTTAATTTACTAGGATTTTAGTTTAGTAGTCATCTTGTATTAGACAATGTAGGGGCACACTCTGGGAATATTAATTTTTTTTGTTAGACAACCCACAGATTCTGAACTGGCAGGAAATGGGCACAGTTTCCAAGGCTAAAGCCTATGTCAAATTTCAATATAAATATATGCCTGAAAGGCTGTTTAACATGTATAATAGTGTCAAACATAACCAATCTTCAATCTTTTAAAATAAAATTACATTGGCTTTACTCTTCCATGACTGCTGGGGAGGGTGGTGTTTAACCTTTTAATGATCTTAACAGCAAGACCTATGTTGTACCATAAGGTGGTGAAAAATACCATCATCTATTTTTATCTAAGATTAAATATTCTAAGCTTACAGTGAATAGTTTAGAGGCTGTAGATTTGATTTTTCTTTCTAACACAAGTTTTTCTCTAATCGGGTAGTGCTGATACTGCTTTCCCATGAATATGTAGCAGCATAAGGAAAGAGCTGGACTGTATGTGTTCTATATTAAGAAATCTATTTCCCTATCATTATAAAACACAAATATGTTCCTAACAGAACTATCCATACTGTAAGTATGTTTAAATCAGCTGTTACACACTGGTATTATGCAAAAATGCATTTCTTTTATGTTCAGTTTCTGAACATGCTGCCTATTGTGCAGGCTACGTGCAATCCAACAGATTCATTGCTAGTAGGATCAGGTCTCTGGTGTTGTTTTCTCATCTCTCATAAAGGTTGTGTAAAGTTTGTGGCCTTTCAACTCTGAAATGAGTTTGGGTTTCAAAGTCAAACTCATCTCTAAGATGCCTTTTCCAGCTTACCAAAAAATCTTCTAGCTTAGCACAGTACCAAACTAATTGTGAATATAAAGCTTTAAAAAACAACAACCAAAAGGACCAACAAACAAACAAACAAACCAAAAACATTTCAGTGCCCTTCAGACAAAATCATGTTTTCAGT
Source organism: Hafferia zeledoni (assembly GCA_035583235.1). Taxonomy (NCBI): domain Eukaryota; kingdom Metazoa; phylum Chordata; class Aves; order Passeriformes; family Thamnophilidae; genus Hafferia; species Hafferia zeledoni. The sequence continues at coordinate 48,206,301 of JAWWEV010000115.1, read as the reverse complement.
GAAAATCTGGATGCAGTTTTAACTAGAGAATCTGTAGTAGGAAATGTCAGCAAATAAGAATGTCTGAGCAGTTTGGTGTTTTCTCTTAATCTGACTTGCTCAATTATTCAAAGCAGATAGGAAGCCCATTATTAGGACCCTCAGTTATCAGGTGCCTTAAGTGTATTGGGGTAGTGCTGTTCTTCCCACAGCTTCCATGGCAACTGAGGAATATTTAGAGATTCAGTTCAATGCCACACATCAGTGATAGTACGAAAAAGAAAATAGCTGTCTGACAGTAACCTCTCTGTTCTCAGTCACCTTAGAGAGAGCAAGCTAATAGAAGAAAACAAAGAAATACTCTGTCTCTGCTACAGGTGAGAGTAGTCCTGGGTTTGCCTACATCTCGTGCATGGAAGTATCAGTGACTTCTAGTAATTTTTGCTTTCCCAATATACCATCCAGCCATTACTGGAAGTTATGCAGACACATATCAGTGTATTACTTTTTTGCTTTTTTTTTTTTTTTTTTTTTCCCCTTGAAAGAGATGACAATATCAACTGTATAGCCAATATTTTGCTAAAAAAGGTGAAGGGAAAAGGATCAGCTCCTTAGTATGGCAGACTTTAGCCCTTATGATAATAAAAATTCGTGCGAATTTTTTTACACAGAATATGTTGGAAAGGACCCACAGGGATCATCAAGTCCAACCCATAGCACATGACCATCCCCCGTAGTCACACCATGTGCCTGAGAGCATTGTCCAAACACTTCTTGAACTCTGTCAGGCTTGGTGCTGTGACCACTGCCCTGGGGAGCCTGTTCCAGGGCCCAACCACCCTCTGGGTGAAGAACCTCCTTCTGATATCCAACCTAAACCTTCCCTGACACAACTTCAGGCCCTTCCCTCAGGTTCTGTCACTGGTCACCACAGAGAAGAGATCAGTGCCCACCCCTTCTCTTCCCCTCACAAGGAAGTTGTAACTGCAATGAGGTCTCCCTTCAGTCTCCTCTTGTCTAGGCTGAACAGACCAAGTGACCTCAGCTGTTCCTCATATGGCTTCCCCCCAAGACCCTTCACCATCCTCGTTGTCCTCCTTTGGACACTCTCTAATAGCATAACATCTTTATACTGTGATGCCCAAAACTGCACACAATATTCCAGGTGAGGCCGCCCCAGTGCAGAGCAGAGCAGGACAATCCTCTCCCTTGATTGGCTGGCAGTGCTGTGCCTGATGCCCCCCAGGACACAGAGGGCCTTCCTGGCTGCCAGGGCACTGCTGACTCATATTCAACTTGCCATCGACCAGGACCTCCAGGTCCCTTTCCGTGGCACTGAGTCCCAGCATCTCATTCCTCATTGTGTATGTACATCCAGGGTTGCCCCATCCCAGATGCAGAATCCAGCTCTTTCTCTTGTGGAACTTCAGGGGTAGAGATCAGTGCAATTTTAAACAGTTGCATCAAAGTGTGTTTTTAGAAGAGACAGATTTCTGTATTAAAATAGAAATTATCTAACAGCCTAAGTATTGAATCTGGCTAGAAGTTATTTAACAAGATGTAAGGCCATGACTGTGTAACAAATCTTTCTGTTCTTTCTTTCTTTCTGGCATGGTTTTTTAAAAAATTGTTTGGCTTCCACTATGCTTTCTTCAGGCTCATTTCACATTTGAAAATATCGTGGTACAATAGTATAATTTTGAGCTGGCAATTCTGTACAAGTTCATGTATTTTAAAGATGTGTGAGGAAGACTACAACATCTTCCTCATGTGTCTGCAGATGCCTTTACAAATGTTCCTAATTGTCTGCTTTGACTCCTTCATGATCAGCAGGTCTGATGCTGATGTCCAGAGCGGAGTTACTACTTTCATAGTGGCCTTTTCCTTTTGGAATTACTCAATTGGGGGGGGGGGGGGGGGGC
>JAWWEV010000115.1:48147626-48204300 GCA_035583235.1 Hafferia zeledoni | reverse complement strand
GGGGGGCATGTGTTGTTTTCCCAATTGTGGGTTTTACCTGCTTTGGTGCAGGACAGCACGACTGAGATTTTGTTCAGGATCTGACCTTGAATTTGGATAACAATGATTTTGTTAATAGCGAAGTGCTCATGTAAGCAAATACAATGGAGCTTTAACAAAGCTAGAGAAACATAATAAGTAACAAAGACTAGAAAAATGTAATTCCCTCATGTGTATCATGTGGTTCACCTGGTGATGAAGGGCCCAAACCTCAAGGAATCATTGAGGATGAACACTGACGTGGTATGTGTACTGAGGACATTTTACACTTAGTGTCACCCCAAAACCACTTCCGATCTCTAAGGTTAAAGAATTCAACTTTCATGATTAACCAGTGACAAGAGAGGAGTGGAAACAGGAAACAATACTCAATGGAATAAATCTTGAGGGTTACATATAAGTTTGTATTACAGTCATTTTAAAATTGCATGTTTTAATGCTTGGAATGCTAAGATTGGTTTGTCACTTCAGAAGACACTGCAGAAATTATCACAGGATAGTTTCTGTATTTTACAGAGAAAATATTTCCTTCTTTTCTGTTTGTTTACTTAGAAGCTTAAAAACCCCCCGCATACTTTCTTGGGTAATTAAATTGTTCAGTGGGGAGTGAACCTTGGATGCCTAGGGCAAAACCTGCAAGCTACACATTGCATTTGGTCAAAGTGTTATCTTCAGGTTTTTGTTTAAGTTTCTCTCAGCAGAGTTCAGATGGCCACAGTATTCTGAAGTGGGTTGCATTTATCAAAGGGAGGTTTTGCTCTTTTCTTGTTTAAAGACTTATGAGCACTGAGTCTACAAGCCTGAATATGGAATGGGAAAAAAATGCAGAAAAGGAAAAGAGTAAGTAAGCATTTTACATTTGAGAATTATTGGTGTATTCAAGGATGTTCTTATTTACCAGCAGAGATTCTCTACTTCCTTTCCCCTTGCACACCATGAAATGTGGCTTAATACTGCTGATCTATTGCATCATGTTTATGATGCTTAGCTGCATGCTGAGGTGCAGGGGCAGTGTGCCTATCTGAGGGCAATCTAGTAAGGACTCATTCCAGTGCTGCTGAGTTAAAATTAATCTGTTTAGGGAGAGAATTTATCTTACCACTGTTCTCTAAACAGACAAGAAAAGGCCACTTCTATGAGGGTTAGAGGCTTTTCAGTAGTCAGAGTTGTCAGCCAAGTGAGTGCTCTGTTTGCTTTCCCTCTGCAGGGGCCTGTGTGCAAAGTGGAAATTCAAGGTTGAAATGGGATCTCTGCAGTCATTTATGTGAAAGTTGTACGATGATGCCCCTAGATGAAAGAATACATAAAAATTCATAAGATACATGAGGAGCAAATTTCATTAATATTTATCAGCCTTCTCCTTTGTGGAATATACAGATGTTAGCTCATTGTTGCATTTAAATGCAGTATACTCAAGATAGGAAAGAAGTAATGGGCAGTAAATTTCAGCAACCTAATGCTTCTGACTACGTGGCCATGCAACCAGAATGATAGTATCCCCACTTTTAAAACAGCATTTTCATCTACTCTTTTTCTCATATGAGTTTGTGAAAATTAATCAACTTTATTATCATCCCAAGCTAAGTATGGCATTAAAACACTTTAATTTTTGAAGGCTGGTCTTCAGACTTTACCAATTACTTGCCATCACAACACCAGCAATACTGCAAAATTAATATGTGATGGTAAAACACTATTTCTGTTAACATACATGGTTTTTAATTTAGTGCATTTCTTCAGAGAGAGGACAAAAGTTCAACCTGTAGCTCATCGTTCACTGCTGCTCCAGAATTGTAGCTGAAGTGGAGAGGGCTATTTGGAGTTACAAATGTGCTAAAGCCTATCAAATTCTACTGTGGCTACTCTTGTTCTCATGCTAGGAAATAATTACTTGGAACCAAGATCCTTGGCAGATGTACTTTGTGCCCTATCAGAAAACCAGGCTGAGCAGTGCAGTGTAATAAGTAGTTCAGTGTAATACGTGGTTCCAATTAGCTCATGCCAGAACCTATTAACAGCAGTCTCACATTTTTACCTCTCAGCCAAACACAACAATAACACCACTGGAAAACACAAGAGAATAATTACAGTGAATCCATCAGTTCTAACTAAATGGCAATACTTAATCAGTTACTGAGGGGTCCTGAACTGTTTGTGTTCACTCATGGGGCTACCCTGAAGTAAAAGCAGAGTGTGAGCTGTCTTACTCTGGTAATTCTGTTTGTGCCTCAAACTTAGCAGTTTCACCTGCTGTGTTCTCACTGGAGACTTTCTTGAGTAAAACAGCATCCTGCTCTTCTGGGACATGGAGAAGATACCACCCCCTAATTTCATATAAGAACTGCCTGTCTTGGTTGGCAAATATATGCAATGCCACCTACTTCTTGTGATGTCATGCTATCTGCAGTCATAATTTTCTGTTGCAGGTGTTTGTTTTCATGGTAGCCCTCACGAGCCAGTTTTGCCTTCTCTCTCTCCTTTGCAACTGCAAGTCCTGACTGGGTCTGATGGTTTCCAGCAGTGCGTGCCTTCTCATTGGAGTCTTTGGTCAAGCAAACTGTAATAGCTATTGAGAGAATTTCTCCTAAGTCCATATTTCAGATGAGATATTTGTGTAGATCCAAGATATACTGAAGTTCCAGAAGTATCTGTGTGAATTTCTGTTAAATGGGCCCTCCAGTTTCACAGTGAGTTACTGTGAGAGTAAACTGTCAGTGTAAGATAGCAGCTAGACCCATACACATTCTCCAGGCTATTCAACAGATTTCACAGAATTACAGCATTAATCTCTGTGTCAAAGGTGGGGAAAAAAATGAATAAACCAATCAAAATTGATGGAGTTCTCTGTGCAGTGGAGGCTGGCTCTAATGGCCTGTCAGAAGCACACTCTGGTGTGGAACTGTGTGTGTCAGACCTGGGCGATGCTCAACACACAATGGACTATTGCACAAATAGTACCAGAGGAGCAGTTTCAAACAGCCCTGGAAAAAAAAAAAAAATCAATGATCTAGAAAAACAGAAGTGAAGAAATTATGATAGGACTGTAAGAGTCCTGAAGGAATTAAGGGTTCTGACCCTGAGAGGATTTTAACTAAATGGCTGCTTAGTTGATTGGATTTACTCAGGGACAGAGGAGTGGAGAAGCAGGGAGGAAAAAGCTTAAATGAAGCTGGATGGAGAAAAGATTCTCTAATATATCAGCCTGAACAATAGTAAGAGCTTTATTACAGTCTTGTTAAAATTTCCCCCAGCTGAACAGTTATTCAGTTATCATGTTAAGATCCCACTATAACATGTTCCTAAGGGGATTTTTTCAGTCTCAGAGGTTGTATCCATGCCATAGTAGAAACAAATCAGTTTTCTCCAGTTTTTGTGCCAAGAGGAGACTGGATTCTTTCCTTGTGAGACATCAGCAGAGCTGTGCAGAGCCCATCAGCCCAACAAGAGCCAGGTATAGACCATTTAGATAAGACGTCTGCAATTGCCTTTCCATCCAAGCCACAGACCATGTTTTTAATTTCTTGCTCTTTTCTATGTATACCCAATTTGCTTCTTTTTTCTGCTATTAAAATGACATTCTGGTTTTTTATTGAATGGCATGTGTCTGTGAGCCTTCCCAGCAACTCTTGGATCTCAGTTTTTAAATCTGCTATCAAGAATTACTGCTTTGTATTACTCTGAATACTTTCCACTGCTCCAAACATCAGTCTCCCTCCTCCCCTCTGGCCTTTTAAACATTTCACTTTGGCTGTAACTCAAGAGCATTCTGATCTTACAGTAGGGCCCTTCACCTCAAGTGATGACTCTCCAGCTTCAATGATTTTTGCTTTCTCCAGCCAGGAAAATAAGTGGTAGAATCCCTAATGTATGTGATATACTGCATGTGCACCAAGGCATTTCTAAAGGAGTACTTACTGCCATACTTCATACATTCCATGCAGGCAAATTCATGAAACTACCACACTAAGTCTAGTAGGGGGGTGGTTAGGTGTTTCTATACAAATGCAAAGATGAAATGTAGTGCAAAGGACACTGTCAGATGAAAATGTGTCAGCAGATGGCAAGCTTCTGCTGCTAGTAGTACTACTGGTTTATTTGTTTCCATAGCAAAAAGCATGTAGGGAAAAATACCCTTGGTCAACTGACTGAGCACACAGAATGCCATGTGGATTCTTTAGGGCAACTTTTTCCCTCTTTAGAAGAGATGTAATGCCTGTGATATCAGCAGGGAGGTTGGACTAGATGACCTCCAATGGTCCGTTCCAATCTTAATAATTCTGTGAATTAGCGGTGATGTTTATGCAAATTATTTCCTTCCATAATCTTAGCAGCAGTACTGTGAAATTGTTCTTTTTTTAAAAGATAGCACATCTATAAACTTATTAAAATTACTAGTAGAAATTACTCTGTGTCCTTTAGTGATTTGTAGAATGCATTATATTGAAAATTAGTTTACAAGACTTGTAAATATAGGGGTGAAGTCTGTGAATTTAAATACTGACATAAAAATTAAGCTTTGCTTCAACAAACACAATTCATGGTAGTTCTTTTGGAAATGCTGCAATCTGTTAAAGCTGAAGTACCATTAAAATACACATATTAAATATGTATTAGATAAATCTTAAGACTGAAATATGCAAATGTTAGAGCCTATAATTGCATTTTTTTGGTTTTCATGATGCATCTATTGATTTTTTTTTTTTTTTTTATAACAACAAATTTTCCTCTTCTGATCTTTTAACACTTAAAAAAATTCCTGTACCAGGGTTAGTTTCATTATCATCAAATCCGCAGTGGATTGTTCTGTTGAACTAGTGACTCACCTCACCTTCAGTATTTACAAAGTCCACTTGGTATGTCTTAGATATTAACGGAAGTAAACAGGTATATAAAACCAATTTCCAGTCAAATGCCGTTTGAGACTTTGGAGTAAATATTGCATTATTATATGCCCTATCATTTATTATTTGCACTGAATGAAAATAGGACTTTGACCTTCAGTGATTCAGTTGTTTTCTGTGACACAATGAAGGTTTTAGTAAGTGTAATTTAATGTTCTAGGACATGGATAAAAAGATGTGCAGATACAGACTGTAAGAAAAATGCTAATTATTTTAAATTTAATTACAGAAAAAGATCATGGTGAGAATACATAAAAATGCTTGAAATGCAGCCAAAACATTTTCCAAAGAACATTAAAAATGATTGCTGTTTACTAATCACAGATGATGCAGACACAAAGCTGCAGTGAGAAACAGGTTTAAATTTTACCTATGTGGGTAGCTGTAGAGAATCAGGGCCAGATGTACAGAAAACTGGGACCTTAGTCTTATAAAAGAGTAATCTGTCTAAGGCTGAAAGAGAGCCTTCCCCATTACTGCTGAACCGTGCCAGCTGGACACTTCAGCAGCCTCCATAAATGACAAATGTGTCCACACAGACTTCCTCATCCCTAAGTACCAATGCACACATATTGCATGATCTTTATGAAGAGTCCTGCAGCTTTCAATCATCTTCTTTTGTGTTTAAGGTAAACTCTGAGGATTACAGGTAGGAAAGAAATAATGGTGCATGACAGCAGCATTACCTACTTAATAATTGTGAGTGGTAAGGATTACTGTCTCTTACATGAAGCTGGGAGCTTCCTTCATAGTGGCAAAGATGGTGTTTCACAATCCTGAACTTTCAGACAAGAAATACGTGATAGCCAGGGGTGAAGCAGAATAGTCTGTTTACTGGAAAAATTGATTATGATTATTGATTTTCATCTCAGGACTCGGACTTCCAGTCCCTTTGAAAGTACTGCTAATTTCTGACAAGCCTGATTTTTATGTTGTTTTATGCCAAGCTGCATGTTGCCTGTTCAGCCAAACTGAATCTCAGAACACTAATTTTTGTCCCCATGAAATTTATATTTGAGATTTAGATAAGCCACTAAATTCAAATGAGGATTAGGACATTCAAAATTATAGTTTCCTTTCAGAATTGCTTGAATTTTTTCCAGTTTTTCTTAGACCACGTATTTACCCCTGTTCCATTAAGGAAACAAAAGATAGGCAATAGGGCTGGCTGTTTGTCTGTCGGGCTTCCAGTTCTTCTTCCTAGTTTCAGGTGAATAGGCAGAGAAGACATCAAATAAAAATATCCAGGAGACACACTAATGAAAATGGACTGGACATCTCACTCTGCTTTAATATGGAGTTGGTTTCTATGAACTCTTATTTTCTATAGAATACTACAATTTCTCAGACTGGTAGGTAACCTGAACTTAAACTGCCCAAATCTGAAAGTAAGATAAGTGCAAATTTTAAGATAACACTAAGGAGAAATCTTCAGGTAATACAAGAACAATCCAGAGACAAGGGATCAAGATCATCATCCTGATGGTCTATATCAACTCCTTCACCCCACCCATATCCTTTTTTATTGTCTTGATAGATAAATTGATTACTCCAGTGCCAATTAGTCTTAAAATGAGAAGAGGATAGAGGCCTGAGAAACTGCAGGAGAGAAGAAAAGTACTGGAAAGGAAATAGAAGGGACCAGAAGTGGGACAGTGTCAGGCGAATGGGAATGCAGAGCGGTGCAGGTGAGCCTTGGCGCTGCATCCTGAGATTGCATTCTGCTAACAGCATGGTCTGGCCTGTCACTAACCAACCCCTGACATCTGTTGAAAAACCAAACTGGAGAGTAATGACCCACAGACCACAATTAGAAACCTCATGTAGCCTTGGCTGTGAATTTGGCATGTGTTTGCAAGATGTTTTCAGAGAGCTGTTGTTCTGACCTTTCAAGCAGAGAGCACTGCAAACTGATGTGAGGCAGGCCCCCATGCCCAGATGGGAACAAAGGGAACTTGGGGAGCAAAACAAGTACCTGTCAGAGCCTCGGGAAGGCTGCTGGGCGTGGCATTTTTGGGGAGAAAGGATTCATTATAATTTAGACAAGTCAGAAAACACCGTGGTTCATAGACCTTTCAGCTGTGCAACAGATGGTGTTGTTTTGGCTGGCGCAGGAAGCAGGTGTTAAAGCAACTTCCAGAGATAATGGAGCTGCAACCAGCAGAGTTGAAAAGAGTACAGAGATTTAGAAGGCATAATACATTTACATGGAGAATAGGAGAAGAGAAGCTTTGAAACTGTACTTGGACTTCAGTGGCAGCCATCTGATGTGTTCGCTACTTCTAGGTAATGTTACTGGTGACTGGAAAAAGGGAAACACTGCACCCATGTTTAAAAAGGATAGAGAAGAACACCCTGGGAATCACTGATTTGTCAACCTCAGTTCTATGCCTGGGAAGATCATGGAACACATCCTCCTAGAAGCTATGCTAAGGCACATGGAGAATGGAGAGATGATTCAAGACAGCTAGTATGGCTTCACCAAGGGCAAGTCCTGCCTAACCAACTTAGTGGCCTTCTATGTTGGAGTGGCTACATCAGTGGACAAAGTAAGGATGTCATCTGTCTATAATCTGTAAGGCCTTTGTCATGGTCCCCACACCATCCTTTTCTCTAAACTGGAGAGATGCATATTTGATGAGTAGACTGCTTGGAGAATGAGGAATTGGTTGGATGGCCACATCCAGTGCATAGTGGTCAACAGTTCAGTGTTCAGATGGACATCAATAACAAGTGGTGTCTCTCAGGTATCCATATTCAGACCAGTGGTGTTTATGGTCTTTGTAAGGTTCACATAAACAGTGGCCTCAGCACTCTCAGCAAGTCTCCAGATGACACCAAGCTGTGTGGTGCAGTTGACACACCTGGAGGATGGGATGCCTCCCAGAGGGACCTGAACAAACTTGAGAAGTGGGCCCATAGGAATCTCATGAGGTTCCGCAGGTCTTGTTGCAATAGGGCAAGTGATAATGGCTTTAAACTAAAAAGGGGGAGATTTAGACTATATATAAGAAAGAAATTTCTTACAATGAGGGTCGTAAAGCACTGGAACAGCTTGCCAAGAGAGGGGGTAGATGCTCCATCCTTGGAAACTGAGCAACCTGATCTGGCTGAAGAAGTCATGTGACCTTTAAAGATTCCCTTCCAACACAAAGTGATCTATGATTCTCCAAGGAAAGGAGATACAATGGCATAAGCTGCTTTGGACTCCCATGGGAATGGTGTGAATTGCTGAAAATACGTAACTTTGTCAGGGCTGAGACATTGTAGTTATCATATTTTATTGCTGATGTTTTCCATTCTCATGTATCACTGAAAGAAGAGCTGTGCTGGCTGGGAGAAGTAAAAGTTTTGAAAAAATGGATTTAGATGATCCCTGAGCATGATGATATTTATGCACCAGAGTAATCTGAGTGGAGAAAAAATGTTCAGCCAAGTTATGGGTCTTCAAGCTGCAGAGGATCTTGTCTTCAATGATTAATCCCAACCTGTCAATTTCTGAGTTTTCTTTCTATAGTTGAATTTCAGATTATAAACCCTTGCTGGGCACACCTCTCCCAAGCCACAACTCCTGCTCTCATAGCGGGCCTGGCCTGACCTCTCTGGTGTCTGCTGCAGCTTCACCTCTCCATGGTGTCTGGGGTGGGTTGCAGACAGGCAGAGCTTCTAACCCTGGGGGCCAAGGCCTGCACAGGGCCAGGGGAGCCTGCTCTGGGACACAGGCAGTTTACACCATGATAAGCCATTTGCTGCTGTGGCCAAATGGTGCTTGCTACCTAATGGTACTGGACACTTCATCCATTTAATGCTCACTTGACTACAACTACTTGTACTGCAGCTACGAGGACATACCTGATATTCAACTGAAAGTCCCAAGGCTTGTGGTACAGCTTAATAGAACAGCAATGTTGAATCTTATTAACTCTATTCACATTAATTTTCCCCTTGGCAAAGACCTGCTGCCAGTCTGTCCGATTTATTTTGTGACTCAGTCATAGTTTCTCACAAAGGGACAGTTGAAATTAAAAAAACAAAACCAAAAAAGGCTATCACACTCTCTGTGAAAGTAAAGAAGTGTTGGATGCACCTGCACAGTTTTCTTGCAGGTCAAATACACATATTGCTGCAACCTGATCGGTTCAAGCAAGCCTTAAAAGCACAGAGAACAGCATGTGTGATGCCCTTGCAGCCATTGGTGTGCACCTACCTTCAGAGCCCCTGACTGAGAGAATGACTTCTTAGGTGATTCTTTCAAGCTGTAATTTCAATGGTTATTTCCTCTATTTCTTCTCTGTCTTATTTTAGCTAAAATTATTTTCATTTCACTGTGACATATTTCATCATTATTACAACTAAAGCAAATAGTAGCATGGTTGCTATAATAGTTGCTATGTACAGATGATTAAAATAGAAAATATTATTCTACTCATTTCCTTTCACTAACTTAATGAAGAGTCATTGAAGGTCTCAAATGCCACTTACTGTGTAAGATGCTCTTCATGATTGAGTCAGCTGCTCACTTGGAGAATAATGTAAAGAAATAGGACCTATGTGTTCTAGTTAGGAAACTGTAATAATACCTGAGCTATTGCATCACGTGGATCCTTTTCTTTGAAGGTTTGGTGTGAACAGATTTTGCAGAATACTTTAGACTTATAAATATCTAGAAATCTTTTTACAAATTTGTCAATCACTTGATCTGCTCTTGAAGGTATACATGGATTATAACTGGTGTATACGGATGAGCAGATAAAATAATCTGGAAATATAATGTCTCTGTTTTCTAATTTAGACTGCTGAGGTTAGTACTGACTGTTGGTTATGATCTGCTAGGAAGACTGATGCTCAAATTGTCTGAATAGACAACTCAAAGTCTCCTTTACAAAGACAGCTACAAAAGTGCTCATTTTCCAGTGACTGAATGATAAAAATGTATATTCTTGCAGTACTGTTCTATATTTTAAGTGTTTTGGGGACTGAATTTGCAATAGGACATTGTGTCCAAGTTATTGTGTCTAAATTATTATATCTAAATATGTCGATGTTGTGATATCCATGTTGGAGAGTGAGTGATACACTATTTGAACTATCTCTGACCTACACATGTTGGTTTGGGCTGTATGCTGCCTGGTAGTCCCAAGCCCATAACTTTCAACATTTGAGACATTTGAGATGGACTTACCAAATGACACAATAAACCCAACACCCTCTCCAGAAAGAAACCAAAAAAAACCAAGCAAAAAAAATTTTTGCAAAGAAACACAATGAAAAAAAATTTTTTCTAGGGCAAAATTATTACAATTTTTTGTTTTTGATTATCAGTCTGTATAAAAGTGTAGGTATTTATACTTTATTTCTTATTACCTAGTCAAGCAGATTTTCTCCTCTTTCAGTTTGCATTTACTATAATAGGAGCTTTGAGGAACTAACTGTAATTTAATTTGACATGCAGTTTGTATATGCTGCATAAAGTAATAATATGTGGCACTTTAAACACACTAAAGGTCTCAGTCTTACTGAGTTTTGCTAGGAAAGAAAGATGAACAAAATAATCTCATCATGAGTCTTTGGAAAAGTCTGTATGTATTCTGCCTTCGAAGCAGTGCATTTGTCTTGCCTGTTGGCCTAAGTTATCCATGCTCTCAATAAATGTGAGATTTTGCATGTCAGTTGCTGTGAGGTTAGCAAGGTGCCTGATTTCTTGGCAAGTATCGATGGAAGATTTGAATATAAAATTATACAGTTACTATCATTAGCGTACAAAATTTGAATTTGTTTAATATTCAAGAATAGATTGGTCTCATTTTCCTTTTTTGAAGTGTGAACATATCACACCATAATTCAAGTTTGAAGGAAGATCAGGAAGTATCTACTCCAACCTCCTGCTCAAATTAAGGTGAACTGTGAATTCAGATGAAGTTACTCAGGATTTTTTCCAGGTGGTCTTGAAATCCACCTAGGATGAAAACTGTGCAGCCTCTCTGGGCAATCTGTTCCACTGCTTCACTGTCCAAGCAGTGAAAAAAACCTTTATGTGATAAACCATCTGTACTTCTCATTTCAATTTATGCCTGTTGTCTGCCATTCTCCTAGAATGCACCCCTGTGAAAAGCTGGCTCCATCTTCTCAATAACTTTCTTGTAGATACCAGGGGCTGCTGTGAGGTCTTACCAAAGCTGTCGCTTCTCCAGGTTGAACAAGTCTAGCTCCCTGTCTGTCCTCATGTGGCAAGTGTTCCAGGGCCTGACGATGTTGCTGGTTGTCTTCTGAACCTGGTTGTTTATTTATGTCTCTTGTGTATTGGAGGGCCTAAAACTGAGGTCTAGAAAGCGCTGAGTAGAGAGGGGCTGCGGTCATGGAGTTGCTGTTCATGCAGCCCTGGGGACCACTGGCTGTCTTTGCTGCCAGCACCACTGCTGGCTTCTGGTCAGCTTGTGCCTGCTCACACCTACAGGGTGGTGTCCTCAGAGCTGTTCCTCAGCCTTTTTTATTGCAGGCATTATTCCTCTCTAGGTGAAAGGTTTTTCATTTGTCTTCCTTGAGTTTCATAAGGTTTCTGTCAGCTCTCTCCTTCAGCCTAAGCTCCCCTGAGTAGCAGCTCTGCTCCCAGGAATACTGATGGCTCACACCTTTCTTATGGAGGGACTTGCAAACCTCATGGCAGTGAGCTCCTCTACCTCCCCTGGGTCACAGTTACAAATGTTAACCAGGACAGACACCTGCAACTAAACAGCCTCGTGACAGAGCACAACCCATTAACCCTCTGAGCCCAACCAGCCAATTTTGTACCTACATAGATTGTAACATCCTATCATGGATTCAGGAATGTTGTGGGATGTGTGTTGCAAGCCTTGCTGGAATTGAATGGGCCCACTTGTTTCCTTGTTTGGCCTTTTACTTCAGAAGTGTCTGTACTGTTTCCCTGTTTAAAGTGCTGTTTGCTGTATGTCCCTGTTCTTAGGAAATTTTTGAAGCAGCTCTTTTAACTGCCTGAATCAGAAAGTCTTCTTCTAATGAGTGACCTTTCACTTTAGTTTGATTAAAAATCAGGATGAATTATATTTATCATTTAATAAAAGAAGTAACATGGACTTTTATGAAAAGGAATATTACATTTCATAAGTTGTTCAATAAATAATTATGAAGACAAATTATAGTACAATCTAGTGGAGAATTCTATTTTCATAGCAGTATTTTTCAGAAAGGTTATCCTTCACCTTCAGGCAGACTCTGTTTAGGCTCTTTTTTAAATGCATTCTTACAGATGTCCTGTCTAGCAAAGTCCTATTAGAATACAAAATTTCATTTCTAAGTAGTTGCAGTCCCTAAATCATCACAGTTTAGGAATCTGAATGTAACCTTCACGGATAAGAAACTCCACTATGACTGTATGCACATGTACAAAAACTTGTGTCTTTGAGACCAAACCACTGAGGATTCTGAATTTCATTTCCCAGTATGGCAGACACTGTAGGTCATTTCTAGAGCTGCCTGGGTACCAAAGGATTTATGCATGCAGTGAGATTGTTGAAAGCCTGTGTTTATCTGTCTCCATCATACTTTACCTGTCTCAACTTCAGTCATCTTAAGAATGTAGTCAGAGTGTCCCAGATACCCCCAGCCATCCAGAGAGAGACACTGATCCATCATACACTGAAGTCTCCAATGCAATCCAGATAGCTCCTGGACTGCTTGTGCTCCGTACAGTTTTAGATTATTCAGTGCTGCTTTAATTAAATACTAATTTATATTTGTGCCTAAATAACATGATTGTATCTACTTAATAATTTGATCTCTCAGGCCTGAAAAATCCAATGCTTGGAAGAACATAAAACGGTGTTTAAGAAGTTTTCCAGCCCTGTATTTTATTGTTCATATTTATTGCAAAAGGTTGACCTCTAAGTGTGAAAGACTTTGCAGACCCCTTTTTGCATGTAAAAGCGAAATGGAAAAAATTAAAAGCACTCATAAATTATGTTAAAACACAATTCTGTGTATATTGGAGCAGATCTTCTTTCAGTAGTATGTGTGCAGCAGTTTTCATGAGGGTGGCTATCTAGTTATCCTCTGCTATGTATGCAAGAAAATGGGAGCTCGGACACTTTTTACTTCAGTGGTGGAAATGAAAACAGAACATATGCCCAAGCTGTAGAACAGCTGCCCTAGTCAAAACTCACTCTGTTTCATCAGTTCAATTGCATTTTTCTTCATGCATTCAGATAATAGGAAAACAATGTATTCTAATTTCTTCATCTTGTTAAAAAAAGAAATATAAATGAAGCAAAGATTGAGGTTTTATTAATAGTAAAGGGAAGAAGTGTCCTTAGACAGGTCAGAGGTAGTAAATGCAAACACTTCAGAGAAATATTTCACATTATAAGGAAGTCTTTATGCATATAGTAAAAGACTGCATAAACAGGCTCCTTTTTATTCTGGGTGGTAAATGGTAGTGAATTTCTTACAGAAAGATGTCTACCAGAAGTTATGAGACAGGATAAATTGGATAAAGATTGTTGTTTGGGATTTGAGCTCATCGAAATAACCAGATTGTGGGCTCTCAGTCCACAGCCGTTTATCAGGGAACAGCACCTAAGGCTAGAAGGTAAATGGGTCCCACCTCTGTCAGCATATGCAGTGCAGAGAGGCAGGTGAGTACCCATCTACCTCTGCTGTGAGCAGAGTTCGAAGCAGCAGCCCTGGCAAGGAGGGGAGTGAGTTGGGAAAGCACTAATGGGCAGCTGGAGGAACACTGCAATCAGGATGAGCAGCCAGTTCTCAGGCTCCTCAGCTCTGTCACCCTTCAACTTCAAAAGCTCTGGGAAAGAGATAAGTCAGTCAACTAAACACAATAATTATATTCCTTCAAAAGCGAGTGAAAGTGGCACATGTTCAACACGGATCTTCTCCCCCCTTCTTGATTGTAACGGAAGATTTGGGCGGATTTCCTATTCAGAGGCAATCAGTGAATGTGGAGAGCGAGGGATGAAGGATGCCCTGGCTGACCTTCAGAAGAATCATTGTTTCTTTCACTCATAGTTTTCCCCCCTTCCCATCCCCCATCACCCTTATACAAGGCTTGGGAGCTACAGAAGCTTTTTATTTAAAAACAGGTGCATAAGTGGAGCTGTCTGCTGTGGGAATGTAATTGATTCAGGACAACAGTGCCCCTGATCAGACAGCTGCTTTTGTTGTCTTGCTCTTTTGTGCGAGAGAATAGGAAAATAGCTATCACTATGTGTTTTACTCAGGAAATATTCAGCAAATATTTGTCAAGTAACTTGTGTTTATAGTATTGCTTGAAATTATACATATATTTAACACTTTCCCCTCCTTTTCTGCTCCAAACTGCCAGGCTTTAACGGATACAATTTAATTAGCAATGGCATTTTAATACAGTTACTGGCACTGGCTGTGCTCTATGCAAATAATTTATTTCAGGGAAATTGTATTGGGATTGAAAACGTTTTTTCTTTCCCAAGAAGTATTATAATTCCTAATTGACTGAGGCTTTGCCGATTTAGAAATGCATTCAGAGGAACCAAGGCACAAGTCAAGGGTATTGGGGGATTAAAGTTACTGTCACTCTTATGCAAATGTCACCCTGCACAAGGCTCACAAATTCAAATTGAAGTGCTGGTTTGCTGCTGCAGTCATGCTTTCAAAATAATCAGTGATGAATTCATCTGACATACCACAACTGTTTCCTAAAACCAGACCATCATTCTTGTATAAAACTGAATGTTTACATCGTTAGACAAAATTTATATCCATTTCATTCTACATTCAGATCTTTGAAAGTTGCTAGATATGAACCAAGTGCCTTTGCTTGCCCTGAAGATGGGTTTTCCATGTGCAGTGCCGTGCTTGTCATTAAAGATTAGTGCTCTATTTAGAGGGAAAAGGAATAGATCGAATAGATAAAATATTTTGCATATGCATAATAAACACAATTGCAAATAAAGGCAAAAGTCTTGGGAAGCAAAACACAGCTGTAATGCTAATGCTGAGTGAATAATTTTCTTGATGAATTTAGCCTCTGCGTCTGCTCACCAAATAGCCTCAAACATACTGTAATTTCTAAAAATTTGGTTATTCTTTAGAACTGCTGCATTTTGTTGTTGTTGTTTTGGATTTTTTGTTTTATTTTTAACTCTTTGGATTGTGTTCAATTTGGCATTATAAAATATTTGCTATCCAGCCTATAGGCTTTATTAGCTAGTAGTACCTATCATATAAATATACCTCATTTCTATCTACTGGTTGTAGTGTGTAATTGCTTTAGGAATACCATCTGCAAACAGTTGGCCCATAATGGAAAGAAGTTTATTTCTAGTGGTTTATGGTGTGTCCTAGAAATATTTTCTTTCTGTGTAGAAGAGAAAATTTTTAAATTTTTGTAGTTGCAGTCTTTGAAGCAAGCAAAAGATTAAATGGCACTATGCTTCCCATAGCACATATATGTGCTTTGCTCACATTTTCATCTGCTTGGTCTGATTGGACCTGCCATTTTTCTGTGGAGGATGTTGTCTTTAATGTCTATAATTTAATTTATAAGCAAATTGGTAATTACCACAAGCATTTTGAGAAAAGATCTCTAAGAACTATCTATCTGAAAAGTGTTAGTACCTCTTTCTGGTACAATATAAGCAACTTCTTAGCAAGGAATAAGGGAATAAGCATTATTTCAGAGCAGCTCTTATCCTTCCTAGAGTGACTGGATCTTTGCATGACATTTTGTGGAAGGAAATATTTTCTTTATTGGTAATAAGTTTTATTTCACTTTCTTATTCTAGATATTGGAAACTCCTGCAATGAATCCAGTAAGGCAGTTCAGTATTGTCACAGGCTGCACAATGATTTGGGAATATTTTCTGTGATTGTGTTCCAATGAGTAGCAGGCAGGTTATACCAAGAGCCATTCCATAAAATATAAAGCTATAAACCTTTGGAAGCATTTTCATACAGAAATAAACCCCTACATTTTCAAAAACAGTGAATCAAGAATATGTGTCCTTGCAACCTGAAAAAAACCAAAAGGCAGTAAATAGACTTATATTAGTTTGTAAAATTTAGAAGTATTTAGATATACAAGCACTAAAAAGCACACTGCTGCCATCTCTTCAGTAGTGTCTGTGTTCTTGCTTTTGCTTTTCCATAAATCCATTAGTCAGGTAACACTCTTCAACAGGCTCTGTACTGGGTTTTACAAATCATTGCATCCAGTTATTCTAAAATCAGCAAGTTATGCGTACCAGATAAAAGCCAAACACTGTCAGGGGAGCTGTACAAGTGGCAGGGTTACAATCAAGTTCCTATACATACATATGTTCTATGTTAATGGTTCTGATTGTGTAATGGTCGCCTTCATAATACAGGAGAAGGAATGATTGCCCAAAGCAAAACAGAGTTTGCAAAGAGCTCATCATATGCTATTTTCTTTCCTGATCTGTTTGATGACCAAGTGCAAAACCTTTCTAACTCCATAGCTGTTATTCGGGAACCTGGTTTGTTTTGATGTGGGGAAGGAAGGTCAGGCTCTCTTAACAGTGCTGCACATTCCCCACCTCTCTCTTTGCTGTATTCTTTTTTTTTTTTTTTTAACAAACTGAACAGGACTAACTTAATGGCAGGTTTTGGTAGGACAGACAAGGTTAAAAGCATTACTGGAGAGAGTAGAGTCATTGTCTAGAGAATAGCTGTTGGAATAGTTGATGTTATTTCAGCAAGGAGGCGGTAGTTACAAACCATAAGTTGGCATTTGCCACTTACTGTCTTTCTTCTTGTTCAAGAAGCATTTGGACAATGCTCTCAGGCACATGATGTGATTCTTGGGGCTGTCCTGTGCAGGGCCAGGAGCTGGACTTCAATAATCCTTGTGGGTCTCTTTCAACTCAAGGATATTCTGTCATTACAGACACTGAATCCACTAATCAATGATGCAAAAAAAAAAAAAAAAGGGGTTGGGGTGGCAGCACAGGAAGTGCTAATGCACTCGTTCAGGTACATGAGGAGTATCAGAGGAATAACGATTAATTGGCACAACTGCAGAAGAAAGAGCACAGTCCAATAGCATGGTTCATGTGGGCACAACCTGGAGCTGTTGATTTATCATGTTTTAAGTCTTTCGTGTCTGTTGCCCCTCTGCTGCACTGCAGCAAGAAAAAAGTTATCCTTTCGGTGAGTGGTGTATATTTTTTGTTGATTCCCTAATCTAGAACTGAAACTGTTACTGTAATTCATTCTGTATTTACGGAGTAGCTGCAGGCCTGATTTAAAAAAAAAAATCTGTCTTGCATGGGTGGGAATGTTAAACTGCTGGAGGGCTGGTTAAATGTATTTGAGAAATTAAATGAAGGCATTACTTTACAACAGTCTAGACTCTGGCATAAGTGAACGTGATACTCAGGACCAACTATCTAAAAACAGCTAGACCCCATTAAAATAGACACCTTTTTATTATTATTAAAAGTCATTGAAGTATGAGATGGAATGACAGAAGAACAATCAAAAAGGAAAATTAAAGAACTGCAAATAATTCTTCCCTTTCAAATAATTTGTAATTAAATGCCTGGATAATCTCTATTAGTCATTAACTGAGATCAGCTCATGAAGAGTCCACAAGACAGTAGGGCTGTAGTTCTGCTGCACAATTGGTCCTGTGAATAAAATTGTTACCTGATGGTAATGAACTGTTACTGAAGCTGATTGATAGTAAAACTCCAGTTGACCTTGATGGGGAGAGGAGCCAAGATCTCACTCCCCATGTTTAGTTAGTGGAGAGACTTTCATTATTGAAAAGGGGAAGAAATTTTGCTTCAACTTTTCACAGAAACACCTCAAATAAATAGGATTATACTTGTGCAAACTGTTCTGATCTCAAATAAATTCATCAGACTAAAAAGTGCATGCTCAAACAACTAAGTCAGTGGTCTGATTGCAGAGGGTGAATGGTAATTCTGAAATAAAGGCAAGGTATATAAAGTCAAGTCATTCCCTTTTTAATTTCTCTACACATATGCTGGGAGAATTAGTGAAAAAAATTGTTCTCAACTGCCAATGATATATTCACAAAAGTATGACAAATTACAAGAACAGTCCTACATACACTTTATTGGCACATTCCCAAATGGGAATCCTCCACTTCTAACATGTTAAAACTTACACACAAAAATCAGGCCATGAGTAAAAAAGGAGCAACCATAAAAGTGACTGGATGAAAAGGTGAAACACTTTGAAACTAAACCAATATTTTACTTTGGTCTTTCAGTCCTTACTCAGCTGAGCAGTGGGTAGCACAAGGTCCTTTTTGATTCTCCACAAAACTTCAGTAGCTTCCCCCCACCCCTCCTTTAAGCTTCAAGCTCTCTTGGCGATGTCACTCCCTAGTAAAGATTTGCAGGTCATGCACATATTACCTCCAGCCTCAGCAATCCTAATTTATAGGCTTTGTAGCTGCATGTGAAAATGTGGTGCAGCTCCCAGCTGGCAGGCTGTCCAGCTGCCTTCTGGGACAGCCCCTTGGCCTGCACCCAGGCTGGACTCCTTCCAGCAGCTTTAGTCACCCCTTGCTAAACCTGCTAACAAGATCTGGTGCCCATTTTTGTGTGGAGGGTGTAGTGACAGCAGCAACAGCTTGTTAGTTTTAAGCTTGTTTACTGCTTTTTGCCAACTCCTTCCCCGATTCAAAGGGACACCTGAGAGGTCACACTTGCAGCCCTTCTGCTTCCCTTCTCCGCTTCAGGCACGTGCATTCTCTGTTCCCTTTGCTGTAACAAGGTGAATCTTTTTGTCTTCCAGTTCAAAGCGAAAACCAGTGGAAGGGTGTTCAAAAACAATAATTATTTTGCATTTCTCTATAATGTCATCATCTTAAAAATTGTATTCATCAGTGAATTTCTGTGAAAAGTCAGGAACATCTGGTCATGGAAAGGCAAATACTAGGTGAATGGCTAATTTGACCATTGTTCACAATGAAAAATTGCTTTCTGTCTTAAGAAGATGATATTTACTTGGCACTGCCTTATATTCATAAATCTCAGCTCCTCTTACTCTTGCCAAAATAGTTTGTATTCTGAAAAGAAAATGTCAGATAGTTGATAACTGAAGACATTTGTCTGAAGTTGTTGCTGTTATATGGAAGATGCATGAATGTTACAATAATGGGGAGAAATGTAAAAACCCTAAAATAAACTTTTTTTTTGAACTGGAATGATCCAATAAAATGAGTAGAATTTCTAAAGTATAAATCATGGTTTGGCCTAAAGTCTGAGTATTTCTGCAGGTTTCAGTCATTGTATGTAAGGCCCATGTAATTTTTTCAGTGTACAGCTTGTGCAGGTAGTGTTGCCATTTTCATTTAGGTTAGCCCTAGTCACACTCATTTCCATTATTTTCTAAATTTTCTTTTAGGGCTGAGTGGTGGCAGGTTTTTTCTTCACATGTGAAGAAATACAGAAATAGGGAAAAGTGTCCCATGATGCTTCCTTAACTGGATTGCTGACAAACCCTAACTAGTTTCCAGAGAAACTGTTTTTGTATCACAGAAGCTATCATCTCAAACCAGGAACAGTGCCAGCAAACTCTGATCCCTGTATAAGCAGTTTACTTGCTCAAACTCCCAGGCCATATGGGAATCGGCACCCATTCGCCCCCACAAATACCTCTGTTACTTGAAAGAAGGTAGTTCTAGTATTGCACATATTCATGATCAAGAGTTCATACTTTGAATTTCACTTGAAAGAGTTAATGTATTAAAAACTTGGTACATATTCTTCACTCGGTCTCTACTAGATATTTCAAGCTGGTTAATAACAAGGTTCAAGTATATAAGTAAGGGGTTTTTTTCACATATTTTTGTCTGATGAGATTAAATCCAGTTTTCTCTTTGATACATTTGATGTGCCCAATTTGAGAGTTCAATATTTTGGGTAAGCCCAGCACTTCTTGAAAGCTGCTGACCTGTAGAGCTATCAAATCCTCAATCATAACCTAAATGCCAGTGTCAGTGCGACATCCAGCATTGTTTGTTCAGATCTAGCTTGGCCTGCTTCTAAAATCATGAGAGAAGATGAACAGTCTCAGGCACAAGATCTGTGGGTATGTGTTTGGTCACTTGCCTCCAAAGCAGGAGGAACAAGTAGAAATGTCAGGGCATCACCTGAGACCTGCAAAGAGCTTGTGACACAGCTTGGCACATGCTGTTGAGGTTGAGTCTGCTTTGGACCACTGCCAGGCTGCAAGAGAAGTCAGGCGTGCTGTTAAGAAGCCGCATACATGCTCCTTGTTGGTACTGTGCAGCTGGTTTGGGGGGAATGATTTCTTTATTGGCTTCCTGAAACTCTCCAAAGAGAATGGGAAAGCTTTAATAGGTAATAAATTGATCCTTTTACAATTACAATAGTGAAAAAATTACATTAATTTCTCCAACTATGTGGCGTTGGGAGGGTTGTGTAGTATTTGGGGGAGGGTATCTTTTTTTTTTTATATATTTATATTTTATAATACTTATTGCATAAGTGGGAGCATGGGAAACTCAGCTGTTGTGATCCAAAGCGATAGGGACTCTAAAGTCCAGGGCTGCAGGTTATTCCTGCTGTGGGTGAAGGTGCTATAAACACTCGCAGACTTTGCAAACGTGTAGAGACATCCAGAGTGATTTTCTCCTGGAAAAAAGTCTCAGACAATTAGCTGTCTTAGTGCTTATCTGCAGGGAAAATTTGCCAGTATAATTAAAATGCTCTAGTTACACAGGTATAACTCCTTGTTCAGTCACTCTTGTTTCAGGAGTGCCCAGGCAGGGAGTTTACACCAGAGTAACCACAGCAGTGTGCTGCCCTACGAGTACAGTGAGGCCATTTGCCAGCTGGTGTGTGCCAGGTGGTTGCCATCTGAGATGCTCACAACAGCATTGCTCATGGTGAAAAACAGTGCTGAGTTTTGCAAGGGCCTTAGGCAGGACACACATTCCCACCAACACCCTGAAAATAAACATTTTAAATTGTAAGTCAAATCACTTCCCTGTATGTATAAGCTCCAGCTGCCTTTGAAAACCTCTTATCACAGCTTTCTCAATTTGAGAAAAAGATGAGTTTAACTGTTAATACTCAGCAGTCTTCTGTAGTTTGATCCTTACTGAGTTTCTCCCCAGCCCTCTTTGCTACCACACTTCTTTTTGTTCAACCTGCCCTTGGCTGCAGAGTGATTCCTGACTGAGGAAAAGGTTAGGAAATACATGAGGTGACTAGCTGGAACTATGGGGGACCTGTCTTCAAGTCCTTGCTTTGCTGCAGAATTTCTGTTTGGTCTTGTGTGAGACAGTCTCTCTGCAGTTTGATTTCTGTCATACAAAGGTGAGGAGCAGCATGTCTGCAACTCTGTGGAGAGTTGCAAGTTGTGGTAACCACATCAGAGAAGACAAGTTACACAGGTTGTGCAGGGTGACAGATCAGGTCGGTATCTCAGCTGCATTGTATTTCCCAGGAGACAGGAAGTGCAAAGTTGTTAGTTCCTCAGCCAGGCTGCTTTTCTGGAGAGAATCCAGTTTGTCCTCCCTCCTCTTCTCTTATTGAGCAGAGAACCTTAACTGCCCCAAACATGTTTCTGTTGTCTTAATGCAATAAAAAGTATCTTTATGAATAGGGATAAAATGCCTTGGGACCTCCTGTGACCTTTGATTATTACAGCCTAAAGAAATCATTGTTTTTAAAGAAGGAAGGTTTCTGACACTTCTCAGGTCATCTGTATTGCAAAGATTTGGCTGGAGAAAGACAAAACTCATTCAGAGTGACAGGTTGTAAGGAAGCAAAGAAGTTGACTTTTCAGTGTACAGGATATCACAGTTCATTATCGGACAAGGGGCTCTGCTATTGCTGTCCATGTTGGCTAATAGGTTCAGAGAATTTGGCAGCACTGGATGTTCATGTTAGATACCAAAAAAGAGAAAAGGAAAAGGAAAGAGTGGGGAGTAGGAGGGGACACCACCATTAAATGTGATGTAACACTACTTTGCTTTTTATCTCTTCTTCATCCACTGTAGCATCCCTGCTTGGCCTTGTCTGGACTGTAGTTACTTATTTGATTAGTGGGGTTTTGCAGGGTGTTCCTGAACTGCTGAATATTTGTGTTCATCAGCTTGCATAATTTCCTCTTACTTATCTTACAACAATCTCTGAGGGGAAAAATTGTATATCTTATGTGGGAACTTTATTATACATCTGATAAAAGCAGCTGTTTGAATCATAGTATTCAGTCTTTCCTTTACTTCATTTCAAATGGGACAGTTCAGATTGCGAGTTTAGCTCAAAGATATACAATGACAGTAATCAAACGTCTTTATATAGCCTTAAATTTGTGTCATAAAGAACTGCAAAAAAGGCATCCAAACACAACATTGAAGGTTAGATTGTAATTTATGTCTATAGTGTAATCTGGCAGTCATTTCCCTGGCCTACAACAGGCTTGGAAGTGCTCTGCTGTGGTTTGTACACTCTAGAAAGACAGACAGACATCCTCATGCACATACATACATGCTGACATTAAATGTGTGTTTCAGAGTTTCTGTTTCCTTGTGTCACTGTAGGAATACCACATCCCTGACATAAAAATAAATGGATAGGCTAATGCTTCATCTATAATCGTCTGTGTTCCCACTTGCAGCCTTACCACTTTTTCAGCATTAGATGCCTAGGGATGGGAGAGACAAGCCATAGCTTCTTAACAGTACAGAGATTGTGCTAGCTGTCCAATCTGATCCTTGAACAGAGTAATGGACAGGGTGATGGAGAACATTTGGTGGAACTGCTGGGTCCAGTCCCTCTCTTTATCCAGGCTTTGGCCATCCTTCCCTCCCTCCCCTGTTTAGTGAGTAGTTCAGCAGGAGTAGGTGTGGGCACCTATTTCTGCTTTGCCTTAAAAGCCTGCCTCTTGTTGACTATCCCTTTCATTTTTCTTTTATTCTTATTCTGCATAGAATTTTTTTCTTCAGAAATAGTTGATTCCTCTTGTTTCTTTCTAGATGCAAAGCAAACCAGCACTGTGTGTTTTCAGACTGCTGACAAATCTTTGTTGCTTTTTGTGAGGAG
Source organism: Hafferia zeledoni (assembly GCA_035583235.1). Taxonomy (NCBI): domain Eukaryota; kingdom Metazoa; phylum Chordata; class Aves; order Passeriformes; family Thamnophilidae; genus Hafferia; species Hafferia zeledoni. Next base: position 48,181,280 of record JAWWEV010000115.1, on the reverse strand, counting down.
GCAGCTCAGGGTGGCACAGCCAGACCAGGACCCAAATCCAACAGTCACTATTGCCCAGAGAAGGGCAATGAAGCTGGTGAAGGGTCTGGAGCACAAGTCTTATGAGGAGCAGCTGAGGGAGCTGGGATTGTTTAGCCTGGAGAAAAGGAGCCTCAGTGGTGACCTTATTGCTCTTTACAACCACCGGAAAGGATGTTGTAGCCAGGTGGGTGTCAGCCTCTTCTCCCAGGCAACAAGCAGTAGGACAGGAGGACACAGTCTTAAGCTGCACTCTGGGAGGTTTAGGTTGGTCATTAGAAAGAATTTCTTCAGTGGAAGAGATGATTAGACTTTGGAATTGACTGCCCAAGGAGGTGGTGGAGTCACTACCCCTGGAGGTGGTAAAAGGACAGATTGGACATGGCATTTAGTGCCTTGGTCCAGTTGACATGGTGATGATGCTGGGTCAAAATTTGGACTCGATGATCTCAGAGGCCTTTTCCAACCTGAGTCTGTAATCAAAATTTGCATAAAGCCTGGGCTGCTTTTGCAATTGTAGCTACTTATTAGGGGGAAACTCAAAGTGCAGTCAGTGCTTTGTAGGATTTTATCAGGGATGGAACTTCCTCACTTGGTCTTGCTTGCTGGGCTAAACAGCAATAGTGGGAGATGCTTTGTTCAAAATTTTCTTTGGTAAATTAAAAAACAAAACCAAAACCAAACACACATGGTATTTTACAGCCTTATTAGGTATAAATAATTTACTTTGGACCATGGCTGTGTTTTGTAGCAAGTTTTGTAGCAAGCGTGTCGTCTGCGGAAAGGTCTAGTTGGGGTCTGTGCACTGTGCCCGCACCTTCGGGGAGGAGTTTCCCGAGCGCGGGCTGCCACCTCGCGGCCAGCGGCGCCACTGGCACCGGGCTGGACAAGGGCTCTTTGGGGAGAAACCCACTGCTGTCACCTTGTTAGCATTTGCACTGTATTTGGGTATTAACCCCTGCCAGACCACTAGTCTGTAGCACAGAAAATCTGTTTCATTGCGTTGCTTTCCCACTATGCTACACCGCCTTTCTGAAGTCAGTGGAACTGAGCACACTGGAAGAGAGAGGAAATCTTGAGGTGTGCATTGTGTTCTGCCCAGATCTAGGCAAAAATAGATGAGACAATTGTGTTTTATGATAGGGAGCTGTGGATATAAACAAGATGATAAGGGATTCTCTTGGTGCTAATAGATTTTGATTTCTCCATTGCTAATGCCAGATAGGTTAAAAAAAAAAAAAATCCAAACCAGTTTTAGTTACCTTATTACATTTTATACCTTTTACACATCAGATTTTATGTCCCTTCCCTGTGATCATGAGTACTTAAAACATGATATTCTTTGTGAAAACTGAATTTCTCATATATAACACGATTCTGAGAGCTGAAGCTTAAACAAGAAAGCTCTGCTTATATAACTTTGAAAAAAGCAAAGTCGTGAAAGTTATTTATAGTATTATTGTTTGTGGGGTTTGTGTTCATTTTTAGTTATTAAAGTATATAATTCTGGCTTATATTTGGCAAGTAATCAGTCTGTGCTGCAACCCAACTTTGTCTATAAATGTTTTCCTCATGCTGCCAGGTCGCTGTGTTAAGCTGAACACAAGGACTGTCTGCCATGGAGAAAATGATGTTGTATGAGAAAATGATGTTTAAAAATCTCTGTTTGCAAGTCTGAGGAGAGGAAGATCATTGTTGTTTACAAATCAATCTCTTTTTATTTCCTGTCAAGGTCTCTTGATTGAAAACTACTTGAGCTTCTAGGCTTTAGGGTAGTAACTGCAATAATTGGTAGCAGCCTCCTAATAATTCATAAAAAGGTTGTGTAGGAAGCAAGCAACATGAGCCCTATAATCTGCAAAGCTACTGGAAAGTTCAGAGTGTAGACTTTTTCTTCTCTATCTTTTCTGGTAAATGAACTGGTAACCTTTCCTAAAATCAGTATCAACTTTTACTGCATTTTCTTTTTTCAAAAAACCCCACATAATGTTCATGTGTCAGTAGGCCTGACTGAGCAAAGTGTGTCAGTGGTTTTCTGTCCTATTTTCTGGAACAGGCAAGTTTCAGAATAATGGCTGCATATGAAATTCATGGAAGCACAAACCTGCTTTTCATGGAGTTTTCTGCCATCATTCCAGTGGAGGTAGCAGAGCTGCACAGTGGTTTTCTCTTCCCCATCTGGAATGGCAGCACTCTGTGGACATTGTCTGCAGTATATACATCACAGTGTATATTGTCAACAATGTAAGTACAGAAAACTCAGTTCAGGTGACAATAAGGTAGGTAGCAGACATCAAGTATTTTCAAAGAAGGGGGTTTTGTTCTGATTTGGTTTGGTTTGGCCTTTAACTAAGCTTAAAATTGCTGTTGTCAGTCTGTCCAAGATGATGAACTCTGCTAAGGAACAAATACCAAGCCACCTGCTTAGAAAGCAGCTAAAAATGCATTTTATTTAAAACAGTAATTATTTCATTGTGCAGTCCTTTGTTAAACACAAACCCTTGCATTACTTGTATTAATGTCCAAGTGTCGTGGACATATTTGTGCAGATAAACATCTTGAGTTAGTCTGGCTGCAGATGGAGAGCAATGCCATCTGCTACCTTTGACTCACAGCCCCAAAGACTACAGACCTGATCCAGGGAAATGACTTCATGTTCTTCTGCTTGCAATATTTCTTAAATATTTCTTACATCTCACACAGGGATTGATCTTGACGTCCCAGCTTCATTTCAGCAGTAAAAGTTTACCTGCTACTGCAAATCCTTACTCATACCAGGGTTTTCGGCTACAGAGTCCATAAAAGGGAAAAGGGAATGGGGAATGGAAAGTCCTCCTGTCAGCATCCTGAATTCAAAAAGTAGCATTGTTCCTTCAAGGAGGGAGAAGGAGAATTTAAAAAGCATAAATAGTTAGAAAACTAAAAGCAGCACTTCCCTGCTCCTCCAGTTTAGCAGAAGTATCTGGGAACGTGATGGGTTTAGTACTTGTTGATGCTGACAACCTGTGTAGGGGGTCCTGGAGGCTAAACATGCTGACCTCTGCTTTTAATTACCAAACCCTCATGAGCTTTTACCATCTTTGTGTTGTGTCCCAACCCCTCTGAAGACTCCATGCTCTTGTGGTGCCGTAAATTAATGAAAACAAGAATGGAAGAAAATTGAATAAAGGGCTGATAAAGTTTTTGCTAGCCAAATTTTATCCCGATGCTTACAAATCTCTGCAGCATAGCAAGCAAGAACAAGTGGTAAAATTTAAGGTTCCCTTAGCATGGCTGTGTCCAGACTTGCTATATTGTTTGTATTCAGAATCACTGTTAAAATATTGGAGACCTTTTTGTCCCATTTCCTCTTTATTTTATCAATCACCATTGTCCTTTCTGTTGTGTTCTCGTATGTTGTTCTATAATCAATAGGAAAAATACTTCCTCTAACTCCTTAGACTTTGTAGTTCAAACCATCACCATTTAATGTAATAATTCTCAACAGTAAAATTGAATCCAGCATTAGAGAGTTTGCTTAGATTTCAGAACTGTATGATTTTATGATCAAAACTTGGTATTTCATCACACAAAGGATGTTTTGGGGTGTCAGTATGCCCAGATAACAGAGATTCATAGCAGGGCTGTGTTTGACCACTTACCTTTATCACAAAGATTCCAAAACAATTATTTTCAAGTATCCTCTACTGTATTACATAGTGAGCACACAATCATTTTTAATATCCAAGGCCTAGAACAACTGTTGCATCTTATGCCCCTGTTACACTTTTAGCACCTCTTTCATATTTTAGCTTGATGAGTCTGATTCAGATTCCATTGGCATTAATGAAGAACACTCATTGACTTCAATAATCTTTGAATTGCGTCTAGTATCAACTACATTAACATAATCAAGTGAGAGGCAATTGTTATGGATGCATTATTTAGCACTGATTGGGAAGGTACTGTCAGCTCCCAGTGTCAGATGGTGTTAGATACTATTTTATAAGGACTTGATTATTGAATTAATATTGTAGGTTATGAATCTTTCAGTTGTGCTTTCACTTCTTACTGTGCAATATTCTGTATTTATATTATAGTTCCCCTGAAATGCACATTGGAAGGATTCAGCCACTTTATATAATTTCCAGTCTGGAATCTTTGCTGCTGTGAACTGGCATTTCTTACACGCAAGAGGGAGGTGAGGGCCACAATGTGCCTCACATTCCTCTCTGCATCACATTAGCGAGAGGCACCCTGCATGGCTGCAGATACGGCTTTGACCTTGATTGAACTGATTCACCCATAAAGCATTAAGACAAAGAATATTAGACTCCTAGTGGCACATCCTGGGATAACTCCATCAAGCCCTGTTCAGGGGACGTGATCAGTAGTCAAAAAACAGGCAGTTGCAAGTAGTAAGCAAGATACTGGCAGGTCACGCACACAGACGTCAAAGCTCTGGTCCAGCTCTTTATTGTGACGGTGTTAGGGGTTGCCCTGTCACTAGAGGATCTGCCTGTGCCCCGGATGTGGAGTATTGCGTGGGTTTAAGTTTTTTAAAATCAATTTTCAGCTTGACTGAATCTAGTGATACCCATGGTGCTAGTTGCCACCAATTTAAAAGCCATACTTGATCACTATTTGAGTGAGCAAGTTTAGAGGCCACAGTGGTGTAAAACTAGGAGACAGAATACTTTCTACAGCAATAATATCAGTTTTGTTAATACCTATGGAGCAGTTAAAAGTGGTTTTGTTGGTGGTCAGGGGTTTTCTTCAAAGACCTGCAGGAGACATAGAAATGTGCTGCAAGGCAGCTGCTTGCCTTAAAGGAGCATATAATCTAGTTTTAGTGAAATCCAAAATTATTAGCTCTCATATTAACCAATGCATAGACTTGTGTCAGCAGATAAAATAATTTCACTTTAGATCCTAACCTTCAGACTGATGACTTTCTGTGCTGCTGTAAAACTTCATCAGTCAATAGAAGCCCACCTGCAAACTTATTTCGTGTTGCAAAAATCAGACCACTCAGTAAATCAGATGTGAAATCTTCCTTTGCTTGTCTGGTTGGAGGGAAGATTCTGAAGAATAATGTGGTTTAAATTTTGGGTCAAAGAAATGTGTGCATTTTGTATTGAGCTCAGTAATATCACAGTGGGCTGTCTTAATGACCTGCAGCATAAGGAAAACCTGCAGTGTGAACACCAGTAAGTAAAGAAGGCCCCTCGCTGGGGTGAATTGCTCAACTTCACAGCTCAGAGAGGAGAGATGGCCCCTTAGTATGTGAGCGTAGTACCAAGCTCTGCTTCAGAAACAGGGCAGGAGAGACAGAATATGCTTGCACTTAATACAGGAGCCAAACCTCAGAAATATTTCTCACAAATCAAAGCAGGTAAAATGTGCTGAAGCACCTAGGAACACTATTTATATGAAATTAGTACAAACACATTGTTTTAACATGTAGCTAGTTACATGGGTATTGAAATTAAAGTATAAAGTTGATACAGACAAAAGCCTGAATTTAGATAATGGGCGTATGAAATGCTCAAACCTTGTTTTCAAGGGGAGGGAATCAATAGAAAAGAACTTCAAGAAGGGTACATAAAGGTGATTTACTTTTCACCTTTTTCTGGCTTACTCCCGAAAACTGTAATTGAACTTCAACTGGTCTCTGAAATATTTGGCCTTTCATTAAGGCAGCAGAGAAAGATCTTTGACAGATGTTTATTATGATTCTGATGAAAGATTTATACTGTGTAGCATGAGAATCAAGGGAGGAAAAAAATAGACTTTTAACGATGGTTTCTACTGTGTGCCATTTCCCCTCTGTAGTTTTCCTTGCTATATCCCAAGGCTCCTGCTTACAGGATCGCGTAGCACCCAAGCTGCCATCACTCATGCTTTGCTCTTCTTTTTTACTCTCCCCTTCCAAATATTAGTTCAAAACTAAGAACTTAGTATTTTCATCATAGTTTTTCACCACAATATTTCTAACTGTGGAAATTATCTTCTAATTTTTTCAATAAGTAATCTAAGATGAGGTAATGTACCATGTAAATTAAATTTCAAAACACGGTCTCAAATGCCTCTCAAAATAAAATAGCTAAGTAAAATAAAGTAATGCTGGCATGGTAAAGTAATGGATCTACAAAAATTCCTTAGAGCTTACAGTGGAGACTGTTTCCAACTCACTGCATTCAATGTACATGGCTCAAAACAACAGATAAAGTATTGGAGACATTCTGTTCATAACTGGAAAGCTCAGAGGTTTAAGGATCCTTTGCAATAGGACAAACTTGTCTATACTCTACAAAATGCCAGAAGAATGATATTAATTTGCCAAGTTACAAGATTCAGAGAATAAAGCAAGAAAAACATACATATCAATAAGGAACAATTTGCTAGTTTTTGCAAATCAAAAAGCTTTAAAAGCACTAATAATAGATTTATTGTTGAATGACATCCTTCGTAATTATTTATTTCTGGACAGATACAGGATGATCTGCATCCTGTTTTATTTTGTTTGTATAAGTAGAACATTAAAGTGATTAACAGGGGGAAAGTGCTGATCAAAGGTGCATATAAATTTACTCCACATTGTTTAGGGATGGCACAGACTCAGGAAATCTGAGATCAGATAATTGGATTATAAATGTTGATCAATGTGTTAAATAGCCCAAGTATATCCCAGGCCAAAGTGTGCAGTCAAAGTCCAGTATGGATGTCAGTGGGGCAACTCTACTGGGTTTTAAATGGCATTTTTCTTCTCCTTTTCATTTTTATCCACTGATCTAATTAAATGCTGCCTGAAAATGCACAACTGGTCCAGGTTATAGTAGCATAGATATTATGCTAGTATATGTATGTCATATTATTAAGTATTATGTAGATTTTATGAAGCTGTGAGAAGGTGGAGGGCTTTTCCTGTGTTTTTAATGATTTAAACAGGTCAATGGCATCACTACTTTCTCACCCAGTGAAGAGCACTGGGTGGGTGTTTCATGCTCCGGCTGTGAGGATAAGCCGCCCTCCAAGCAAGCTGGTCTGGCCACTTCCCACAGCTCCAGCCCCAGCAGAGGGTGCTGGGGCTCCCCTGGGAGCTACTCCTGGCTTCAATCCATGTCCTTACCTGGGTTTGCCTGTCTGCGTCTCAGAGTTACGAGAAGAACCTGCAAGCACAGCAAGGGCGTCAGAGGAAGGTGTTAAAGATAGAAGTTTGGAAGAAAACATGAGCTTTTTAATATTAAAACTTGTAGCTGTTGAGAACATTCATCTTGATTGTCTCAGCAGTTTCCAAGGCAGTAAGGGCTGCAGCACGTGCAGTGCTCTCAACTCATTAGGAAACGTCAGGTAGTGTCAAGTGAATACTCTCAGACCTCAATGTGTCAGAAGAGGAAAAGGCTTGCAAAAAACCAAAACAAAACAAAAAACGGTTATCCAATGAATCTGGTGAGGGCCTGATGGTCATGTAAAGGTCTGCAACAGCATTTTCTTGCTTGGAGTGATATTTTTAGTCTGGAACTTGAAAGATTTTGAACCTTCACAAGGTTTACCTGTCAAGGCAGCTGACATAAGCTTTAAAGATTGATTAAATAAATGACACATCCTGCACTGGAGGCTCCCAACTATCAGCAGTCTTTAGGTTGTTACAGATTTCTATTTTTCCTCTCTTCCCAGTGCACAAACGGGTCTGCATCTCTGTGGAAAAAAAAAAGATACAGCATTGAGATGGTCCCTGGATCTTGTTATCCCCATTGTTCAGAAAATGCTCTGCAAATTCTCCTGTGCTTTTCTTGGCGCTTGGGGGAGGGGAGTCTTAATTGTTAAAAGTTGCAATTACAAACCTCTTTAAATATGTTTTTGTAAGGTTTTCCTATCGCAGTAGTTTTGTGCATAAATCCAGTAAAGCGTTGGGGGAGAATGTATGTTTTTAATGTGTAGTTTATAATGAACTTTGTGATATCTATATACATAGCAAGCAGGAATCCACAGTTACGTTCCATACGCAGACTGTAACTTCATACACCTCAGGGACGTAAACTTCAGAGACTTAAATACAAGCCTTTGGCTTGAAGCTATCTTTCTCTTGGCTGCACATAGCACCCAGTAAAAGTTTGTATCTGGCACGTAGTTTTTGAGGTGTGGCAGAATTATAGATGGTAATACGAGTGGAAGTTTTACAAATGATTATGTTAGAGACATGTATGAATCCTTGAGTTCCTTTATTATATGTTGTGTGAGCATTCAGTTAGCTGAGGCATACTTTGCTTTTGAATCATAAGGAAAATGCCACTACCCAGCTTGCTTGCAAACTCGTTTGCTTAGAAGCCTCATTGCATCAGCAAAAACAACAGTGCGTGTTTAGAGTGCTCTGTGGAGCACAATGTTTCCTTTGCTGCGTTCAGTAATTTAAATGATTGGAGTGATACTTTTGACAAGGAAGAAATAATTTCATTGTTATGGATCATTTTTCAAGGGAAACTGAGTTTTGGAATAAAGTGATGGTGAGTAAACCCTGTGAGTGGGTAAAGTGGGATTATTTTTGTTCTGAGTTTTATTCAGCAGTTTCTGAAAGCTAAGATGGAAGTGATTTTGGTATTCTAACTGTAGAGTTATGTGTTTTTTATTAAGCGGAAAACATAATGTAGCCATTACAGACAGTAACAGGCACGCTTGCTGTCGTGTTCCGTGGGGAAGTGGAATGTGATTTCTCTTTTAATAGTGAGATACAAATCTGATTCACAGTTAGTTCATCTGGCTTCTTCTGAAAGGGAAACATGTCAGCTTATTAAATAGATGCATTTTGTCTAAGCAGCTGCTTTTAACATAAGTGTAACCTAGATTTTCAAAATCATTTGTGGTATTGCTATCTAGATATTTAAATAGGTGGGGTTTTTCCTTAAAGTAAAAGGGAAAAATAAAATCAAAGCCTAATTTTATTTCAGATAGGGGAAAAAGTTTTTAAAGTTACTAATTATGATTGTTGCCTTTCTGGGAACTGTATTGTGCATGTTCTGTAAGTAGCCCTTCTTTTCTTTTTTTTCCCTTTTGGTTGTGTTTTTTTGGGGTTTTTTTTTTTTTTTTGCTATCAAACTGTAAGTAATATTTCAGTCATTGAATTACTGATTTCATCCAAAGAGAGACTGTGGGTTTTCTAAGTCCAAGTTTTCTCCCAAAAGAGTAGAAAGGCCAGACAAAATAATGGTCTTTAAGTATAGGGAGGTACCTATACACATAGCTGCAGGTTAGGACAAGTAAACTTTATTGTGCCTTCTCTTGATGCTGATGGTAATCAGGACATGCACATTATCCTGATGAAAAGGAAAAATCGACTGGCGGTTTTCTAAAGTAACTTAAGGAACACTTTCTTTTCTGAGGGAGAAAGGCAACCTGATCTATCTGGTACAGCTTTTAATCAGTGTGTCTGATGTATTGTCTCAGGCATTGCCACAAGCAGCCTTAGATGAGTTTGAGGAAGCCACTGGCCAGTGAATTTTACTACACTTGCTTACAGAACGAATTGTACTTTGATCGTGTGTCCTTGCAAAATCTTTCGGTTTCCATTTTCTTAAAAAGTCAGTAATATTTTCTTACTCTGCTGGTGTATTTATTCTCCAACAACACTGTTTCAGCTGCCTCTAGGTCGTTCCTCTATGGCAGCGCTGCCATTGGGAGAACATGATTAATATAAAACTTGTTCAAATTTGTGAGAGCTTATTTGTAGTTCCTTGTTTTAAAAAGGTCAACTAATGTAACCGTTTGGCTGTCCAACTCCTGAAAATACAGAGGTACACAAACAACCTGCATGTTAGAGATATATGAGTTAATCTTTGTCTCTATAATTTAAAGTCTGGAAGCTATGAAGTTCTTTGTTTTGCTATCTTGTATGTATGATTTGTGCAAACATAGTTAGCTCATGACAACAGGTTTGCAGGTGGGAATGATTGTCCTGTTGAACCTTTTGGCCATGATCGTGTAATCTGGTTGTAAACCAAGAGGGTTTTTTTGTTAAAGACAACCTCTGTGGTTGTCTGAACATGAAGATTGATCGGGTTCCCATGTGTGGAAGTTACCTTTGCAACTTAGTTATTTCAGGTGAGCTTCAGTACAGTGACAGCCTTGGGAACAAGTCTCTGTGATTTGCTAAATGGCTTAAATATTTCCTAAAATATAAAACTAGGAGAGCAGCTCAGTTTATTCTTTTATTTGCAGCAATTTCTCCCAGAATAGTAGCACTTCCATCTTCACCTGACCCTTCTTCTCAGGTGAGCTCTCTCTGCCAGGAGCAAAGGCCTGCACTCCAAGTTGAGCTTTAGAAACACTACACGAAGAAGATACAGTGCAAACCTCTGTCTGCAAGATTTCCCATCTCTTGAAATCAAAAAATGGTGCTATGGTTGTGTGAAAATTGTAATTTTAAGGAAGTATTTTAACAGAAAGGTGTCTGGAAATGTTGGTTGTAATTTCAAAACACAACAGCAAATACATTGTGTTTCTGTGGAAGAAGCCAGCTGATTTTCATGAAGATATGCTGGTGTCCACATTGTTAGTGAGGTTTGCAGTAACACTGCTGTGCTGAGCTGAGATTTGTAGGGAATTCTCAAGGTGCTCTGCAGAGTAACTCAAAGCTGGAACCTGGTGAACTGGTTCTCCATGTGCCCTGACTACGGGGTTATCTGGCCAGCTCAGTGAGAGTGAGTCAGGGTATATGGGCCTCATTGGGTCATTGATATGAGCCACATCCCCTCTCAAAGATAAAAAGAAAACGCTGCTTCAAAGGCAGTGCTGGACCTATTCTCCTGATCCACGGTCATTTTACTTCCACTTTTGAGTTTTAGTAAAGAAATATATGATAACCAGAATGTGGCTATTGTTGTCAGGATGGCAAATGTAAGTGGTAGAAAAAGTGTAGTCATTTTACACTGAAAATTGGGGAATGAGAGGGATGTCCTTAAAGCAGAATGGCTGTTTGATTCAGGAGCACCAAGCCTGTGGAAAAATTGTGGTTTTTTTCTTTTGTTCTTGTTAGATGCTGTTTTGCTGCCTCTATTTATATCTATGGGTCAGGTTGGAACTGTGACTTACATCAAGGGACGATGAATGTGGAAGGTCTCTTGACTTCCTTCATGGCTGCTGGCATCCTGAGGCCAGACATCATTCTTGGGGGCTGAGGAGTGCCCTGCTGTCCTTATGCTCATCTTGATCATTTCATCAAGGGTTGGACCTGATGATCTCAGAGGTCTTTTCCAACCCAATCGATTCTGTGATTCTATGATTTGGGGTACAGCTAGTCACCAACAAAGTCTTTTAGTGATGGGCTTTTTTTCATGTAAGTTCAGAACTGCTGTTTGCCAGCTGATGTTAATGCAGCATTTGAACAAGCTGGGAGAAGGAGTGTAGAACAGGTGGACTGTTAATTGCCAGGTCACAGGTTCATGGGCTCTGTCTAACCATACAAATAGGATGTGCCAGTGTTTGCTATTGGCAAGTGCAGTGTCACTCTTCTAAGAATTTTGGGTGTAGTTCAGAAACTTGATTCTGCAAAACTGTAAGTTACCTGTGTGTGTTGCCAGTTTCACCACACAATGGAAAGAGTGATCATACTTTCTTTTAATTAAAGTGCTTAAAGCAAAAAGATAAGCTAAACAGTTCTTAAGTAATAACATAAATAAGAGCACTGGTAGGTTTTAAACATGAAATCATGGTTTAAAATGAAAGCAACCCTTAGGCCAGCAAGGGATTGGACTGCCTCTTCTTGTTCCAAGTTCTGGAAACTGAATGTAGCCAGCTTGTCTTACCAAGCAGCGGTCTGACCATTTTTGAGAGGCCTGCTCTTGTCTGCATACAATCCACCAACATCTGAAATGCTTTACCCATCACCAACTAGGTAAAAAGTTCAAATTAACCTGCATGAAGAAACTCCTGATTTATTTGCATGATATGACACAGTCCTACTTCTTTTAATGTACTTAAATGGTATCTAGCAAAAGATACAGAAATATTCTTTTCCACAGTAGTTGCATATTGACTGTCTTTTTTCTCCCTTCCTCCTAATTTTCATTCCCATCTTAATACACAATCTCTATTTTGTGTCTCTTTCATCCCATCTATTGATCTGAAAGCACTGTATCTACAGCCTATCTACATTTGTGTTTTCTCAAGACATCCAAATTCTAAAAATCCAAACCAAATATTTACAGGTAATCTGCTCATCTGGAAGCCAACAATTTTTTAGAATCAGGTTGAAGGCTGTTTTCTTCCCCAGAGAAAAGACATATATATTGATGTGTTTATGCTTTGCAATAATAATATTTGTCCGTGTGAGAAAGTGTGAAGTTTTTTTCTCTTGCCACACCATATGGCTTATCACTGTTTACAATCCAAACAATAACAGCTGCTGTGTAAGAGAATCCATTCCTCTGAGCTGGAGACGCGCTGAGTAGAGAATGACAAAGTATATGTCCACAGATGTATTCCAAATATCCTCATTTACCACTCAACATTCTGTCTATCCTTCTCCTCTTGGAAACCACTGGAGCTTTTTTCTTACATGCTTAGCAGTGGGGAGAGTGTTGACAGCTTTGTTTTGGAGTTTGGGAACAGAGAGAGAAGCTGTGTTCGATAATGACTACCCACATGGGAGAAGGGAAGGACGTTCTGGTTGGGTTCTCAGCAAAATGAAAATGTGAATCCTGCTTTTAACCTCTTTCGAAGAAAAGAATCAGTTGACTCTCTTAATAAATTAGAAGTTTCAAGCTGGAAGAATAAAGCAGGTAGTCTCTAGATATTTAAAATGTGTGTAACTTCATGTTCTTCATTGATGGCATGCTTAACGTTTGGAATTCTGTATTACAAATATACACTTTTGCATTTCTCAGCTAGTATCAGTCATTTTGGACTCCTATCGATTACCTGTTAGAGCCTCTTCTTTTTTTTCTACATTTTTCTGCTGGCCAATTTGGTAATTCCTGAATTTCTGTATCAGGCATTGTAAGAAAAGACCCTCATCCATCATTCCTGTCAACAGAAGGAGGACAGTTTCCAGGTATTATACAACTGGGCTACATGCTTGGCCTTTACCTATAGTGCTCTCACTGAAAATGGCATTTAAACCATGTCTGTGCCTGTCAGCAGGTTCTCTCATGTTTGCACCGAGTTGTTCATGTACCTGCTCTTTCCCCAATAGGTTAGACAATTGGCACATTATATTTATTATGACTTATCTCAGTAAAGCATATTCCAGGGAGGATGAAACATTCAGGGTGGGATTCCCTTGGTGTATTCTTCCTGTCACACAATAATCTAACAATGCTCATTAGCAAAGAAGAATTGCAGGTTTTTTGCAGTGGATGCTTTATCTGCCATGAAGCTTTGCTGGTAAATAAAACCCACTGGACTTCATCTGACTTCAGAATGCGTTGAAAGGTGGCTGTGAATGGAAGTGATCACATTTGCTAGCAGCATTCACCATTACCGTGGAGCCTTCTCATTGAAAAGCTTTAAAATTAGACCAGATTAATTCCCTGACAGCACACAATGATTTCTAACATTTGCATTTCTTTTTTTTAATGTATCTGTAGTACTACTGTGTCACAGGGAATTTTTCATGTTAAGGCTTACAGCTACCACAGAAACAAAAGCACTGAGAGGAACTTTGAGTCTTACTGGTAATTACACTGGCAGCCCCAAACCTCACTGCTTCAGCAGCCCTTTAATTTGGATACCCTTGTGGTCATCTTTGAGACATGTTTTTAAGTTAAATAGTTTTATTCCCTCTGCTTGGTGTGAGCAAGTCTCCATCTCAGACTGTACTTACTAAGGTAAACAGCCTCTGCTCCTGCTCCTCTCCTCACGTATGATAGAGGCTCTGCTGTTGTGGTTACATTGCTAGTTACAATTTCTTTTTCATGACAGTACAGTGACCAGAAAGGTTTTGAAGAAGAGACCCCACAGGAATGAATACACCCTTGTGACCACTGAGAACAGCCTGTAGGGCACATCCCATCTGCCATTTCAGCATATGAATAAAGTGGAGCTCCAGGTAGATACAAGTCAAATCCCTGTATTGTAGAGCCCAAGCCATATTGCTTGTAGCTAATGCAAAATCTTTATAAATCTAAGGGCTGTAATATGGCACTGTGTAGTTGTGATTCTCTAATTCATGTGCTGAGTCAACTCATTCCCAGATGAAGAAAGGAGTTACTTGAGAACACACTTCTTGGTGTGAATTTCATCTCACTTGTCACAGATGAAATGGAATTACCAGAAATAGTAGTGTGAAAAGGCATAAGTGCAGGCTTAATCTACATCAGTGCTACAGGAAAACTTCTAACCAGAAAAAAATGGTGATAGGTGCTGTCTTCTGTCCCTTTTCTGCTTCACTGGAAGAGACAAATTACTTCGGCTTTCTTGGATCAATGCAGCTGTGCCCAGGTTAAACTGGGAACTGCATGGGGAGAAATCAGTATTAAACAACTGACAACAAAAATGGCAGATGGGAAAAATTTCTCTGTATAAACTACAGCTATGTTTTGTCATGGGCTTTGCTTGCCAAAGCTGTTCTGTGAGCAGTAACAATGGGTTGGAAAACAGATTTAAAGGATTGAGGGAATCTGATTTTGTGCTTTGTTCTTGCTAGCTGTCTGCTGTGTTAAGTAGAGAATCATTTCAATACTCACTATGCAAAATTCTCAAAATAGCTATGAGTATTTACTTCTAGGGTGCTGCCTAGGGATAGCTGAGCTTCTTGGTAACTTTGTGGTAGAGCAATCAGTGTCAAGAAATCACCTAGAGAATAAAATTGTTTTGCTGAACTGTGATATGATTTGCTGCCTCAGTACTAGACATTGAACCCTTTGTTTCTCCTCCAGTCCTGTTCTTAGTTCATACAACACTGAGATCAGACTGTGCCGTTAAAAACTGTCTCTGCTTCCTAGAAGAGAACCCATGAGCAGACACTGAATTTTACACCCTTTTCTTTCTGCTGCCCCATGACTTTAGAAACACTATAGAAATAAGTGCAGAGAGTCTGTGCTTTACTATCAGCTTTGCAAGCCATTGAAGTGCACAAGCCTTTTCTTCACAAAGGCAGCCTTGCATACTAAAATTGCTTAGCTTTGGGACTTGATAGTGTTGTCTGCATTTTGGCTTCAGACCAGCAAGCTGGAATCTAAGAGAGTAATCTCTCAAATCCTATATACTTGCTTTAGCATAGCAAGTTAGAGCAAGAAGCTGTGTTTGGACAGCATCCCACTGAGACACCCTGCGAAATATGGAACCAGTTAATGACACAAACCTGATGTGAATCCTCTCCTAGTGCTGCAGAAGCACATGTCTCAGAAGCCTCCTTCTGGAAGTTAGACTCATTGATTTGCCCAGAGACCTTTGCCAGGACCCAAGTGAGAGATCTGAATGCCTTTATGCAATACCCTTGCAATAGTTTGAATGGTTTTTACCTGGCATGCCAGAAAAGGTTGGGCAAGGGATGTGAGGTAAGAGGGCATTTGGGGAGATCTTCTCTGCATCCTACTCAAAAGCAAAGTCCTGCTGTCTCCATCTCCAGTCTGTAAGGGATCTTCTTTCCTGTGTTTCTGCAGGCTGATGGTATGCGGGCTCATTTTGCTGGAAAATACAAGGTGGGGATAATAAGACAGTGCAATGGCAGAATCTTGCAAGAGAAGACTTAAAGTGCAAATCCTTGTGTCTTCCTCCTTTCCCCTCAGAAATGCCCATTCTTAGTTCTGTCAAAGAGCAAGGGGATGCCAGCAGCAGGAAAAGCTTGGCAATGCTGAGACTCTGAGATCCTCGAGGGAGCCTCAGGCCCCATTGGTACCATAGGAGAAGTGTTTTGGGCTATCTCCCCCAGTGTGGCTGTCCCTCCATATCTTGATAGCACAAAACAGTCACTCAGTCCCCCAGGTGAGGGTCTGACAGGCTGGGAGCTGTGCACAGGCAGACAGGTTTGCAAAGCTTCAAGCATCTGCATGATCTACTCTATTGTAGACCACTTTATATTTAAAATGTGTTTGAACCGTCATCCTAGATTAATTCCCGCAACATGAATTGCACCTTAGTGTTGTTAATTGCATTTTTTTCTCCAGTTTCATTCCTTTTATTGTGAATTTTATCTGAAAAAAATAAAAATAAAAAATTTATTGTCCCCTGCTTTGTGCTGTCACAGGATAAACTTACTTTCTCCAATGCCTTTACTAAACCAGTGATGCAGATCCTCTGTTAAATACCTGCAGCTGTTACAGGAATTTCGAATGTGTATCTTCAAAATCCATCTTTTGCCTCTTGATTTAATAGTCTTCTAAGCCATTATTTCAAAAAGGGTTGTTGCCTATTTTTTATTTCTTGGGTTCAGTAGTTAGTGATAAGTGAATCTCAAGAGAGAAAATAGCTGAAGATGATGAATAGAAGGAAAATGTTCATTATTAGCTCAGGCAGAAAATTAATCCCTTTTCAGAAATTCAGGAAGTTGATAATACTGGATTTTTTTTTTAAGAGATGATTACCATTGTGACAAATCTATCACTTTGCCTTCTTAAACAAGTATGATATGTTTTGTCTTTTTTAACTCTTGACAAGAGAATTCATGACATAATGTCACCCTGTTGGAAAATGTGTATGTTTCTAGTAATTACTGGAAATGATGATGTTCTTAATTTCCATATTATGCAGGGTAGTTGCGATTAAAAAGTTAGACATTGACATGCAAGAAAGAGCTAGGATAAGTCAGTTAATTTCTCCTAGCTGTAGTAGGAATATCTCTATGAGGAGACACACTACCACTCAGTTGTGCTTTTTTAACTGTTAACAGCAATCTCCCTAAAAAGCAGAGCTGTGTGATCCCTCACAGATGCTCAATTTCTTTGCTATCTTCAGTGGAGGTACCTCATGCCTCATGTAATTTTTTTACCTGACCAAAAACGTTGAGATACTTCTTCATTATTGACACACAAAGAAAAAAATAAAAAGGAAAAGAAAGAATGAACTGTCTTCTTACCCTTTTCCAGATCTGTATGTATTATTTTCAGAGACACAGAGGTGAAACTTCATCTAAGTGTCTATCCCCGTACAGTGAGGTCCTGCATTTGAAACTCAGGCAGAAACCAAGGTGTTGTACTGTCCTTCTTTTCTGTAAATCAAAACAGTATCTCTGCCTTCTTAGAGATACCCTACCTTTGGACTTCATAGAGTGTTTCTGTCCAAATTGTTCTGTTGCAAAGCCAAGGCCAAGGATGACAGAACCACTCTGTCATCATGTGTACTGGTCACTCCTCTCACTTAATGGGTGAAGTCACAGCTTGTATTAAATCTTGCCTGGCCCTTTGTAACTCCCCAGACACATTTAACATGTCACATCTGGCCACCCTTAGGCGTGGTCGGCATCTTAATTCAAAAAGTGTGATGGAATGCTTACCTAAAATGTTTGCCAAAGCAAAAGACAGAAGCAAAGCCAAGACTTAAGGTTCCCTTGGGAAATGGAAAGAGAGGCTGGCAGCACTGTTGCCAAACAAGTCCTTCTGAAAACCACCAGGAGAGAAGAATTCAGTAGAAGAGGAGGAATCAGAAGGGCTGATCCTCTCACCAAAGTGCCAGAACAAGGCCAGGTTTGCATTAATGGGTTGCTGCAACACAGGCAAATCCTTAGAGCTTTCTGAATTTAGAAAAGTGGTTTTTTCTGACTGCTCCTGGTGGAGAAGTAATCCTTTAATGCAGTGAGAATTTATAGCATTGCAACATAATTTTTGTTCTCAAATTAGAAGGATAAGCCTAATTCCTGAGAAGCATCATAAATTCACAGACTAAAAATAAATAAAAATGAATCACAACATCTCTGCAGGTTTTTTAGCCTAAAATTAAGAACTATTGTCACAGAAAATACAAACTTCTGAAATAAGTGATGTTCTTGGCAAACTGAAATATTTTATAAAGATAGGATGTGTTTCTTGAAAAAAATTTGCTGTTGACTCTCCTATCTTGTTGAAAGTAGTCCCTTCAAATCCATGTAAAATGGAGACAAAGCTCCCTTTTGTAGTCTTTCCCTCTGGATTACAGTTAAGGAGTCTAAGTCCCATGGGCTCAGGATGCAAGGTGAAAACCTGTTGCATAGACTAGACTGTGGTATAATCTAGGGTAAGCAATGGTATTGGTTTCTATAGCCTGTGCTCCAAAGTATTCTAAAATTCCCTGTCCAAAGGGAAAGGAAGAGGAAAGAAACCTTGTGTTAAGTACCTAGATTAAATTCAAATAAGCCACTGTGTTATAATTGAATGATTGATAAAGGAATACCACACTATAAAATTTGTGGAAAAGATGAATACTGTTCAACAAGATTAATATGCTAATAAAGGGCAATTTTTGCTCTGAGCTAATTATGAAATCCACCTCCTGCAAATGACTGAATAGGCTGAAGTTGCTTCTTTCTAGAATTCCTTTGCCACTGGTTCTCTTTTAGCAAGAAAGTTCATTATATGCAATGTAATGGTATAATAAAAAGCAAGAGAAGTAATTGTCATCAGTTCAAGAGGGTTTGAGTTTTCTAATCATGACAAGCTTTCTGGCAGTTTTGTTTAGCTTTCAAACATCCAGAAATTGTATCTAGATCTTTGATTCAATGTACAAAAATTTCAAATAGATATTTTTAGCCTGAGCACCAGTCAAGAGGAGTGGAGCCTTACACGTGCTCTGAAAGCTGATGTGTGATGATCCCTGTCTCTGCTTCAGCAAGGTGTGCTGGAACACTTTGGGTTTTTTGAAAAGGTACAACTGACAAAAAAAGGGGTCTTTCTCATATTATTCTAATGAAACAGTGGAGCACAAGTAGCTGTAAGGGTGGAGTTAGTAGAAACATAGGATAGGTGAGCCTGAGAAAGACAAAGACCCTCCATCTAGTCCTTTGCTAGGAAGAGGTGGTAGCAGGAAGCAGGTGGTACTACATAAACAGGACAGATGTGTGGCAACTCTCTCAAAAGGTTTCTGTTTCTCCTGCAAGGCCCTCATTTGCAAAGTCACCTTGCTTTCACACAGCTTTTGTCTGATCTCAACCTCTCTCATCCAGCGTCAGAGGCCTTTTGGTCCTACCAAAGGCTGCTTCAAACTTACGCTGCCTGAAAGAAGCCATCCTTTATCTTTCTGAAGCATCTGTTCACCATCTAATTTCAAAGCATAGCTGACAATCTTTTTTGTTTGGTTTTGCTCTTTTTCCTCATGCCAGTGCTTTTAAATTTCTTAATCACTTTGTTGTTGTTGTTTAATTTGTAAATTTTTAGATGTGGTCACTTTTTTTCTTTTGAGAACAAGAATACTGTCTCAGATTGGTGTATGACAACATATATCAAAACTTTATTAGTTAACAATACTTGAAAAAAACAACCAGTACACATTCTCATTCTGTTTAAATCAGTGTAATGATCTGGACCCATTTAGTTTCATCAAACAAAAAAGCACAAGAAAGAAATCAGTTCTTTGAGAAGATGAAATAGGTAACCCTAATGGATTTTCACACATCAGTTGTGGTCAATTTTTTGAGGTTTTTTTGCCCCCTAACACTACAAGTCCCCTGTCTGACAGTGGGATGCTTGTCATGACATTGTAATTCCTGGCATACAGAGAATATATATGCTCTTCAGTGCAGGAAAGAGTAACTTCAGTTTTCCTCTCCAACCACTTACTTTCCTTTGCACCCCACATCGCTTTTTCTTCATCCATATTTATACCAACAACGATGAAATTAGAAAAGCTACCTTTTATTATTTACTTCAAGGCCCAAGAAATTGGGGTACATATCCAGCTGGGTTGCATTTTTCAGTTTATGTGGACTTTTTTAATCTCTGAATTTATAGACTGAAGTCAGGAAATGCCTTCCTCTTACAGCCAGCCACAATCTAAGGCTCTTAAAGAAGAAAGAGAAAGGGCAACAAAGCTGATGAAGGGGCTGGAGCCCAAATCTTAAGAAGAGTGGCTAAGGCAGCTGGGGTTGTTTAGCCTGGAGAAAAGGAGGCTCAGAGGAGACCTTACCATTCTCTACAACTATCTGAAAGGAGGTTGTAGCCAGGTGGGGGTCAGCCTCTTCTCCCAGGTAACAAGTGAAAAGAAATATGAGAGAAAATGCCTTCAAATTGTGCCAAGAAGGTTTAGATTAGATATTAGAAAAAAAAAAAAAATCCTTGGGAAGGTTTACAAAGCATTGGAACAGACTGCCCAAGGAAGTGGTTGAGTTACAGTCCCTGGAAGTGTTCAAAGAACGTGCGGATGTGGCACTTAAGGGTATGGTTTAATGGATGATGAACATGTTTGTGGGGCTAGGTTGACAGTTGGACTTGATCTTAAAGGTCTTTCCAGCTTCAAAGACTCTGTGATTCTATGAGAACTTCTTCTTTCCCTTCTTTCTCCCCCCACCTTTCCGCTCTTGAAATCACTGGTCCAGACAGTCTCATCTCAGCCAAACACATCTTTGAAATTGCATGCAAACATACCTTTCAGATCCTTTAAAACTCATTTTTCAAGGAAAAGGATTGGCAAATTCACAGTCCTTAGTGTGGGTGGAAAAAACCTTGAGAAAGAGATATCCAAATACATCATGCTGAGCTTCTGTCAGAGGCTGCTTCCCCTGAGCACCTTCTGAGCCACGTTACTTGAATCTACTTGAAGAGAAAACATCACCCGGCATTTTCACCAGTGCAGCTTTGCTAAACGTTTTGCCATGTGGTTGGCCTGCGAGTTGCACCGCAAAGTATGGTTGAAATATGAGACTTGGACAAGACAAAATATATTTTCAACAGAAAACTAAAAGTCACATCTTATTTCTTCTTAAATACTATTTTGGTACCAAATGTTTTACTTCTCTGGCTAGGTATTTGGGGATAAAAACTCCTTTTAAAAATGGTAATAATTATGAAAAAAATATTTAAGTTTTCTTAGTTTTCCAAAATGCTTGAACTCTGGAAAATTTATCCTCCAAGAACAAGAAATACTGAAATAGAGATTATGTGAGTCTAGAAAGCTGTAAAGATATGAAGATTAAGAAGCTCCACTAGAGGTATTCATGCAACATCACAATTGCTTCCCTCCATAATAGATGCCTGTGGCTAAATACACGGGTTTGGATATATACACTTAGGTACTGTAAAACTTGTCCTACCGAATCAAGGAATCCTGAGAATTCAATTGAGAGGTTGGGAAAAAAAATCTATGAATGTCGAGTTACAGCTGTAGAAAATAAGAATTCTGCATCTATCATCAGTGCAATAGTTTGGAGGGGAGGAAATCTCTTCTAAAAGCAGGTACAACGAGTATGATTTGCCTGAGTTTATCCTTTGAACTTAAAGAAAAATGTTCTCCACCTAGGTGAGCAAGAACCAGCTGCCTTCTTGCTTATATATATATGCATGTCTGGTCCTGTAGAGTGGGCAGAAACTGAGCTGATGCACTGAGCAAATGTAATTTAAATAACAGGTTTAATTATAGTCCTTGAACTGGAGTGTCAGGTTTGTGACAAACGTGTAGTAATTTCCACCTCACTTTATAGAGTCAGCAAATGTTGATCAACAGGTGCTGCTTACTTTGTCTTTTTGAAGTTTTGATTTAAAATAACTGAGATCAAACCAGTTCTAAGAACAAGATATGCATGCATTAGATTAATAGAGTTTATTCATTTTACCAATTCATTGTTTTTCACCGTACATGGTAGCAACAGACATTGCAAAGCAACTGCAATGACAAGGTAGTAGGATTTTAAAAGCCAATATTCTTGAGTGCTGGAAAAAGAATGAGAGGAATTAATAACTTTTGGACAGACTTAAAATTTGTGTGTGGTGACAGTTGTTTTCCTGGATATCAGTGGTATGTCAATAATCAGCCCATTCAGGGGATATGTCATCAAGCTATTCTAAAGGCTAAAAGCTATACAATTTCATCAGTCAGAGCTGTATTCCCATAGCATTTGGAAAATCTGCCCTTAAATCTACCTTGTAGTTTAGAGTATGAAGGAAACTTCTTATATTAAAATTATTTTGCCTCTGGTCAGCAGAGAATAATGTTGTTAAGGGGGGGGGGGGGGAAGGTAGAAAATGGTGCATAAGCAGTTTATTTTTAGAAGCCATTTTCTAAACATTTCATTTGTTTTATGTCCATTACCGACACTAATGATAAATGCCAAAGTGGAAATTATATTTTAGAAAGAAGCTTTTTCCCTCGTTTAAATGTACTTTATGCCTTTTTATGAGGCTCTCTGGAGAATTAAAGCAAATAGTTGATTCTCAGGAGGACTTTCATTTGCTTAAAAGTGAGAATTTTTCTTTTTTTAGTTTTTATAGAACATGATAGTTTTAAAGAAGTTATTCAAGCGAAGTGGGTTGTTGGGTTCTTGTTCCTTTGTTTTTCCCAGTATCTTTTGCTTTTCCAGAAGACTTTCAAAAAAACAGCTTTATGTGTTTAAATGTTTATTTAGTACCATTGAATCACTATTATAAATAAATTACTCCAGAATGTATTTTGAAATTCAAAACCTGTCAATTTTATTTTGTCCCTTTCTAATTCAGGCCCACATTTTCTGTTCCCTCAATTTTTCTTCCCTCTCCACCTCCCCTAAACCTCTGCAGCATTTCAGAGAAATACATTGATGACTGCACGATTTTTGCCTTCTTTCTATGCTCCAATATTAGAATTCAAGAAAAAAGTTGCATCTAATCTGTTCAGTTTTGATTCCTCTGATGTCAAAACCCATGAGATAAACTGAATACCACTTTAATCTGCTCAAGATGAGAAGCCAGTTTTGTGTTGTCTTATATCTGCCACTATGATTTCCATAATGCTCGATTAATAGAAAACAAAAGGGCTCATCCCTGTGTTTTTAAATTGATCAGGTCTGAACAAAAAATTTTACTTCGTGTTAATTCTCTGCTCTTTGGCAATTTCAATCACACTTGAAAAATAGTATTTTGGGTTTATTTTTCCAGCTATGTTTGTCAAGACCTATGAAATAACTGAATATGAAACAAATATTCCATTTATATGTGAGCAGATTTTTGCTTTTCTATTTGCAACATGAGGATAAGTAATTCCAATATTCAGTTATTGAATACAGCACCTGATAGCAAGACAGACAATGAGAGCTTCATGAGCCCTGTTGAATGAGAACCACAGCAGGTAATCATGGGGAAAGAGCTGTGGGTCCCGTTCTGCAGTCCCCTAGCCTGGTTTTTATACCTTTCCACCTGAAAATTCCCATCCTCACAAAGTGTCTTGGCATCCATAAAAAAATTGTGTGCTGTCTTTTAGTACATTGGTTCAAACCATCCCTCATTCCACCCCCTGAAGGGACAGAGTATTCTGTGTAAAAGTGAGGCTTGAACTCTTTCCCACACACAAAATATTGTGAACTTGTCCCAAGACTTGACAGGACACCCCATGAACAGGGCTCCCTCAAATCCAGCTCCTTTCAGGATGACTCCAGAAAACAAGTTGCAATTCATGCTATTCCACCACAGGGAGAGTAGAATGATGTACATTCCCTCCAGGCTTTTGGTTTCTCTTAAAGGCACTAAGCAAAAAGCAGCCATGGAACCAGAAGACTTGAGGGATGATGCTCTAGAGGCATTCATGACTTCCTGTTGCAAAGTGGAGGAAAGATCTTTAAGAAAGAGTCACAGCAGGACTGTATGCTAGTTTTGCACTCCAATAACATTTTTGTTTCTCCTCAAGGGCTGATGAAAGCAATAACTCCAGTGGTCTCTTTCTGCAACTTATATCAATCCCGTTAGGTGTTCATCCAGAACCAATTCAAAGAAAGGCTGGCTGATTAAGAAAGACCCAGTTATCTGGTGTTATAGATACTGGCCTATGGCTTTGCCCTTAGTGACCTAAGAGGTACCATAAGTTGAATTTTTATTAGCAGTGCTTCCCCAATAAAGCTATTTTCCCTCAAACCTCACATATTAAACTGATTATGCACCATGTCATTTTAAAAGTATGCAGTTGCTGTTGATTTTTATGGTCACACTACCTGCCAACTCAGCAATTTCCATCCTAAAATAACAGATCCCAAAAACCCCAAGTCCCACAGTCGGCTGCTTTATGTTGTAATGAGTCAGCTGCAGATCTGTGCAACCACTAATTTCAGCCCATTTGTCCAAAGGGACAAGCAAAAACATGCAATTTCACAGCAATTATAATCAGTGAAGAACTCTACATGGAAATGGTCAGCAGAAATATCAAGAAAAGAATTTAGACCAGGAAACATTTTCTGCTGGTTTTTACGTGCACTCACTTGCTCTCTACACATACCTATACATGTTTCCAGTAAACAATGAAATGAGAATCACTGACCTTATTGGCCAGTTGTAGGAAAAGACAAAGATGATAAAAAGCAGAAACAAAACAAAACAAAAAAAGAAAAACCCAAATCTGGTGAAGTCAGGGAAGTGGTTGAAGGTTTGCTACTAAGTGTATGGTTAAGTGAGTGAATGCTGGCAAAACAGTGCAAGTTTTAGTAGTGTCTCTTAATACCATAACAAAATGAATGAAAAATTTTCTGTGCATGGTTATTTGAGATGTAAACTGGGCCAGCCTGTATGTGTCATATGTGAAACTCTGCCACTGAACAGCACACAGAGTAATGGAGAGCAGTAATAAGTACGGCAAATGTACAGTTATATCTAAACCGAAGAAAAGATAGAGAGGCACCCCACAAAGCCAAATAAGGCTGTCACACTCTTCATGTGGATAATATGCATCTTTGTGTTAATTGGGAAGGAGTAAGAGAAAAAATTAGTCTATGCTTGCATCAAGTAGTTCAAGATATAGAACTTGCTGATTTCTTCAGGCTATTATTATATGGCCGCATGTGTTGACTACTCAAAACCTACTGCACCATAGTGCTACAGCCCTTTCTTTGTGACTGAAACACAAAAAGCTGTAGGGTAAATACAGATAAAGAAATGGCATTCTCATAGTTCTGTAGTGACAGCAGGAACTCAAAAAAAACCCCCAAAAATCCAACTTATGTCATATAGTACCTATGGTACACAAAGCCCATCTCTTTTATCTTCACTTTAGGCACTGTGAAAGGTACCAGGCATTGAGGTATCCTTTTTTGTTGTGTCAGAGCCAGTGAGCACCTGACAATCTCTGCAAATGCTGGCTTTCACCATTCCAATTACTTATGACTGTAATCATGTGTGACTGTGTCGTTTTAAGGTGATCTATAGAGCCTCATACTTAACTTGTCTATTGTTTCTGTTAATGATGCATAGTTAAGCCTAGAGCAATCATGTAATGAGATGAATCCAATAGAGTTCATTTGTGGGGCCTGTGAAAGAAACATCTCTAGCAGACCTTGCATTTAATGAGAATATGGTATTGATTAAATTAGATCCACAATGGCATAAACAATAACACTGAATTTCCAAAGTGTGCTGATTGAGCTACTACTTCAGATTTAGGCTCTAGGGTTGGAAATGGAGTGAATGCATATCCATAAAATAGTCTTTGCATGGCATCAGTACTAATTAGTGTAATTATATGCCAATGTCATTTGCTTAATTTATGAGTTGGCAGCATGGCTGAAAGTAAGGTTTTTTCTTGCCTTTTCTGTTTAGAATTTGGTTATTAGGATGAGGTCGTTAGTTTACAATTAAGTCACTTTATTTCCTCTAGCTCTAATATTAATGGAACACTTCATCACTGGAGCCCGTATCTTGCCATTCTGGTAAATAGAGGGAGGAACTCCTATGGGGTTTAGCTTCCCATTCCATCATTAAAGCTGCAGGAGGAATTTCTTACATGTCTTATATGAGACAATGAGGCAATTTCTTATTAAGTCATTTTTGTACACACATTCCTATCTTCATGCCTCCAGTGGCTCTTTGGATTTCCCCCTCAACCCTCTGCCAGCACAGCCCACCAGTTCAGATGTGGAAGAAGGTTTTGCTTTGCAGGGGAGTGGAAAAGGGAAACTCGCTATATGACAGAGTTTCACCAATCCAGATCAACCCCAAAAATTCAATTTTAGGATATGTCTGGCAGCAGTTGACATCAGGTCCCTCTGATGAAAGCTTTTCTCCTTGGTGTAGAAGGGGAATAAGGGAGGTGACATGTTCTTTGGATCACCCTAGAGTGTGCCATAATAAATAAACTCCTGTTGTTATCACCATGTAATGCTTAAACACAACAAGCACAAAGACCATAAAAAGGTAGGAGAGATTCCATTTTTTTCCCCCGATCTGTATTTAAGAAAAAAAAAAAAAAGTGCAACACTGACTCGGGTACAGCACAATGTGTTTGAACAATCCGCCTTTCCTTCCATGCCGTTCCCCTCTAGTGGTAGATCAGAGGAGGAGCGCTGCTACCTTCCAGCAAAAGCTGCTGCAGAGCACAGCAAGCTCCTTGCTATGGAACTAGGCAGCAAATGTTTTGAGTCGCCCTTTAGGGTAGAAGTTTATAAGAAATTGTTTCTGTTGTTATAAATACTGGATTTTTTTGAGATGTAGTCATATTCTTTCATAGATTTTCTTCTTTTTCCCCTGAAACTAAGTAACCTACAGCTACATACTACTGTTGTCAAGCACACACTTCCCTTTTACAGTTCTCTTTGCTAGCAGTCTCTGCTCAGAGCATCAGGAATGCTTTTACAACAAAACACTGTATTTTAATCCAAATTCACTAGTTGGGTCTTTTATCCTTCTAAGTCGTTCTAGATGTGTTTTAAAATAATCCCAAATCTAATGCACTCAAGAATGTGTGCTATGACTTTGTGTCAGTGTAGCTGTGTTTCATGTACAGACAGGGATATATGTCCCTGCATATAAACTCTGTGCCTGAACTTTCTGAACTGGATATCTTTAGTTCATTGAAAAATCCCCCTTGTGCAGCTCGTACCAGAAGCCCTGGGTAGCTGCAGTGGGAGGCCATGTGAGGATGTGTCAGAGCGGGACTCTTGCCAAGGCTGGCCTCCTTCCACCCCCTCTGCTTGTCCATCACACTCTGGAGGAAGGTGCCCACTGGAGAGGTTTTCCCCTTGACAGCAGGATTAGCTGTTTACTCAATTTTCTGGGATGGGTTGGAGTGCAGAAAGGTTGAAGCTGAGCAGCTGGCAGGGCTCTGAAAGCAGTTAAATGGAGTGCTGAGGATATTGCCTGAGAGTGGAAGTCCTGTCCTGGTATTCCTTTGTCCATCTCACATTCCAGCCTCCTGCATTCATCTCTGATATCTTTCAGAAACCTTCCCAAGAGAAACAGCTGTCTCATGCTTAAGAGAGAAAATATTGAAAGCTCCTGAGATATTAAATCTTGGAGGATTGATGCAATCTCCCATCTGGCAACACAAACTGTGTTTAACTCCTCTCTTGCCAAAGTCAGGGTCTGAAGAGCTACTATAAAATTTTTAGTTTATTTGAAAAAAGGATGGTACCTTCTGTAGGCTCTCAATGGACTTAAAAGTGAACAGCTCTTTGGTATTAAATCATATAGCTTAACCAGATATGAAAAGCCATGTTGAGAAAAGGATGGCAGTGATGTGATATTGGCATGTGGGCTCAGAGTTTCAAGGTCTCTAAGATACCTTAAGCTACCATCAAAAGGTGGCCCTTCAGTGGTTTTTTGAAGTGTTCACTGATAGTTAGGAGATTGATAGATCATTTAGCAAATATGAATTTTTGACCCTTTGAGATCCTGAATAGCTTAAAAATAAGAAGTTGTGTGTCTTTCTGTCCTACAGTGGCTGAAGTTCTTACTCTTAGTACCATTGGAAGGGAGAGACAGATACTAGTGTGGTATAGAGGTGAATCTTAGTGATCGCTCACAGACAGAAGTGGCAGACTGACAGGAGTCTGGCAGAGAAGCTGAAGCCTGAATTTCCACACCCATGGATATGTTCATGCTTGTATTGATGTAAACAGGCAATTTCTGAGTTGGACTTGCAGCAGATTAATGTTAATTGTTAAGTAAAGTGTTTAGATTTTTAAGTAGATATTTTGAGTCATAGGCATATGCTCCCATTCTTGTAAGAGTATGGGTCAGCTTGTGTTAACACTTGCAGTGCTGTAAATACAGAGTAGCTTCCATGAGGCAGTGGCTTCAGCATAGATTTTACCCAAGTGTAAAGGGGAACAGGCGCCCTGAAGAAATTTGGTTAAGACATGGAAGGGAAATTAATTGCTGTGGTATACTCAGTAATTTTGTTAGAGGTAGGTAGGATAAAGAGGAGAAGAATAAACAGAACTTGTTCTCAAAAATGGAAGCCAAACTTCCATAACTAAATGGATATTAAGTACTTTTCCTTCCATAAATTTATTCCAACTTGTTTGCTTGACACACATTTGACAGCATTTTGAGGATAGCTGTGTTTGCTGTAACTCCTAGTATATAATTTAATCAGTTTTCAGTGTTGTTCCCAGGTTGCTGCTGTTAAGTGTTTGTAGGAGTACCAGTTGTATACGTGGCATTTGAGGATAACAGCTTGAACAACTGCTAAGACAGCTTAAAAGTCAATGGATTTTCATAACAGCCTGTCAGAAGTGGATCTGCCATGTTCAGGTGAAGCTGGGGTTATGAGGAAATACAGACAGAAGAGGTGATATGGGGCAAAAGACAAGGAAACTCCAAAAACCTGGTAGGCAGTAGGGCTGGAAGAAAAAGGAGGGAGGCAAGGGGACAAAAAGTTAAGACAAAGCTTAACAAGGGGAAGATAAAAGGACCCAGAAGTACATTGATCTTGGAAGATGCTGGCATGTTACCATTCCAAAGGAAAGCTAATGGTGAAGGAAAAAAGGGCATGGGGGACAGAGGAAGGAAAAGAAGTGATCAGATTTTCAGGCAAGAAACACATGTTTATGTGGCAGCACTTCCATTTATAGGTCTTTTTACTCACGGGAAGTTAGAAAGCAAGAATGGAGGCTGCAGTAATAAAAATCGGAGCGTTAGAAATTAAGAAAAAGATTTCACTCTAAGGATGGAGATGAAAGGGTGAATTTTGAAGATGATGAAGATACTAGTGTGAAAACTGGGAGATGATTTGGATGTGGCTAACGAGGAAGGAATCAAACACAACCCACCGGCATGAGCTGGAGTATTAGAAAGAGGAGTGATATTGTCAACCAAACTAGGGAAGTTTTGTGAGGAGAGGTGAATTTGTTTTGGCCATAACCCATCAAAAATGGCAAAGAATTACAGACTTTCTTTGTTAGCTTATTCGTAGTTAAACAATTATTTTTATTAATGCAATTAACACAGTGTTATCTCCCAGTAACTGAAACAGTTGCCTATTAGTTTAAACCACTCTTACAAAGATCTGTACAAGGTCTCACATTTCATAGCCCTGTTGAAATGGTTGTTATTTCTTGGATGATATAGGTCTTTCAGATACCAGTGAAGTAGTAGAAAACAAAAAGTGTAATTGGAAGAATCTGGAAGTTGGTAAGGAAATGTAAGGCAAAATGTTAGCACCTTAAATAGGTAGTCTGTATGTG
Source organism: Hafferia zeledoni (assembly GCA_035583235.1). NCBI lineage: Eukaryota > Metazoa > Chordata > Aves > Passeriformes > Thamnophilidae > Hafferia > Hafferia zeledoni. Next base: position 48,151,810 of record JAWWEV010000115.1, on the reverse strand, counting down.
CAATGTGCTCTAAGATGACCCTGCCTGAGCAGTGAGGTTGGACCAGATGACCTCACTATTCTCCCTTCTAACCTTACCCATTCTGTGATTCTGTGATTAGTTGCAAGTTGGTACTGCATTTGTTTGTGCATTCCATGGGCCTTGGCCTTCTTGTCTCATTTCGGCTTACAGTAACAATCTCTCTCTATTCATTCCAAGTGACCTGACCCTGATTCCATCTCCTCTGTATTTCCTGCTTATGCTTGAGTAATGACAGGAGTTCTTTATTCATCCAGTTATGATGGCTAGTATTACTCTTGATGCCTTCCTGGACCACAGGTCAGGAAAAAGCTGTTTCTTGGCCATTAGTGATATAGCTACACAGAGCTGTTTATTCCAAGAATTTTTACAGTAACACAAAAATTACCAGTTTTAGTCTGCACAGTTTAAAGTCATGGCTCTTTCTTTCAGGATTGACAGCAAAGGGTTTTTTCTGCCAGCTGTCAGGTCTAGAGCGTCCATGAGAAATTATCTCCTAATGAACCATTATGGACTACCCAAGTGGGAGAGCCGGACAGCTGTTTGACAGACAAGCATCAATAAAGTGGCAGCATCATGACTCAGCTGATAAATAGCACTGAGACCATGAGTTGTGAATATTATCATGGCTTTCACCAAACTAAAATATCAGTGAATTATGGATTTCTTCCCCTCTCTGAGCCTCTTCTTTTGCTATCCTCTGCTCCCAAAGCGGGATGGTGCCACTGCTGCCAACCTGGCTGCTCCTTCTGGGGATGTAAGAGCAGCCCCTGCTCCTGAGGGCATCAACACTTTCCTTCCATTGCTTCTGTCAGCCCCCATGCAGAGAGAAGTCCCCCTGCATGCACCTGGGATCCCAGCAGAAGCACATAGTTTTAGAAGCAGACGAGTTATTATGGGAAAGAGATTCCTGTGCCAGTAGTAACCAGTCTACTGTGTGCCAGTATAGATCTAAATTCTTGAGGAATGTGGTGCCTTTTATCAACATACAGATGATCATACTACTTTTCAATGCCTCGATGCAAAAGACAGACTATAGTGTGTTTGAGTTTGAAATGTTAAAATGTATTTATAAACCTAATGCTTCCTCCAGCTGGGAGCTGGAGCACTTCCTGTAGCTTGTTAGCTACCCAAGGACAGTAGTGGCTGGTCTGCGATAAGAGACAATTATTCATGCAATATGTCTGCAATACAGATTGCATCCTTTATTTTTAAACTATTAGAGGAAGGACATGCACATGAGAGGTGGAAGGAAACAAAAAAAGTAAAAGTTTTAGGGAAGTCAGTCCACCTCCTGCCCCTCCCCTCAGTAAATGTTTCCTTGTGCAACATCAAGGCCAGTTTCAATCATTTATCAGCAGTCCTGGCTAACCAGGGAGGTTCTGGTCTACTGGAGGTCAGCAAACATGACGCCTATCTACCAGAAAGGTCAGAACAAAAATCTGGGGATCTACAGGTCTGTCAGTCTGACCTGGGTGCCAAGTAAAGTCATGGAAAAGATCAGCCTGAGTACCATCATGTGGCACATACAGGACAACCAGGGGATCAGGCCCAGCCAACGTGGGTTTGTGAAAGGCAGGTCCTGCTTGACCAACCCTATGTTCTTTATGACAAGGTGCTGTCCACCTGAACTTTAGTGAAGCCTTTGACACTGTTTCCTACAGTATTCTTCTGGAGAAACTGGCTGCCAGCGGCTTGGACAATTGTACTCTTTGCTGAGTTAAAAACTGGCTGGATGGTTTGGCCCAGAATTACATTCAACTGGTCACAAGTGGTGTTCCTCAGGGCTCAGTGTTGGAGCCAGTCCTGTTTAAGATCTTCATCAATGTTCTGGACGAGGGGACCAAGTACTCCCTCAGTCAGTTTGCAGATGACACTAAGTTGGGCAAGAGTTTCAATCTCCTGGAGGGTAGGAAGGGTCTGCGGAGGCATCTGGACAGGCTGGATCAATGGGCCAAGGCCAGTTGTATGAGGTACAATAAGGCAAAGTGCTGTGTCCTGCTCTTCGGTCACAAAAACCTCAAGCAGTGCTACAGGCTGGGGGAAAAGTGTGTGGAAAGCTGCTTAGCGGAAAAGGACCTGGGGGTGCTGGTCGACAGCCATTGCATATGAACCAGCAGAGTGCCCAGGTGGCCAAGAAAGCCAGTGGCATCCTGGCCTGTGTAAGCAATTATGTGGCAAACAGGATGAGGGCAGTGCTTGTCCCCCTGTATTCAGCACTAGTGAGGCCACGCCTTGAGTACTGTGCCCAGTTCTGTGCCCCTCACTATAAGAAGGACATTGAGGTGCTGGAGTGAGTCCAGATAACAACAGCAAAGCTGGTGAAGGGTCTAGATCACAAGTCCTGTGACGAGTGGCTGAGGGAGTTGGGGTTGTTTAGTCTGGAGAAAAGGAGGCTCAGGAGAGGGGAACCTTATTGCTCCCTACAACTACCTAAAAGGAGGTTTGTAGCCAGATGGTGTTTGGGCTTTTCTCTCAAGTAACAAGTGATAGAGCAAGAGGAAATGGCCTCAAGTTGCATCAGGGGAGGTTTAGATAGGATATAAAATTTCTTCATGGAAAGGATTGTCAGGCATTGGAACAGGGTGTCTAGGAAAGTAGATCCATCCCCAGAGGTGTTTAAAAGATGTGCACATGTGACATTTGGGATAATTTAGTGAGTTAGCAGTTGTACTCAATTATCTTAAAGGTCATTTCCAACCTTAACAAATCTATGATTCTATGATTAGGAGTTTTACTTTCCTTGACAGTACTATTTGCTATCATCAACTTACAGTATTCATTGTTACTATTATTATTGAAGAAAACTGAGCCGGAAACTCCCCATTTTTAAATCGAGCATTGTTTGCTAATCAGGGTATTATATTTCATTTAAGGAAATCACTGTCTAATTTCCTGCTAAGCAATCTATTATATTGGGGTGGGAGCTGTAACCGCTGCTGCTACTCTTGTTTTAAAGTGTTTGTCTGCATTTTCTATAGATTTGGGGGCTTGTCCATTTCATATATATGTAATGGTAAGGGAGAAGGTGCTTTAGAAAGTTTTGATGACTTTCCTCATGAACCAGACTGTGCTGTTGCACCCCTTCTGGGACACTGTGCAGGATTCGTGGCAGTCAAAAGAGCAGAGAGCAAATAAAAGCAGCAGCTCTGGAGAAGCATTGACAGCAAAGGTCTGCCATTACCCCTTCAGCTCCAGGATAAAAGTTATTCAGAACATGATAGCTGAACATGTATTTCCTTTGTAGCAATTGCTTTTATTGTAAATTTCTTCTAGGACATAATTGGATCCCTTGTAGTATCTTTTGCTATCTGTCAGCTATGAAGTCTTGTATGAAAAGTATAAATGCATCAAGAACATGAGAATCTTGTGGGGAACCATTTTCAGGCTTAGATCAGGGTATGTGGATATGTGCTCAGAGAGACCAGGTTTAATGAATGTAGCCCTGCATCATAGACTGCTTGCTGGCAGAGGGGAGATCTGTGCATACTAAGACAGATTGACTTCTTTCTACTTGGACAGTAACAAGAAAACAGGAACATGCTAGGGTAGCCAGAAAAAAAATAAAACTAGATTACTCTATACTTGCTACTGAGAAATGCAGAACAAGAGCATCTCCATTCATTTAACATTTCTCCATTCAAGCATTTAACTAAGGAGGCATGAGGGAGTGCGTCTTTATTCTTAGAAATGAAACAGCCCTCATCTCCTGACTTAAAAACAGTGCTTTGTGGCAGTATTGCTTCTGCTTTGCTTAAGCAATAGCTCCTGTCTTGTTTCCTTCCAGTTTTAGTATCGCACACCTAAAAATAGCTTTGTTTATCATAGTCATCCAATCCTTTACAAGAAAAAAGCTGGTATTTTTTAAGGAAAATCATTATCCAAAGACATTCAAGTTCAAAACTCAAACCATCAAACTGATTGATTTCTTGTCTTGCTGCATTTTTGGGTTGACTTGTCAGATCACTTAAAAACATTGTTTTGGGATAATATTTGCGAACCAGAGCTTAGTTTATACTTGCAGTGGCCAGGACCAGAGCTGAATGATCTAGTCATGTTTTAACCATTACCACTGCCTCTAGGGTACCTACTTCTCCGGGGACACCCCCTTGTCGTGGGGGAGAAGCTTGCGTGCCCTCATGAGGTTGAGAGCTATGCTGGCGGTG
>JAWWEV010000115.1:48116044-48147526 GCA_035583235.1 Hafferia zeledoni | reverse complement strand
TTAGCCATCAGCACGCTTGCAGCAAGCGTGGGTAGTGCCCTTCCCAAATCTTCGTTCGCGAAGCCTGGCCATGATGAGGGTACCTATCTCTACTTTTTGCTGTCACATTGCAGCCTGTGCTCTGCTTTGATTTCCTCCACTATTCACACTTCATGTTGTTCTCTCGTTGTAGTGACTCAGCTTCCAGCCTGGTTCTCGTGCATAGATGTTACTGCAAGAGAATCACTGGTATCACCTGCACAACACAGTGCCAAGGATTTTGGCGTGGAGCCCATTATGATCTATGATTTATGTTGGATCAGTGCTAGGGGTCCCAGATGTGTTCTGGTGGAGAGGGTTCATCTTTGTCCCTTAAGTTACAGAGGGACAGTTGGAAAACCACAAATAGTTCAACCTCAGCGCTTTGATTGCTTTGGTTAGTAAAGATTGAAGTGGATAAAGATGAAGAGTGAGGCAGCACATTCATCATTCTCCAGGCAGAACTCCTCAGAAGTTAGGCTTAGGATGACTGAGCAGTAGTGGCTGCCTTGGCCAGCTCTGTCCCTTTCCTGTGTGCATGTATACATATGTATATGCACACACATACACAAACCCATACACACCCTCAGTCATTGATATAAATAGAATTTGTGATGGTTGCTTGACTCCTTTACCTAAGTGTGTTTTCAGGTATAACATATGGTTCTGAGGAGCACAGTAACATCACCATGCTGGCTGAGATCTCTGAGCAGTTGTAATTCTCTGCTAAAGCAAATGTGCTCTTTGTCCTGATGAGGTGCTATTTCTCATTTACATCAGCACCCTTGCAGTTCTGCATCCTTCAGACTGAGGCCCTAGAAGGACAAAGGAAGAAGGACGGCTTCGGCAGAGGCTATGACTCATTTGAAGTCAGCTTCTGAATGTCCAGGTGTTATCTCAGTAGAAATGTAACCAATTCTAGTATCCATGTCTGCCACTATAGATCCCATTACTCACGAGGTGCCTGCAAATTTTGTGTATATTTACTATAAAAGCAAGAGATGCTTTAAAAAAATAGGAATGTGGCTTGCTTGTGTAATCTGTATAGTGAAGTAAGTGAACAGGAGCACTAATGAGCAAAGTGTAAAGCAAGGCTTGGAAAACATGCAAATACAATGAATAGTATGTCAGATTTCAGATCAGACAAAGAAGAGGGAAAAAAGATGTGAAGAGTTTTCTCTCATGCTGATATTGTTACTGTGCTTGATGAAAAGGAGGAACTATTCTGAAATGCTGAAGCAGTCCAGACCCAAATGCACTAATTCCACATTCAAAGACTATATTATTGTTTGGATTTATTTTTTGTAACCCACCTGCACGTCAGTTGTAAATCTTTGCATTCTTTAAAGTTGCTGCTTCTCTCACTGGCAGTGTCATGGAGAAGCAGAAGGCTGTGCTTGGGTTCACTGAGCTGGAACAGCATATTGATATAAACAGACCTGGGACCTGCTGAAAGAGATGCCTGCTTGGCAATAACACCACCTCGAGTTCAGCTGGGATGTGCATCTGTGCCTCATTGATAATGTAATAACCTTCATTACATTTTTGGCTGAGAGCACCTGTGCATGGCCTGAGATGTCAGCCCAGGGCAACCATTTTGAGTGAGGTGATATTAACAGCTCTCATTAAAACTGATGACTAGAGCAGTGCCCAATAGCACTGCTATACTAAAGCGTCTGTCAGTATTTCTATTACAGAGCTCTATTTTCAGGAGTTAATAACTTGGCCATAAAAGTTTGCGTACCTCTGAGCTGAAACTTGAATACAAAATATCAGACTGGAGTTTCTTCAAAGAAATATAACTCTTACCAATATAACTTTCACTTTTTTTTTTCTGAGTCTGCTTGTGCTTTGCTGCCAGTGCAAGGGCATTTATCAGGCAATTGTAAGATGCCAAAAAAGTCATCTGTCTTCCTAGGCTGGAAAGGGAGAGCTAGAAATGCCTGAAAAGTCTTGTGAGTCCATTGCAGGAGGCATCTTCCATCTGCCCTGAGAGGAACTGAAGCAGGCTATTACATAACCTTTAACATTAGACATTAGCATACTGTGCTAAAGTACAGTAATATGATTATTTTATTATTGCTTGAACTCTGGCTTTTTTTTTTTTACCTCAGTTGCATATATAGGTTCTATAGTAGTTTTACCTGTTTGAATAATTATTGTCTCAGTAATAATGAAGGAATAATTATTTCAGATAAAATATTCCTGGTTAAATTTCTGCAGGTAGACGTTTTGATTTCAAAATAAGAATACCACCATCGTCATACTAAGTTTTCATACTTTGGAGAGTGCATTTAAGCAATATCCAAAAGTTAGACATTCTGATTTTGAAATATAAATTTTTCTACTGAGCTATCCCTGAATCATGTTCAATTTAAATATACTTGCCAGGGGGGACAGGCCCTAAAAGACACTTAGATTCATTTAAACATGTAAAGCTAATGCATAAATACAGACCTTGAAAATGTCATCTTTCCCATGCTTAACTTTACTGGCAAGTAACGTTAATGTGTTTCAAGGGATTAAATCACAGTATTTAATTATACAATTCCTTACAGACACAAAATGACCCACTAAATCAGTGGAGACCATGAGACTGCAAATATGTGTCAGCAAAGAAGAATGTGGATAAACAGCAATTATGACACAAATCTGACAAGTCAAATATCCAGCTGAGCATGAGAAGTTTATATTTTAGCATCTGGCTCTTTGCCAACATGAATGTTTCATACTTGACACCTTACATGGACAGGGTGTACTTTTGAGAATATTCTTACACAATTATGTACATCTTGGCAAGCCAATGTCCCCCTTAGGAAAAGAGGGGCTGGGAGAGAGAGACAAATAATGGGAACATTAATGATGCATCTTATTAGTCATAAATTATATAATCACATAATAATTTAAGTTGAAAGGGGTTTATGGAAACCATTTAGTCCCAACTGCCTGCTTGAAGCAGGACTACCTTCAAAGGTGGATCAGGTCCTGGGCACTTTTGACTGTCTTCAGGCACACTGATTCTGCCAGTCCCTGGGGGCTTCCTTCACTGCTGGACCACTCTCACAATTTTGTCTTTGTATCTAATCAGTTTTTCTTGTTGTAATCTATGACTACTGGCTCTTGTCCTGTTGTCATTCATCTCTGAGAAAGGTTTGTCTCTGTTTTCTCTATGATCCTACTTTAGGAAGGTGAAGACTGGTTAGGTTGCACTTCTGCCTTCTTTTGTCCAGGGTATGAAAACATGGCAGCATTAGGCTTGAGCCCAGCCTCTGCTGCATTTCTAATTCCTTTATGAGCATTCCTCTTGTGATGTGTGGCCAAACTGGCCACAGTGTTTTGGATGTGACTTCAGGTGCTAGAGAAAAGAGAAAAAACTGCTCTCTAGATCTGCTGGTTATTACCTTGCTCATGCAACTTGGTGCAAGAGTGCATTGCTGGCCCACATTCCACTTGATGCTCAGCAGGAGCCCGCAGTGCTTTTCTGCAAGGCTGCTAGTTGGGCAGGTCAGGCTGTACCAGTGTCACTTTTGGCTTCTCAGTGTATTGATGGGTGATATTTTAATTTTGGGGGTTTGGGGTTCTTTTTTTAAAAAAGTAAAAATTCTGTGATTCGCATGTACTTTTATTTAGAAAGCAATGCAGCTGTAAGGACAGACAGAAAAATTATTTCCTTTAGTCTATGGAATTAAGGCAATCAGTGAAAGAAGATAACCTCACCTGTGAGTCATATTCATTCTATAACTGCTTAACACATGTGTATAAGTTTCATCATCTGTAAAATCTGGTTTTTATACAGATGGGTAAAACACGCTGAACATCCTTTCCATGGATGCTACCTAAAGCACAAGGCTATGCTAATTAAGCATTCCTCCAAATACTTCAGCAAGGTGGGGGGATAAACGTTACAACCACTGGAGAAGGGATAGGAAAAGTGAGACAATGGCTCAGTTTTTTCCAGAGATCCATGCAGCGAGTCATTAAGAAAAGCAATCCTCCTTCTTAGTGATGCAGCCATCTGTCACCTAAGCTATTCTATGTGTGTATCTTAAATCTAGTATCTCTACGTTTTTAGGAAAAATAATTTGAAAATGGTTTGGGGAATGCATGAGTTCTCTGCATATTCAAGTTACAAATTAACCAAGTTGTTCCTATTTTTGCCTTAAAAAACCCAAACACTTACAAGAGGATAAATAACCTATAAATACCTATAAATCTTCATAAAATCAAAAAATGTTTTCCATTTTCACAAATGAAAGTAGGATTTAGCTCTTAGTGTTAGAATGACTAGTTTCTGGAGAAATCAATCTAAATAATGCCTTTCTGATCAGTCCTTCCCAGAGCAAATAAACTGTGCTCAGTGTAGTGGGTGGTTTAGATTAACTCACATGGAGTCCAGCAGCCAAACCAGAGAGGTGGGGAAGCAGATCAGTTGCTTGGCACTCCTCCGCGGCTAAACGCGGCCAACAAGCTGTTCATGATGGCAACAGATGTTCCTGCCTTTCCCTTATGCCAAAGTTCACCGTATGGACTTAGTTCATGGGCAATTCTTCACAGCTGCAAATTCCAGTGCAGGCAAAAGCCTTTCAAAGCAGAAAAATTGGATGCTGGGGCATCCAGACCTGGCACTAGTTGGTGTTTTCAGATAGGTGAATGTTAGAATAACAGTAATTAGAATGTAGCAACGTGAATATGGGCATTGCTTTCCTTTCCAGACTTTGTCCCAGTGCTGTTCTCTTTTGTTTCAGTGCATAACCACTGAGGTTTTCATGGCTGGACCCCACTAAAATCCACAAAGTCCATGTTTCTTTTGATGTAGGCCATGAAAGTTTGGGAACAAAGTTTCTCAAGGCCATGATCCAGCCCTGTGCAAATGCTGGCATGGAATTGCAAAACCAAAAAATAATATTAAAAGATTTTTTTTTTTAATTTATACTTCTTTTATCCAAAGAAATTCTGGTTTTGCTAAGGAAGGGCTTCACAAACAACAAGACTAAGGCCAGCTCTGGTGCAGAGGAGATCATCTCAAAACAAACTTTATCACGTGTATCAGTAGGATACAAGTGCAAACTCCTCTCTGGAAGCTCTGCATCCCCTCTGAGCCTGTGAAAGGCGGACACATCTTGAAACCGTAGGGAGAATGTATGTGTAGCCTGCTCCTGCCTGCCATGGGGAGCAGGCAAAGCTGTGCTGGCCAGGAGCAGAGCTCCACCCGGGAAGACATGACTCAGGCTGTGGGGCTAGAGCCTGCACTCCAGGGGAATGAGGCTCCAAAAATCACAGTGTTAAGTAAAGAGATCATAATTCCTTTTAATTTGGGGGGGTTAGGAGTGTATTGGTATTTTTTAAAGAAATTTTTTTTTTAATTAAAGGGATTAGATGGCCCGTAGCTCATAATTCTAAAGAAAATAGGTATTTTTTTCAATTGATAATGTAACCTTGCTATAATAAATACATTAATTGTTTCATGTTTAAACAGAGAAAATCAAATGGCTAGTTTTATAATGCAGGTTTTTTACATATTAGGGGAAGAGAAATAGACCAATCTTAAATTTTATATTCCTTTTTGTGTGATTTTTTCAGTGTATACCAGTTGTTCATGATTTGTCTATTTTGCTTCTAAAAGTCAGAAAATATCATGCAACATTTCAGAAATTCTGATAATTTTTCACTTTTTTTTCCCCCACATATTTAATCATGAGACATCCTACTAATCCTATAGAGGAAAAAGGCAGAAAGCATACATTGATGCTCCCGTGGAAATATGATGACATTATATCTATTACTGCAAGGACATTTTAAAATATATGACACTTTTCAGTTTTCATAAATGGGAATTTTGGAGTCCCATTTGGAACTTTTGGTTTTTATTCCGGCTAGAGAGAAACTTTAGAGTAGTTACACTATTGAACAGGATTCCAATGCCTTTGGAGCTCCAATCCTGGTTTTCAAAACTGAAACAGTGTTTAAATCCATTTTGAAAATAGGACTTGGGTTGCAAGACCATATAACAGCTTCTGGAATGTGTTGCCTTTCGACTACACTACAACATAATCACAGGATCTGGTTAGAACACGTTTAAAATGTACAATGTGTCTGGCACCTAATGGCAGCGCTTAACATGTTGTTTATTTTTTTAAGAAGATACTTTGCAAACCCCATCTTTTTTCTTTAAAAATGGTTAGTTATGTAAGCCTTAATTTTCCCACATGCTTACTGACAGTTTGACAGAATCTTAAGTAAGCCTTGCAAGGGAATCAATTCCTCTGTTTTATGCACCATGTTAAGAGTGATTTGATTATCTCTATGGCTGAAAAAAAAAAAATAGTCTGCATCTGTCCTGAATTGAAAACAGATTACATTAAAAAGCATTACATCAAAATCACTGATATGCTAGAAATGAGTCAGCTGGGAAGTACATTTTCAAATAAAATATGATGGAATTACAAGCAATTAACTTCTTCTTTTGAGTAACAGAGGTATACAAGATAAACATTCTGTTCTTTAAAAATACCACATTGTTAGCTGGAGAATAAGATAGAACTAACATGTGCTAAAGAGTGGACTACACAGGTAACAAGGAAATATGTGCTGCACAGTATCAGGGACTTCTGCTTCAGCCTCACCTGTGTAAGCAGTAGGTGTTCAGTCAGTTAAATGGTCATCACTACTTCCTCTTCCAGCTGAAAATATGGCCTAGCAGTTCCAATCATGCTGATGCCTCGATAGCATCGTATCAGGCTCTAAACTGTTTTAAATATGCTCTTACTGTGCAAGAGACTGCAACTCTGCAGAGCTCTGTAATTAATGTAGTACAATTCTTACACAGTATGGAGCTGGATTTGGTACAAACCAAAAAATTGCATACATCAGAAGTATTTTTACCTCTCTCAGATAAGGAGAACATAGGAGTTAGAACAGCTTCTTAGTAACCATCAAGTAAGTTTTGATATCCCATAGAAAGACAGGTTTTTCATAGCCCTTTCTCATTTTAAATGCTTGTGTGATTGACCTAATTTTCTTCATGAAAGGAAGCCTCATTTTAGCAAATCAAAATGCGGTATGTCAGTACCTCAAAATTTTAACAGAGTAAAATTTTAAAACAGTAAAACATACTATAATCACTATCCAAGGAGGATATATTTAAGGACCAGCTTAGGCCAGCAGTGACGGAGAAGGCACAGTGATTTTTGCTGTAGCTAGTCATTTACTTTCAATCTGCCCCTGACTGTTTCACCTTCCTTAAAAAAAGTCAAAGAAAAGAGTTACTCTGCTTTGCTATTTTAATTCATTGTTTTGGCATTTTCATGTAAAATGGAAGTCTCTTCTTGGCATCTAGGACAACAGTGACAAAAACTAAAATTGAATCATCTAAATATATGTTGAGTTCAAAAAAAGGGTTAGCAGAGATGGGACAACGACTTTGTTGATTACTTTTGAATGACCTGCTTGGGATGGGACAAGATCGTAGGAGGTAATAAGTCTAATTTTTAAGGAAATGAGACTGTGAATCAAAGATTGACTCCCTGCAGGAGGCATGAGCTATATCCACTGACTAAAACCACATGAAGGGTAGGGAGCCAAAGAGCTGACAAAGTAGAAAAAAGGATTTTTGTTGATTCATTATAAGAAAAATAATGAAAGCTAAAAAGATTTTGGAAAGCTGGGGCAGGAGTCACTGGGAAACTTTCTTCCTGTCTTTCAGAGCTGTTGGAAAAATGGGAGCAAAATCTGATCTAGTCAGCTACCACTTTCTTTTTTTCTAAGTCCATTGATCATAAATACTGTGATGGTGTTAAGAGAATTTATGTTGCACGAGATTCTTGTAACTGAAGTAACAATGTTTTGGCCAGGAGATGATGTGTTCTTTAGAGGATCCAAAATTTTGTTTTGTTTTGAGAACCTGCCAGCATCCCTTAAATGATGTCAGATTTTTGTGTATGCCAGAAATGACTGCAGACTACCATGGGACTATCTTGGCCTTAGAAACAGCTAGATTTTTTTATTTGAGTTTTTTTGTGGCTTATTTATCTTCACCTAACACTGGAGTATCAAAAATGTTGATTGATAGAATTATTAGATTATCAGTATCTCAAACCATTTGAATAAAGGGTTGTCAAGGGTCAGTTAAGGAAGCAGCCTGATAGATAGCTCTTCTATCTCTGAAAATCCATATCAACAGGAATGGAAAGTTGGGTTTTGATGGCTGTATTCCTTGAATTAATTTTTCATCAAGTTAAAGACACATTCCTTGTTTTTGACCCACTGGCACTACTGCTGACAGTCTCATGATGGCAGAGGAGCATGAAGGCCAGAGACTGTTGTCTTCGGGGTGAGACAGGGATATGCTGTTTGTGCTCAGATAAGTCTTTTTGCATTACTTATGTAAAAGGAGGAAAACTGCTACTTGAATGCTTTACCACTGCACAAGCTGGGTTTTTAAAGAAAATGTACTACACTGTTAGAATTAATTTAGGCTTATGTATGTGCCGTTATAGAAGAAACATGACAACAGTTGTGAGAAATTAAAAATAACCTCTTTACATTTATTTGTCTTCTCTGTAGTTACCTTATTTGTGTGTGTGTAGGATTACCTTGTTTTCACAGAATTTGAGTTAAAAATGTTTGCAAAATCCTCAAAATTTCGCAAGTTATTTCTGGCCTCTCATGCTTTGCAGATCAGCATTAGGCATTAGTCACTATTCTATGATTAGAGAGCTAGAGAAATAGTCAGCAGAAAAATAGCCAAAAGTGTAAGTATTGTTTTACTAAATTATTCAAGTACAAGTTATTAACTTGAAATATGTTTTCTCTAACAGACCAAAGGAAGGTGCCATATAGATTAGGGGAGGAACAAAGAACAATGCAGTGATGTGGCTGTTATGCCATCTCAAGAACTACTGTAAGATCAGGGAAATGCACTGTCTCCTTACTTTCTCCCTAAGAAATCTACATTTGTCATCTATTAGATTAGATAATGAAGGTTTTGTGTGGAAAAATACATGAACTTATACATAAATTTTGCTTAGTGGTAGTGAGCTGGCTGAATGAGCCCTGCCCAGGGCACAGTGGTGAGTGCCCTACTGCAAGCCCTGATAAATGTGCCATGAGAAATTCACAAGCTGATTGGCTCAGAATGTAACACTGCATACTCCTATTCTAACATAACTAGAGCCCAAATTTGCAGGATACAGCATTTAAGGATGAGTTTCATTGCAATAACATAAATAGTTGAATTGAGATGACCCACATTTTTGTCCTTAAATATATATGTAATTTTCCTTTTGGACTGACACCATAGCACTTTTCAGCATCTTGTCAGAACAAGGCATTGGTTTATTAATTATAAAAAAAATGCATATGTCCACACTACACTTGTAATCATATCATTACATCCAGACTACTGGTTTTGTCCACCACTATGGGGCTTTTATTTCTTATTTGATTGGTTGGCTGTTTGACGGAATTTTTGTTTCGTGTGTGTTGAACCACCATTAGAGTGGCTGAGGAATATCCCTGATGTTTAACTCTGTTTGTAGCCACCTTCAGTGGTGGGTCCTTTCCACAGTCAAAGGTACATTGCCAGTACTAACAACATGCATTCTTTCAACTTTTCAAAAAGTTGATATTCAATAAAGAGTAGCTTTTTAGTTCTGACTGATAAATGTAGTGTAGAAGAATAAAGATAATAAAGCAGATCATGACTTTTAGTTAACCATATCACCAAAACTTTTTATATCCTGTATATCAATGCATATCCATATGTAGAATACTGATTTTATTGAATTTTTTTCTGGAAAAAGAAGTCCTCATTTTCAATGGGAAACATTTATTCCAAGACAAATGGTCTGTGCACTTATTTTTTCATGTGTTAACTTCAGAAATAGATATTTATTTTATTATAATTTTGGAGGATTTCTATCATCTCAGCATTTCTAAAGGGAAAGAGGTGATGTGTATTGATTAATACTCTGTATTTTTATTAGTTAGCAGCAATGCCAAATGATTTGAAAGCACGTTAGTACCTTAGAGGTAGCTATTGGAAAGCTTTTCTTTCTTTATTCATTTATAGACTGCATGACAAGGACAAATAAGTGTCAAGAACATAAGTGTAAATTATGCATTCTATTGTATTCTGAAATGTTTTAAGAGTCTTTTATGTTCAATCTCTGCTTGCTTAGCAATATACCAATTTTGTAAAATTCAGCATATATGTACATTTGGACGTGCATGTAGAAGATAAGTCACATTTACTCTATTACTATTTTACTGTGAGCATCATTGCAATTACTGCTTTGAGAAAACCAGAACTTCTCTGGTCTGCAAGAGATGTAATCTTTTTCAGACTGTCAAACTGAAGGCGAATTTAAATTTGAGAGCTTTCAAAGGAATTAGTGGTGACATTTTAAAATTTATGACAGAAAGACAGATAATAAAGTGCTGTCTAAAGGGAAGGCACCGAAATGAGGTGCTATGTTTGAGTTTTCACAGCCTGTGCAATGCCTGCCTCCTCTTAGGAGGGTCCAATGCAGCGTTAAGAACGTGAGATCACTTCAGACGATTTTCTGTCTTCCTTAGAGTAAATTTCAACCTGAACTACACGATTCGCAAATTTGCAATTTACCGAAATAGTCTGTAAACTCTTCTCTTTCCTAATCTGACCTGAATTCTCACCTCTCTGTCACTCACCTTAATCACATTAGACACCCGATAGCAGTTAACATTGTTAGTGAAACAGAAACAACAAAATCTTTACAGGCCTTTACGGTCCCTGTAGTGCACCTTTGCTTTAGATTTCTCCTGAAGTGTGGATCAAAGCATTTTCTGATCCTTATGGTTAATCTACTGTGCTTTCCTGTTAGACCTCCAAACACAGGAAGTTTCCAGCTCAGGTTGCACATTGAGTCAAGTTTAAGATATGTAAGTACAGGGAAGGCATTTGCTCGGTCTTAAGCCAGTAATTACTCCATAGAGTAACATATTTTGACTGATGTATCTCTGAGTCTTGCTTTAAAAAAATACAGCTTTTCACTTTCACCTGCATCATTATTTACTGCTGTTCATCACATGGCAAAGTTCACCTGTTTAAAATCATTTTATAAAAGTATTCTGTAAGAAATGCAGAGGAAAAAACCCAACTTTTTTTTTAATGGCTCTGTTTATTCTTTAGGTACTGGAAATTACATCTCTAAGGAAAAAAAAATCCCCTTTGGAACAGTTGTTCCTACCTGTTGTGCAAAAATGCAGTAGACTAACTTGGCTACTGCAGTAGTTTCCTAAGCCAGCAGATCTTCTGTCAGTCACGTAAGGTTGTGCAAGCACTCAGAGTACTCCTCACTGGAGAAGCACTGCCCCACACTGTCAGGAAAATACTGCTGAATTCCGTTATATGAAAAGTTAAGTATTCTTTGTGCATGAAGACCTTTTTGCAAATGTTTTCCATTATCCAAACTGTTGGCCCAGATCCACTGACAAGAGCAACAGTGGGAGTGTAGAACAAGTGATGAATATTGTTGTCTCTTTTTATTTTATTACATTTCTCATGATATTTGGTTATTTTTACTAATCTCAAGTTGCTGAATATAGTGACAGCTTTCATTTAAGTAACATAAATGAGGAGTTGCATTTGTGGTAAAATTTAGCCATTGATGTTGCAAAGACTTCGAAAACATATACTGGAGAAGTGCAAAACTCCAAATAGACAAAGAGCCCTAAAATTTGCCTTTTACACAGTTATTTAAGCCACTGTAGGACATTGGAGAGTGCAAGCTACAATATTTGAGAGTGAGATGTCCACAGTCTAGGGTATATGCATTATGGACCAGCTGTTCCTTGCTAGTTTCTGAGAGTAGCACATAAACACTAGTAGCCAATTCATTGCATCTGTGTAACACCTCTTTTGCTGAGTAAGATGAGAATAGATGAAGTCGCTGAGGGACCAGGCACATGCATATAACATCAAATGCATGTTAAAAGTGATATGCAATATCCTCCTGCTCTTTTAAAATAACTTTGAAATTCAGAAGGTGGTGATGTTTTCAGAAATTGAATAATTAAAACTTTTAAATACTAAGGTGATTGGATTTAATTGGGAAGATAATGCAGTTGACATCATATCTGTTTGCTAGGGCCAAAACAAGACTGATAAAATAATCTTAAAATGCAGGCTCAGTGCAGTGAGTGTTGTGGTGAGCAAGGCAATGACCAAAATCTAGCTGAATCCTTCATTAAAAGGAGCTGTGAACCGACAAAGGAATTGCGGGCCAGCAGCAGGGAGCAGGAATCCCCCGGGCAGCGCTATTCCTCTGTCCCAGTTCTGAACCCGTGCTCCAGGGGGCCCTGCGAGGCCAAAAGTGGTGCTCCGTCCGCTCACTCACCATCTGCAGGCCTGTGAAACCCCACTCTGCAGCCCCGCATTCAGTAAAGTATCTCGGGGCAGCACCTTCTGCCCAGGTTCTGCAGACTTCCAAGTGTCACTGTTTGCTTTTACCTCTGCACCGATCAAGGCTAGTGGGATGCTGCTCTGGCTGGGAATAGTTGCTGTGTTGTGCCTTGGAGGGGATTAGGTTTCAGTGCTGAATGCAGAAGTCTGACTTAATCATACATAAATATCAGTTTATATGTAATTTTTAAACTCCTTCAGAAGTCCTACAAAACATCACAGATTGTTGTAGGAGCAATGGTTTATTTAGAAGTATTTTATTTCCAAATAAGAAGACAGCCAACACAAAGAGCAATGAATTCTCTGTGTGCTGTGTTTGCATGTTTGTGATTGTTTCCGGACTAAAAGAAATTAAGTTAAAAATTACCCTGCAGGGGCTGGTAGTGCTTGTGATTTATTTGCTGTTTGTGAACTGTGGTAGGAGGAAAGCAAGTTTTTAGTTATATGTTTTATATATATATGTTTCAGTTGTTTTATAAGATCTTGCTGCTTAACAGGTTTAAAAACAACAGTAGTGCACCTCTTAGAGGATTCCTGATCTTTCCCACATTCAGTTCTGTATCTCTGGTGCTCTCCTCTTGCCACAGTCTTCCATGTCCCACCTGCAAAACCGATACACATTGCAAAGGGTGAGAGCAGCTGATTCAGTTTTAGCTGTAAAACGTTTGGACTGTCCAACACCTCTTGTTTCCTTTAAATACAGTGTGTTTCCCTGTCCCAAATGAACGGAAATTCAGACTTCCACCTTTTCTTTTTGCTGGTTAGGCTTCAGCTGTACTTGGTCATGTGGCTTCTAATACTGTACAAAAAAAGCACCCTGTTCTTTCAACAATTCCTGTCATTGAGACAGGAACTCTTCTTCAAGGAGATACTGGGAAGTTTTAACCAGCAATATTCCCTGTGGCAAGAGAAGAGGCTTGAAATAAAACTTCTCAGAACTTGGCTAACCTCAGGAGTCACAGACTTATTTACCAATAAGCCTTAGTTATTTCAAAAAACAGTGACTTGGAAGTTGTAGTTTTGAAGTTGAAGGTGAAGAGTTTTTCATTCTTAGGCAGTATCTTGTTTTTCCTTGCACAAGTAGACATAAGACAGTTTTCTGAAGTGAGGAGAGGGAATACAGTGAATCAGGCTTGCCTCTTAAATATAGTTGGTTTTGTGTACTACGATCAATAGTAACTGTGACAGGTCACAGAAGACTCAACTTCTTCAGCTACCTCTAGATTTATATAAAATGCTTACCTAGCTTTGTCTCATTGATGGCTGAAGTTTAAAAGATATAAAACTGCTTAGTCTTAACAACAGTGATCATTCTTGCTTCAAAGCCCTTCAAAAATACTCATATGGCAGACTTGGGACAGTGCTTAAAGATGCAGTTAGAGATTGTGATGCTTGTAATCATGGCCTGTTTCCACAGGGCACTATTACCAAGCTTATAAAAACCATGCCCAGCTTTATTTAGTTTTACAAGGCTTTCATTTCATTCTAGCAGAACAGCATGAGCCTGTTTCCCCACACACCCTCATAAGACAGAGAGAAAGTTTAAAAAAGGGGGCTCAGCTATTCCTAATGAATACCTGAACTGCACACATAAATCCCACTTCTTTGGGACATTAGGAGGGTGCTGTGGCTGTGGCACCACATCCAGGAGCAGCACTGTTTAAATTACACCTCTCATAGAGCAGCCTGCATTCCTTCCTCTTTTCCAACCCAGGTTATGCCAAAAGTACTTGTGTGGCTCCATGCTATACCTGATCACAAGTTATCTAGCCAGAAAAATAGCCTAGATTTTTTTTCCTCCCTACCCAGATCAACTCTTGAAACATTTCACCACACAGCTGAGTAAATAGTTGCCTTTGGCAGAGCACTGGGAGGGGAGTGGGGCGGGCACCAGTGTCAAAAGAAGAAGGGGAGCCAGGACTGTTTAAACTATCTTTGCCATTAGAGAAATGCTCCAAGAATCACAGTCCCAGCTGCATGCAGTGCAAAAGCATAGATCTAGATTGTCAGCTGTTTTCAGTGTGCATGAAGAATTTATACAAAATTGAGAAGTCATTGCATACACATATGAGACTCGCCCTGATTGTTTCTTTTGTGTGAGCTGCTCTCAGTGCTATGACCCATGCTGGTTATGGTTGTTCAACATCATGCTGTTGGATACCATTGAGAATTAGCTTTGTGCCTCCTAAAAAGCAGCCTCCACATGTAAATAAAAGTGACCACTGGAATGGGTAGTGCAAGCACTGAGGTCCTACAAACATCCTTCCTATTTACTGTACCATTAAGATCAGCCTGTACAACACCAGATCCAGATCAACTGGCAACATAGATGTGTCCTGTATCAGACTTGGGCACATGGTTACTCAATTAGCCTGCAAAATAAGCTGCAAAACAACATGGACATTCCTGGTCAGGAGTAATGCCTGCCAGAAGAAAAAATTTTATCCCTCAGAAATACTTTAAAACAAATTAGAACCAGAAATGTAGGTTTGGACAGGTTCAATGGTTTATGTCAGCTAGATTTTATTTTACTTGGTATTATGTACCCTAGAACTAGAGTTAGCACACTGTGTGACAACAACCTGGTATTATGCACAACAGCTATAATAAGAATGAAAAAAAAAAAATCGTAGAATCTCCCCAGCTACATTCAGTTGGTTAAAATCCAGCTAACAAACTCTAAAACACCAGTAGGTTATGATGTCTAGCATGTTTTCTCTACTCTTTTTACTGCTTTAGACTTACAAAACTGCTCTGAGGCAGCTGACTAAAAAGTACTAAGAACTTCTTATTTTATTTCTGTGGTGGTCCTCTTCTGCAGAGGGGGAGATGGTTGATTTTGGTAGCTACAGCAACTGAGAAGCAGCAGCCTTGTATCTTAATGAGTTGGTGGGATTGCGTAATTTTTAGATACCCAAGAAAAAGCTTTTTACATGATGAGTTAAGCTGTTTGCTATTTGTGGTTTTTGAAGATGTCTCTGGAGGTGGTTGTACTGCAATTTGTGTGGACATATTATTGAATACCTGCCAGGTGCCTGTACCTGAATGAACAGGGTGTTTTGCAGAATCCTTCTGGAAGGAAAACTGGTTACATAGGTCTGTTTGAACACTTGGGATGATGGCAGAAAGGAACAGACTAAATTTTTATGGAGTACTGTCCTACAGGTCACAGAAATCAATTTGCAAACATTGAAGAAATGTCAGGGAAAAGAGAGACGACAAGGTCCATCCAGCTCCAAAAGCATCTGTGAAAAATTACATAGCCCAGATGGCTGAAATGATTTTCACATTCATTGCACATGTAGTCTGGGTTTAGCTATCTCCAGTGCAGTCATTCTGCTGATCTATAGTAGTTATTCCCCCCTCAGTGCATGAGCATGTTTCCCATTCACATAAATAAGACTTATGTCTTTGTATCCAGGGAGCGGGGATTTTATTTGTCTAGTGCTGAAGCAGCTTCTCACAAGACTGTTTTCCTCCCACGTTCTCAGTTTTGTTCAGCTCTCTTGACCTGTGTTTTCTTTATTTTGCACTGTTTGGACTTTTATATTTTAGGTAATAAATGTTAGTAAACTATGAAGAAGGTGACGTGACTAGAAATGGGGTCCTTAGTAGGTTCAACCACCTCAACCTAAAATATGAGAGGTGGCTAGAAAGAGAGAAAAAATCTGGAAAGTTTTGCAGCATAGAAGTAATTTTATTTTATGTGATGATATCACCACGTTTTCCCTTCTCCTTTCCCCTGGTACCTATCAGTGAGAGCCTTGTTTTGCTGTATGTGGGAAAGTTTGCTCTTATTTACAGGGCTTTTGTCAACTGCTTTTAAAATCTCTGTCACAAGGTACTATTCAAGCAGTGCCAGTGATGACTATGGCTACCACTGCTAAAAAGCTTCTAAGCCATGGAGCATGGGTTTCTTTTGTATATGAGTTTATGTGGTTTAATTAGTCGAGTGTAAGACTGATGACCAGGGGACCTCAACCCCTATAGACACTGGGTCTCATTTTGACACCTCCCATTTATTGTCGAAGACTGTTGCTGGGAAGGTGGAGCTGATGTTCACTCAACGTCAGGTTTGATGTACTAGGGTTTTCTGAAGCAAAGGTTTGTCAAGTTGGAATAGTCAAATTTTGCCATTTGTTCTTTCCCTGTGCAGTTCACTTGGTTATAGCCATGATGTGATGAGGTTAGGTGTGCTCTTCTACCTATGAGCTTCTGGAGTGTTGCTTATGTGTCTGCTTCTTGACCCGTCATTATTTCTGGGGGGAAACGGGAGAAATGGGAGAAGCAGCAACAAGATGTTAATTATTTTTAATGTTATTTTTTAAATTTCTTTTTCATTCCTTTGCTACTTTTATGGACCAGGCCCTCAACCACTCTCACCTGTCTCCTGTGTGACAGAAGCTGTCATACGACTGTCTGATTATGTTATTTCTCTTTAGCTTTTATATCTCTTCTCTTGCAGGCAAGTTTTCCTAACATGCTCGCTGCCTGGTTAATCAAACAAATTGGCACAGAGCCATCTTGGGAAACTATTGTATAACTAGAGATATCAGGAAGAAGGCAGGGGAGGTTTCAGTAGCAATGTGAGAGAAACGAGCTCCTGGATAGCACTGCTTGTGTACTATCATCCACTCATCTGGCTCCTGCATGAGTTGTGGTCGGCTAAAACCACTGGGAAGGGGCTGTACTTGCACTTTCAGTGTGTGCTTTCTAGGGCGCTTGGTCACTGTAGCTCTGGAATAACTTTGCATCAGGATATGGGTAGATCCTGCTCTTTTGCATCCTCTGTGCTGATGAAAGTTTTACCTCAACTCCTTGTGGCGCTGGACAAGAGTCCTGTTTGCTCGGCCACTCCCCGGGTTATCAGGGGCTGCAGAAAAAGCAGATTAGGGCCATTCACACCGGCAGTTTCCTTAGTGCCTTTTCAAGACTGATAACCTCTGGCGGGGAGGCAATGACGCCAGCAGGCAGCAATCTCTTCCCTGGGGAGAGCTGCCTGCCTTACAAGTGTGTTTACCCCCACAGGTGTGGCTCCTGGAAGCCCTGTCTCTCCCTCTGGTTTTTGGCGCCTGCAGTAGTCTCCCAGGCTGGGTCATCATGGCTTGTCCGGCTCCAGCCATCCTCCCTGGGGAGCCGCTTCTGGGCAAGATGTGGAAATGTTGCTCAATAGCAGCCTCATCCTTCGTAGGTGCCGCTCTGGCGCTGCCAAGGGGGTGCGTGCTGAGCCGGCCCGGCTGTGGCAGATGACAGCCCTCGCCCCTCTTTCCTCCCTGCTGCCTGGCAGCCTGTGGGGAAAGGTGTTGGCTTCAGAAAACAAGACGGACTAGGTGAGGAAACAAGAAGAGGCACGAGAACAGCCGGTTTAATTTCTGAGCCTGAGCACTTCAGTGCTTCCAGTCTAAAGGCAGGGCACAGCCTGAACAGCCCGGGATGGGAGGCAGGGGACTCTGCCCACCCCCATGTAACCCCAGCGGGCTGCCACAAGAACGTGCTGCAACACAACCACAGCCATGCGAGGCAGTCCAGCTGGCTGTGCCTCGCTGAGTCCCTTTCCGCAAAGGCAGCACTAAGAACGGACATGCCCTTAATCTCCTGTCCTCACCTTTGGGGAAGTTACGAAAGCAAAGTCTTACTTCATTTGAGGGTTTATGAACACGGCTGTGAATATATATTAGCTTGCTTGGCCCAGGATATAGTGAGCCACTGAGGAGTGTTTACTGAAGTGTACCCTGGCATCCTTATCCTTCCTTTGCAGCTGCTATTTACCAGACAGCATTTGTGGTGAATGTAGCTGGCAGGAAACATCGTCTAGGAATGAACTGGACGAGTTAAAGAATTTTTCACACTAACACTGTTGCAGGCATTTGAAAATACTTCACATGAGAGCATATTTTTGTAACACTGAATCAAATTAACATTGCATGAAGCTGGCTCAACTAAGTCAGATTTACCATCAAAATGTTTGGTATTTTTGTTTTGGGTCCCTGCCTTGTTTACAGCTCCTCTGTGTTACGCTGTGTGTTGCAGAGATCATCTCCACTCTATCGACACGTTGTTTCACAAATGTGGCAGCAGCACAGCTAATTCATCAGCACTAGGGTCCGCCCGGGGACAGGGGGGAGGGGGTTGGAACGTGGTGTGAGATTTAGACTTTTTCTTGCTAATTAAAGAAACTGATTATGAAAATGTGCATATTGCTGTCTTAGTCAAAACGGCCTGCTATGATGCTATTTCTTTAAGAAATTCAAGATTGCTTAACTAGAAGGAGAATGTCTTCTTTAAAAATTATCAGAATAAAGTAACAGGATTGTTTCTTCCATAAGCTGTCCTGAGATTTGGAAATTGCTTTCTCCATTCTGGGATTTAACTTGCCAGTCAGATATAATTATTTCTTTTGTACTTTGGTAACCCATGACTGGAACTTTTCCTTTTTTTTTCATTATCATTCCAGAAACTGAGAAAACTGCTTAAAAATAGATATAAAAAGAGATCAGAACCCACAAAACCCAGACATCTATTAATATGCATGTCATCCTACCATGTTGATTCTTCCTTTGTAGGTTGTGCAATATACCCCTTCCTTTACCCATTGCCTTTGCTTTCTTATTTATATCCTTGTTTAGATTTCATGTAGGACTGTTATTCACTGTTATGTGGAGAAAGTTTCCTAGCAGATTGTGGCTGCTATAGCTGTGTGGGAACAGACTGTTTTTGTGGAGTTATTTATTTGAATTGGGACTCTCTAAAACCTCTTCCTTGTCATCAATCTAATAGAGACGTTCCAACAGTGTATTAGTCATTACTGGGGTGACATGAAGCAGAGTATAGTTTTGGAGACGCCTTTCTAGTGAAAGACACTGAGCTTTAAACCACCTCACAGATGTACAGAGCTGTGCTAGTCATGCCTGACTCCCTGCATGCTTAATAGGCTTTTTGCCTATAAATCCCCATGTGCCATTGAGATACTTGATCTTTGTAGAAGGGCTGGATTTAATGGGAAGCCTGGATGCCCCTGATTTATCTCACAGCTCCCGCCCTCAGTGTTGCTTATGGGGATGGGTGGAGTGCACTGCTTGGACGCTGACTTCTGTTGCCACCCTGGTAAAAGCAGCAGAGGGGTAGATCTCCCTGCCCAGCACCCAGAAGCAGACTCAGAGCTGCGGCTTTGTCTCCACAGCTCTGACAGCAGCATGGCCATGAAACAGATGAAGTAAACAAACCAACAATACAGGCATTTTTGTACAGAATAGGTCTATTATTCTTCCTGACAGCATGACTTGGATTTTGAGTTCTCATTCTTTGTATTGTTCCTTATTTAAAAAGAAAGAGAAAGCAGAACAAGGAATAATACAAATGAGACAGCCTAGGGCTTGTGCTTGCCTATAGGATATTCTTAGGGTCCCATTGGTGCTACAAATTGGAACCATTTTGTAACCTGGTCCCTGAACCCAGATGTATTTTTAAAGCAGTCAGGCCTTAAAGTCTTGTGTGCTTGCATGATTGATTCACTCAGGACTGTTTTGCAGACTAATAACCAAGAGGCCATAACCAGTTCCTTGCCAAGACCAATTCATTGATCAATGTACAGAGTTTTCCTTAGCTGGACAATGGTGCTCGCAGTCATACAGAGTAGCACGTGTGTATTTACTGCCCTCTGCATTTCAGCCCTAGGTGGGATTTCGGCAGGAGGATGCTGGGTGGCTGCAGCAGGCGTGCACACTGCTGCTCCTGGGCATGCTAAGCAGTGAGCCCTGTTTGCAGCAGGCTACCAGGCTGGCTTCTGCCCTGATCATCCCCAACAGGCAAGGGCTTCTGGAGGGAGCCCATGGCCAGAAGGCTGCATGAAGCTATCAGGGCTTTCAGACAGCATTTTGTTGCAAGTCTCACGCTCAGTAAGGCTGAAAAAAATTGCATTAAGTTAATTTGGAGCACTTCCTTGTCCTTTGAACTGTAGATCCATACCATCTGCTGGACACAGAAAAGCCAAGATGGATTCTGGGAGATAACCTTTTCCTCCTTACTCCAGCAAAGGCTGGCTATGCTCGAGAAACAGCAATGATGCTTGAGCTTGCTGAAGCATCAAGGGTGGAGATGTTTGACAGCTGCATCAAAAGAATATGGAGTTACACACCTGGCTGAGGAAGCCTTCTGGGGCATTTCCTTGGCTGGGGGAAGTATGGCTGCAGGGAAGCCCTGCCTGTGGGAGAGGTGAGGGAAAGTCTGTTGAAACCCTTACGCTCTCCTTACCCTGATTATTTCAGATCTTGATGTCCATAGCCACAGAAAAGCATTAACAGCATCATTGCTGAAATGGGATGCACCATTATCATAATCAAATTAGAAATCCTTATCCCACTTCTTGGAAAAGCACATCAGGAATACTTAAGTAGAAAATTGCTCTATATTTTAAAATCGTTAGCTACTGATTGCATGTGAGAGTGATGTAATTTGAGTTGTTCCATGCCATTTTTGTTTTTGTCTCTGCATTTGTCATTTTCCAGGGGAACACACAGAGTAAATCCTTATTCCACTTTCAAGATTGTGTGCAAACTTCAGTTCAACAAGGCAATCTGAAAGATCTTTCATTCAAGTAGATGCCATTTCTGTTTACACATCTCTAGCATTTACACATTGCAGGATTGTTTAAATGCATTTAACATTTAATGCATTTATGTTTATGTTTAAATGCATAAACAATGCATAGATTTATGTTTAGAGGCATAAACATTGCGTGACCACCTCAGTTCATGGTCTTAAACTTAAATAATTGGGGGTTTTGGCCTGAAGCAAGCAAACAAACTGACAATGGAGGAATTAAAGGGAACGACAGAGCATCTCTCCTTTATTGACAGGTAATAGATAACAGAATAACTTTATTGGCAGATAAATAAGTGGCTGAGAGTCATATCCATTAATGGTAACTAGCAAACCAGCTTCCTCACTTAGTCTCTTGATACAGTTTGAGAATCTGATGCCCAGATGGCCAGGAGTGATGTTGTTTTGCAGCAGGAGGCAGGAAAATGAGGCACAAGAGCCTCAAGAAGAGAATGCATGAGGGAGGGAGGAGGCATGAGGAACTCTGGTAAGCAAGTCAAATGCATTAAAAAGTCTTTGTCTGAGAGACATGGAAAAATGAAGAAGAGAGCTCACAAGGCATCCAGCAAGGGAGGCAAATGGGAACAGACATAGATCCTGCTACAGGAGGGCATTAAATTGTCATTGTGAGGAGATGTGGAGAGGGAAGATGAGGGAACACACAAATACGGTATCCAGAACAGGCTGTGCCATCCAATGAGGGTCAAGGAATGGAGGCACAATAGGAGAAAAAGGGTCACACATACTCACAGACCCAAGTACCTGGGACATAGGGACACAGATGGTATGGAGAGGGTAGAGAAGCCCACACTAGGAAAACATGGGGTACCCACAGAATTGTTGGCACGGGGATACCGTGTTCAGCTGCAGGAACATCTTGTGTGGCCCTGGGAGAAGGTCAGTCCCTTTCTCCCAATGTCTTTATTGTCTGATGCATAGCAGAGGCAGCATATGCAGTGAGACTGTCCTCAGCAATGCACTACACAAGATTGATGGCAATACAATTTCCTAAGGAAATATATTATGCATTTGTTATTTTCAATGGATATAAAATGGGAGAAACAGCTAAAAGTAAGTCACTGTCTTACTTCCTTCTCATACTCAAAATTTGGAAGCTTAAGCCTTTTCTTTCTGACCTTCTGTCTGTCCAGCAGAGGTTGTAAAGCTTTGCTTTCAGTGGGGAAATCAATCAACTTGAAAACCAAAAATTGTGTCTGTGTGACACTGCTTTACAAGTAAGACAGAATGCATAGTCTTTGGCCGTTTTCTGCTACTGATTTCCTAGTGTGGGGTAATTGTACCAGGTTTTTGGATGCACATGCATGTCTAATTGGATTACCTGTCATTAAACATATATAAAATTCACATGCACACATGAAGCGCATGGAAGTCTTGTTAAGAGGTATTTATTCCCTCTGTGGCCATATACAAACACTTGAAATACTTATATCAGATTGCATCATGAGGTTAAAAATAGATTGGTAAAGTATTCATATTTACTTTCCAAATTTAAAACCCTGTGTAGGCATAAGGAAGCATTTAAAGTTTGCTCACTTTAATCTTTTTCTCTGATATCAGAAGAGTAAACAAGAGGGGTTTCTTTTCTTTTAATGAAAACAGGAGATTCTCAAGACTTGAGACGAAATCCTGAGAATAGGCAACATCTTGTTTCCTACTTCCTTTGCCTGTTTTTCCTGCCAGGGATCCTCAGCTGTTGGGCATAGCCCCTGACCCTCCTCTACCCTCAGCCCACCTGCTATCCTTTCCCTCACTGCTTCTGCCTCTCACCTCTCTTGGACATTGTGCTCAGATGGGCTAAGGCTGCTCCTGCTCACTTTGGCCCCAAGATCACTGGCACTGAGTGGAAATGTGGGTGTAAATCCCTGTCCTGAAGCCTGAGCTCTGTGGCTATTTGTAATATGCATCTCACTTATCTCAGCCCTCATTCCTCTTCCCACAGCAGTAGGGATGGTTGGTGGGATTGGGATGTTGTGCAGCTCTAGCCTGCACTGTTTGTCCCTTCAATATGAGGTCAGGCCCTCTTTCTCCTCAGGTAGACCAGACCCTCCAGGAATTGCCCAATTTAATAGCTGCAGATGGAAATGCCACCCATAGCAGCTGGAAAGAGCTGCTGCTGCTGCCAGAGCACAGCTTTACTTTGCAGACACAGGAATTGCTGAGCTGCAAAGGTGAGCTTATACAAGTAATAAAGTGTTGGGCAATTATTTAAAATCACCACAGTCACCATCATCTGTAGAAAATGGTTTTCTGCTCTTTCAGTACTCCAAAACAGCAATGCTATTTTTGGTCTTATGAGAAAGACTTTAAGCTATTTTTAACCTGAAAGGTAAAGTCTGAGAGCATCAGTGACTTACAGCAGTGTGGACAGACTTGATATATGGTACTCCATCTCAGAATTATTTTACTCCTTTTGAACTCCTAGTGAGTGTCTTTGATAGAGTGTTTTGGTTTTTAATTTGCTTCCAAATAGAATTTAAAAGGTATTTTAGAAAATCATATGCAAAGACCTTTCTAAGGGCCTAACATTTAAACTCTTCCATGAGTATGTGCAGGCATATGCCTAAGGAAAACTTCTCTGTGTATGTATATGTAGGAATAAGTCACAGTTTTCAACACATTTTCTTGCTTTCTGCATTCCAAGTTCAGCTTCATTTGTGCAGTTACAAAGCTTCTGCTGTATTTAGTCCTAGATAAGATTCAGAGGGCCACAACAAATTGGCAGTAGAGTCCTTATCAGCCGTTTTCATAACCAGAGAACTCGGGTTGGTCCAGGCTGGAGGGGAAGCTGTGAAGGAGCCAGTCTGGGCTGGGCACCAGGGCCGAGATTGTGACCTCTGGGTGAGAAGTACCGTCAGGGTGATGCTGAGGTGATTCTGGGGAGCAGGGCTGGCTGCTCACCTCTTAAGCTGGAGAGCCCTTGCATTCCAGGCACAGATCTGCTGCACTGGTGTTTTGGCAGCCGGCACCAGCGGGTAGCCGGCATGCGGTGGTGGAAGTGACACATGTCTAGCAGAAAAGGAAAAAGATGTTTGTCAAAGGGAGGGCTGCAGCTGGGTGGCTCTGCCTTTGTTTGAAATGTAGTGCTGGGGAGTCAGCAAGGTCTTTAGCTCAGCTCCTCTGAGCCTTTGTATGTACCCGTCAGTATACTTTTTCATACTTTAGGGACTGGTTACCCAGCGTTTTTAGGAGGCATGGCTCTTCCTGAGGAATGAGATTGGCTTGCTGATGCTTTTCATGTGGAGTATGAAGTGCTGCTTTGATGGCTGATGGGGTTTTTTGCCTTGCTGGGTCTGGAATTTGGTGAAGTGAGTGGCACAGATGCTTTGGGGAACAGTCTAGGCTGTAAAGAAGAATTAACTCAATAATCCCTGTCTAGGCAGTTGCTGTTCTATGGTGTCAGATGGTAAGTCACTGAGATCACTCCATCCTCATATATATTTCTATAGCTAGTTACTTGTATTTTCAAATTATGTTCAGATTACATTGATGCTTTTTAGAAATCTATAATGTGGTTAATTATAGCTGAATTTAGTAGTTACTGGCATTGAATATCTGATTAAAAATAAATAGTTACTTTAAAACTGGTTTCCTCCCGAGAAAAAGAAGTAATACTTCTGATATTACTGTTTGTGAACAGTTCTGCTGCTTGCTCTCTTCCTATCATGAAAGGTAAGACATTAAATTAGATAGTTAATTATAATCACAGGTAAGATTTTAGTGTTAGACTTTAAATTTATCCCTTAGAATAAAAGTTGTGGATAAATATGAAGGTGAGGAATGTTTAAATTGAATGGAAAGACACTAATAAATACAAATTTTGAGCTGTGGGATGCGGTTAAAAACTTAGTCATGCAGGGGTTTTTTTTTCTCTCTCTGCTTTTAGTACTGGTGAAAACTTGCTCCTTGAATTTAGCTTGAATTCTGATTGTTTCTCTCTTGCTACATCTTCTGATTAGTCACCTATTCACATTGTTTTAGAGCCAAGAGAAACTGAATGTTGCTTCTATGCATTCACTAGGTCTAGATCTAATTTTCTGTTCAGGGCACCCATACCGAAGAACATAAAGAAGCTTCAGTGATTCACTGGGTGACTGAAGCTGTTAGTACTTCCCAGGGATGGTACAAGAAATGAAATCTCAATTAAGAGTGACTTTCCCTTACAGAGTAAAGCCTTTGAATCAGAACATACCTCTAAGCCTTTTGTCTGCCAAATGGGTGGGGGTAATTCAGTTGAGAAAATGCAGTCAAGATGTGAAAAAAGTGCCTGGGGGCATCCAAGGCCTGTTTCCAATGATGCACGGATGTTAGCAACATGCTGAGCTTTAAGATCCCAGAGCACAATAAAACAGAATATTCCCTTCTCACTCTCTGGGAATTAAATTAGGTGTCAAACCAAAGGGCTTTAGGAAATAAAATCAGAAAATGTTTGGGTTTCAGTTGGAACTTTTGCATGATTTACAAACTTTCTGTGAGTGAAAGCTTGTGAAAATACGGATCTTTGTTGGCATTGAAACGAGGACTTGTCACTATGTTCATGGCAGTGCCTTTCATATAAGCCAGTTGCAACTTTTAACTCAGAAGCTGTTCTATGTCTAGTTTTCAAAAAAATCTAAAATTTTGAAAGTATAAAGTATAATTTATAGTACTACACACACTATACACTTTCTAATAGATGGTATAAAATAGAGCTTAAGATTCTTAATTCCTAGAATTATGTGTAAAACCAAAACAAGTTATTTTTAAAGTTCCAGAAGAGTCTCCTCTTCCAACTAAATAAGCAGGTTTCAT
This sequence comes from Hafferia zeledoni, assembly GCA_035583235.1. Lineage (NCBI taxonomy): Eukaryota > Metazoa > Chordata > Aves > Passeriformes > Thamnophilidae > Hafferia > Hafferia zeledoni. The sequence goes on along the minus strand of JAWWEV010000115.1, from coordinate 48,121,662 downwards.
AAGTCTTATCATCTCACATACTGAGGTAGTATTCTGTTACATAAGAATTTCAAATAAAAGGAAAAAAGTCTGCACTGTTCAAGTTTCCTGTTCCTTCAGTGGTGATAAATACAGACTGCATCCCCATCAACAAGTACGGAAAATATATTTTCAAAGTCCCTACACTTTCAGAAGACTCATTAGGGAAAATTATGCTCACAAAAGTAGGACTTAAGTCATTCTGCTATTTGCATCAGTGGGAACTGTTGTGCCCTAAAGGGACTGACACTAAATATGTATTTCTCTGAACAGAAAAAGCAGACAAAGTAAGTAAAAATGAAATACATTGTAGTGGTGCTATAAATTTGGTTTAAATGAATTTGAAATACACCACTTGAACACTGTATGAAGATATCACTATGGACCGAGGATTATATATCTTTTGTGAAGATTGTCTGTTTTAAGATAAAATAATAAAAAAATAAAGAAACTGGACATTATTCTATTACTTCATAAAATACAAAGAATGACTTTAATACTTTCCATTTTCTTCCTCTTATAGGCTGTTGTAAACAGGCAGTATTCTTGAGCTCAACTGTACAAGTTTATGTTAGGTTTCCTGAATAATGAGAATTCTTTAAGCAATTCTCTCCCAATACATTTTTTCTATCTTTTTATGCTAGCTGGTTTGGGGTTTTTTCCCAGTATTTTAAATATGCTGAAATCCCTGCTTTCTTCTCAATTTCCATTTAAAAAAAACAAAACAAAACTGTCCACATAACTTCATGTGTTTATAGAGGGGCATAGAAATGTCAACTGTCATAAATTCTTAGTGTGAAGATCTTCCAACTGAGCTAGCACTAACTTCCAGGCAGTTGGTGTTTCTACAGGGACATGTTTCGTAGAGCTAATAACTAGGCCTCTGGGTTATTTAAGGTGTTCTTCTCTGGACTCTTCATAACTGGTTCCGATCTTTTTTGAAGTGCAGTGTCAGCAGTGAAGTCTCATAGCCCAGATGATGGAGGTCTTGCAATGCTGAGGAGAGCAAAACTTTTATTTTATGTGCCATCTGTTAGTAAATCTTTATATAATGGTTGCTTTTCTATGACAGCAAGAAAGAAGATGACTCATGTTCAGCCTTAAGCCTGCAGATTCTCTCGTGAGAACTGCCGCAGGGCCAGCTGTCTCCCATCTCCTGCTCCTTCTCCTAACTTGTTTTTTCCCAAGTGAAGTATTTTGCAACAATATGTCCTTTTCGCATATTGCTTCCCCTTTATCTTAGCCTATTTCTCCAATTTCCATATCCATCTGTATATCTAATCGTGCTCTGCAATATGCCTGCAGCTCCTTCTAGCTTTCTGCAGTCGGAAAACTCAGAAATCAGGTTGCATCATCCTCATCAGAGAACATAGTCCTCTCTCTTACTTGCTCACGGTTTTCAGTGGTTTCTGCTGGCCTCTGCAGGCCCAGGCACTTCCTGTGGGTTGCTACTGAGTGTCATCATCTGGAGAGGATGGTTGCTGAGGCCCTGAAAGGGCCTCAAAATGGATGTCTTGGTCACAAGATTCAAAATGTGAACAGCTTCTAAATGAGAATGCTGTAAAAATATTGAATACTGTCAAAATGTCTTGATGCATCATTCCAGTTTGATGGAGAACCACTGATAAATACTTTTTGATATGGTTTCCCTGTCACACACTGACATGCACTGACAGTTTCCTGTGGGCCATTCTCTTCATGAACATACCATGTGAAGCAGCACTGGGAACCATATAAAAACGGAGATACATCTCATCTGCTTCCTTCTTATTGTAAGATATTGTACTATTGAACAAAGATTAACATTACTTGACAATAATCTACAAAGTTTCTCACAAAGGCAAGTAACCTCAAAATCTTTATGGGCTTGCAAATAGTGTGTGTTATTCTTTGTTCCTGAGCATTTTTTCCTGGAAATCCAGGTCAGACTGAAAGGTCGGTATGGCCCCTGTGAAGCCTACTTTTGGCTCATAAAGATAAGCATTTACTTGACTCTTTTTCGTCTTCTGCTGCATTAACCATCTGTACTGTTGTGCCCGGATTTACATCATTGGCTTCACCAGACTTGTGTGGCAAGAGGATTTTGGTGTCTGTGGCTGAGACAGATGGAGGGCAGAGGCATCATGGAGCAGAGTGACAGCGTGGGGTAGCCCTGCGAGGGTCTGGTGAGCCAGCAGCAACCCAGACCACTCAGGTGACCTCTCTGGGGATGAGCAGGACTCAGTTTCTCTCCCGGTCTCATGCCCAGGCTGCATCTGCCATGATCACTTTCTCTCACCTACATACCAAAGCTACATTTAGTGGCCTGTGGTGTTTACATCTCAGCATCATGAGGGTAGTTAGGTCTTTCTGCTTACCAGAAGGTTCTACTTTGTATGATACTATTCATAATCAATCCTTATCCATCCTGCTTCATACATGATGTAGTAATCCATACTAGGTGTTGAACAGTTTAAGAACTTTTGTTATTTTCCCTTCTAATGAATGCCCTCAGACTAACTGGCCTTTCTGCTCTGTGGAGTTTGGGACAAGTGTAGGGTGTCCTTGAAATACAACTGCAGGCATCTCCCTTGCCTATTATTTCCAAACAAGCTATACATTTTCTGCATTAGTATTTCAGTTTTGTGAATTCCCAGAAAGTTTCTCTTATGCCTGTTAAATCTCCTATTTTATTATGACTTAAGATACACAGTTCCTCTTGGCTTATTCCTCATGGCTATTTGATTAGCACACAGGCTTCTAATATGGTGGCCAGAGTAAGCTGCCACTTGTTCCTGTCCCTGTTGTGACCTTACAGTGAACCCCAACATCTCTTTTCCCTTCCTCCCCTCTTCACAGTGTGTGCTTTTTTAATTCCTTTCCATCACTTCTCTGGGTTTTGACCACTGTCTGCAGTGTTTGAGTTAAGAGAGAATTTAGTTCGCCTTGTTATTTTCTGCCTTTCTTCATGAGATGGGTAACAGCAGAATAGCAGGGAATCTGTCGTGGAGCCATTATCCTGTGATCAAAGAAGTCAAAGCATTCTTGGCAGTGTGCTCTGCACAGCCTCTGCATCCAGCCCAAACATGTCCATGTGCATGTATGCCCACATGCCCATGTGTGCCTCTCTCCTTTGCCAGATCTTTTACACAAGTTGGTAGGGTCTCAGGTGATGGCTGAGGGAGCCCCTGTGCCTTCTTGCTTAACACAATTATTATCCAAATTTGTCCAGCTTTCTTTAGGAAACCATGGGCTTGTTTCTGTGCATTTGTTCCTGTTCCATTTTTCACAGTAAGAGAAGATTTTTTTGCCTCTCCTGAAAGAGGCTAGAACTATGGATGGAAGGAAGTCACTAAGTAGCTAAGCAGGAGCTCTTCCCACACAGACAGGGTATGCCTGGGCTCCTGATAAATCGAAGAGCAAGAAACAGCAAGGGAAGAGGTTCAAGATTCTAACCAAGGGAAACAAACTTCTAGGTAGTTTTTTAAAAAAAAACTGGGAGAAAAATCGTGTTCTCTCTTAAAAGTGTTTGTCATTTTCTCGAAAATATTATGGCCACCTCCTGCACTTGATTTCTTCTTCCTCCTTACTTTAAAGATGGTGCAGTGTACGAGTATTTGAGAGCCTCTGTGCTACTTAGTCACCTGACTGCTAGGACTTTGCCATGAGAACTGACTACTAAACTGCCCCAGAATAACTGATTATCCTACCTATTGCAACAGTTCCTATGCATTAGCTATGACTTCCATTAGTATGTACCACTGTTTAATGGCATATTCTGCATGTTTAACCACTGATCTGGCACTGTAACTTATCTAGTTAGTTTCATACTCTGAAACTCAGCAAAAGTGATTTGCAACCTTTCTGTATTCTTAAAGATGTCTAGGCACAGAGGCAAATCAGTGTGGTGAATTTAAGGCTATTGAAACAAAGAAATTTTCCTAATGACTTTATAAGGACTTCATTAAGATACTTACTTAGGCCTTAGAAGTCTATGAACCACAAACGGAAAACCACAGCTTCAGAAACAATCTGTTAGGAATTAGTGGTGAATTCACAGTGTTTGTTACCTTCATTGCTGCTAGTAAATAAAATGAAGCATCTGCTATCTATTTAAGCAGTGAAGATTAGCAGTAGAGTTTTCAAAAGCAATTGTTTACTCCATTGATGCTGGTATGCAAAGGACTTCAGGAGCTAGATTATTCTAAATGTCTCGTTTCTCATTCTCCCTTTTCACCATATTACCATATAATTTTCAATATGGGGAGGTAACAGGAAATCCAGAAAGATGTAAGAGCCTGAAATGAAGAGGTATCACTGTGGTTCTTGTAAACCTACATTAGTTGTAGTTATTCTGTGATCCTTCATCTTTAGTACTGTGTTAGTAAATTATGACCATGGTCCCTGTGATACAGTACCCACTACTTCTATAATTATCATCTATACAGTTTTGTGTGGAAAATAAAATTGAAATATATATGTCTGTACTTATGCTACCTTCTGATAATCACAGTGCTGATAAAGTTCTGCAAACTATAATGCTTTTTGTTCTAATATGTCACGTGTCCTCGCTAAATTGATATTTCAGTTTCTTCTGAAACTCTGCATTTTGCATGCACATTCTAGTACAGAAATATTACTTTCCAGCAAACACTCCCACGTCTTCACGTGATTTGAGACTTTATTACAGAGCATTTCCCCTTCCCATTTAGAAGAGTAAGAGTCTCCTTACAGCTGTGTATTTTCTGTGGTTGTTGCTGTAATGTTTTTAGCAGGTTTATTTCTGTTATGCTTCATTGTATAAAAGGTGTCCAGCAAAACAGATCATTTCCTAAAATATCTTTGCTGTCCTAGACTCATGGAGCATGTGATGTGCAGCCTGAACTGGTGCATGATTATTAACAGCATGAGGAGTACGGCATGGTCCAGTTGGCAGTGCCCTGGACCACAACTTAGGAAGACCCTGATTTCCTTTTTGGCTCTATTACTTATTTGCTGTGTTTCCCATTGCAAGTAACTTCATCTTTGTGCATCTTCACCCTCTATTTCTGACTCAGATGTAGAGTGAAAATGCTCTTAAGCTATGTGCTTAGGAGAGGTGTCCAGATACTTCTGTAATAAACACTGAATGCATGCTAAATAATATTTTTAAAAGTAGCAAAACCTGTTCAGAAACTGGAACAACATAAAAGACCTATTTAGGCAGGCACTTATAATGAAAAATTTCATCATGGTCCCACTACCCGTCATTTCCTAATTCTGTATTTATTCTTGTACTATTTAATTCTAGACTTTCCAGAATCTTACATATAGACAAAGCTCCCATTTTACTTCCTATGTTTCTCTGACTTTGGTAACTCTGATTTTGGTAATATTGTCAGTCATTATTGCTGCAAGAATGATCTTGACTTGTGGATGGCTGGCATCGTGGCAGCTCAGGCACTAAAGGCAACTTGCTTTGAAAAGAGGGAGCTCCCTTTCACAGCTGCCAAGGTAATCGTCAGCTGTGATAAAGTCCAAGCACTGAATATTTTAGATTGAATTTGTTTTTAAACAGAGAAGATGAGAAGATGGCGGGGGGGGGGGGGGGGGGGGCGGTTTGTAAAAACATTTTTTAAGAA
>JAWWEV010000115.1:48103183-48116034 GCA_035583235.1 Hafferia zeledoni | reverse complement strand
CCCCCCCCCCCCCCCCCCCCCCCCCCCCCCCCCCCCCCCCCCCCCCCCCCCGGTGTGTAAAAACATTTTTTCAGAAGCTTTGGTCATTTCTTGATATCCATGTCAACACTAATTTTCTGTGTTTTGTGCACATTGGGTTGGTTTTCAGACATTTTATTAAAGCAAGCATAAACAACTAATGCTGAGAAGCTGCAGGAAGAGAGGACTAGGATTTCAGAGATGACCTTGTCTCTGTTCAGTGCAACAGGGAGAACAGACTGGTCTCCCCATCCTGCCTGGATATTGAATGAGAAAGGGAACTTACTGCTCTTTTTGCTGGGGAAGTGAGTGCGTGATTTATGATTGGCATTGTATCTTTTGCACTGGGAATGTGTTTAGACCCTTCTGGCAGGGAAATGAGATACATACAGTGTAAGTTACCAACTTAATTCCTCTTTCAAAATTTGTGTTTGAGGGGAGGGAGTGTTTTCATACCATTGCAGTCTTTAGCTACAAATATTGCACCTTCAAAGCTTCAAAACTCACTCTGACTTTTGTGGTAAAGGAGAAGTGGTTTGCCCTCTGATATAAAATACTACTTCAAAAAAATATTCCAAACTTTCCCAAATGACTTTTGCTGCAGAAACCTCTAGCACAAAGAGTCCTTTGTTTTACAGGAGCATTTAAACCTGTGGTAAACTCATGCTCTTTAGTGTTGTTTTTTTATTTTTTTTCCTCCCAGACAGGTGCCAAGGAGCTCTTTGACATTTGTAGAGCAGATGGGATGCTAGTTTACAGTTGTATCTAATTGACAGAACTTTACTCACTCTTTCCATGCATCCTGCCTTGGAAAGTGTGGGCTGTGAAGTTTTAGAGAGCACTTTTTTCCTCACTGGCAGCGTGTTTAACTCACAGCCAGATGAAGAGTGAGAGCGATAACTCGCTAACTGGCCTGGGAAACCTCTTGGGAATTCATACCTTCTTGCTGCTAAATTTGCCATTTTGGCTGGTTTGGTCATTTGCTGTTGACTTGGCTACCATGCATTGTATTACATATATCTGTAGCCACAGATGTTATTGTGTGCATAAATATAAATAGTGCTGTCCATCTATGAAATCGCATAATGACATACCTAATGGAATATAAGTAGAAAACATAAAATTGTCTGCAAAATGGTATCCCTGGGGATGTGTGAATGCACATCTCCCCATGCCTCCTGCCCATTTCAGACTACCAAAAGGAGGGATTTCGCAAATGTCCTGTTTGGGGATTTCAGACGCAGTGAGGGTTTTATTTCCAAAAGCCTGATGTCTGTGAAGGTCTTAGAGAAGAATGTATGTCCCAATCATTTCTGCTAATCTTGACATGCCACCATCATGCTCAGTTCTGGCACATACATATGTCTCATGCAAAAAATACAGGACAACTGTTTGGATTGTAACTTCCGCTAAAGGTTGTACACTCCTTGGCAGCTCTGCTTTACACAAGAAAGCCACATTTACAATGTGCTTCCTGCATTTAAATCCCAAAACACATATAATGCCCCAGCAATTGCTTCTTTGGAGAAAGCAGGTGATGATTTCACTTTTGGAAAGGTAACTGTAATTAATAGTGATCATCACTGGATATGACCAAGAGGGATAGAAATACCCAAACAAATATTTAATGCACTGAAGTATAAATGAACTAACAAACCTCTTGTACTTGAGCAGCTGTAATTTTTAGGATTATTGCTACAAGGCATACTGAGTTTGAGATTCTTGGCTTCCTTGTGCAGCAGCCTGTCCCTCTGGCAACTGCCATCCTCAGTCATATCAGTTACATGCTGCCACAACCACTCAAACATCTTGTGCAAATGTTAATATTAAGAGCAGGCCAGGTGGTAGCAAACTCTGAGATAGATCTTCAGTTCACTATCAAAAAAATCACAAGATTTACAATAACCTGTATAAAAATTCTCCAGTTCTCCAGGTGATAATGGTTTCTGTAGCACTGGAGTACAAAGCATTTCAATGCCCTTTTGTGATATTATTGATACCCGCAAAGTCTAATTCTAACTGCAGCATTGTATGTTGGCCTTGTGATGTGAATGCCATTGAGATATCCTCTTGAGTCAGTGCTAGCTGCTGTGTACAGGGCTTTCAGAGTCCAGTTTTAAGGATCTAAAATACAAAAAAAGTATTTTAGGGGAAAAAAAATTAAAAAAAGACTGGAGAAATCTTAAGAGGTTATTTAGCCAACTGCAACCCCCAGAGCAGAATCCGTTGTACTAAAATAATGGATGGTGGGAGACTCTCAAGAACAGGTTAGACAGTGATGAAGGCACCACACTGACCCCAGGCAATCAATTCCACTACTCTTACAAACCTTGCAGTCAGAAAGCTGTTTCTAGTGTTTAACCGAACATCGCCCCTGCTGCAATTAAACCTGTTCATTCTTGCCCTATCCCCAGTAGACAGAAGTTTGTTTTTCTTAGTGAAGCAAAGCTTTTATGTTTTGAAAATGATTATCCTATTCTCTGGAAATCCTTTGTCTTGGATAGAGCATCCTCATCCTTTCAATTCTTGTAAACATCTCATTTACATGGTTGTCTTCTGTATTTCCTGCCATTAGTCCATGTCAGTCTTGATGTCTAGGGCATGCTGGGTCAAAATACAACCCAGTACTCCAGATGAAAGCTTGGGCTTGGTGAGCAGTGTATAGATTGCTAAACTTTGCAATGTGGTATCCTACTGCCTGTATTGGGTATGTCCTCCTATGAAAACTGCTGTTCTGCAGCAAGATGATTTTTTTGATTCATGTTCAGGAGTTATTTTCAATCACTCTCAGCTGTCTGTCATCTGTAAATTTAGTGAGCATATTCCATATTCTACTGGCCAGTCTGTTAATTAAAATATTGAATAACAGATCCCTGTAAAACCCCACTCAATATATTCTTTCCTTTTGGCTGCCAACTACTGAAAACTAATTTCTGAAAGTGTTTTTTTCAGCTAGTTGTGTACCACTTTATAATGGTATCAGCTGTGTTGAATAAGGTAGAAGCCTTATTAAATTCAATATGTATTCCATCTGCTGCTACTTCTAATCCACTACCAATTATACTCCAAAGAAGGAAATTAGATTGAGTTGACACAATTAATTCTTGTCAAATCCATTTGTCTGTTTAAAACTCTTACAGGATAATAGGGTAGAAAAAGAAACATTATATAACTCATTTGTGTGTCTTTCCAGCCCCATGACTGCCCTCCCTTAGCCTTCTTGAACCTTCCTCGTCATGAGCCCTCATTTGTAATTACCACGGCACAGGAGTGAGAACAAGAGATGGAGGCAGCAGCCAATATTACTGCCAAAATCTTTGTATCTTAAAGCCAGCCCTGGGCATTCTTGGCTGAACGTGAACAGGTTAAGGTTATTTCAAACTACCAGACACACTAAGTACTCTAATACTGTTCAGCCCTTTTGACACTGCCATGAATTATCTGTCATATGTGAAGCCTGTTACAGTCCATTCTCATACATCCATATAAAACAATTCAGCTAGTCAACTTCCATTACTAGGTACATACTTCTTTGGGAAATAGGAGGTGTGGAAATATTTTAAACCTGTTCTTCCCTCACTGAAATCTAGTTACAGATCAGGATAATATTGTGCATGTTTGGGGGTGCTGGGAATAACTAGGTCCTTTGAATTACTTTCTGGTTGCAGACAAACATAAACACTAGCTGGGCAAGTACAGGCAACAGAAGGCATAACTTTAAATCATGTTTGATACACTGAAAACTGCTTTAAGTTACTACCCAAGAGAACAATTGTATTTCTTTTCTATTCATAAAAAGTCCATATGTCTTAGTATGTACCTAGAAAATACTAGGAGTTAAAAAGGTATCACAACCTGATATGTTTTAGGAGGTAAGGAATTTGTCTTTCTGACAAGTCAAAAGGCAGTCTTTTCTTAGCTGTCTGCTCATGCAGTTTACATATACAAATATAATAAATAAATAATATACAATAATATGTTTTTTCCTCCAAGAGTTTTAGATTTCTATATAAAAACCTGAAACTTGATGAGTAATGAAAATCATTTACACAAGACCCAGTACCTTGTTGGCATCTTACCACATGGTTATGTATTCCCTAAATGCCTCATGTGTAACCAGGGGGAGTGTAAGGGCCACATAGGCTTTTCAGACTTCTTAGGCAATTGCTCAGATAGCATTACCCCTTAGAATTAAAGCCACACAAAATAATTCATGTAGCTGCAAGTCATGTGAAATTAAGTCATGGATTGTGTCTAGCCCAGAGCCTTGTGGGCTCACCACCCATCCCTGCTGCTGCCTCCTCAGTGGTAGAGACTGCAGATAATATAGTGTGACTCCATTAGGTCACTTAGCTTGTCGCCAAGACACAATTACTACTGCTCTCTCTCATAGTCCCCTCACCAATATAGCAAATTTCTTTAATTCCTTTTAATTCATTTTCACACATTCTGTCCTCAATGACAAACAGTAATGACTTTGAAATGACCAGTTTGTATACACAAATAATGTCATCATTTATGAGCCAGTATTTCAGGGCTTAAAAACACATACATTTATCTCATTGCCCTGAGTTACACCCTCCTGAGCTTTCTGCAGCAATCTGACTTTCCCCTTGGTGTTTACACACCCTTTTCTGTTTTCAGATAATAGCTGCATCCTTTCCAGTCCCTTTAACCTTCATCTAGCCAAGCAATAGTAGTTTGGTTAAATTTATTCTCATAAATCACATCTTCTCACAGAAGTCATAAGGAACATGTGATGTACTTCTGGGATCAAGTGTATTAGTAATTTTCAAAAGCCCAAATCTCAATTACTTCTTATTAGGCATATCTTACTAAAGGATACACGTGGTACTCAAGAAACATGGCCTTCAAACAGAATTGCCTAATTATTAAATCTTTGCAAATGAGGATTCATTTTTTCTGAGAACTAGAGATACCAGCCTACTTTACATGTACTTAAACAAAAAAACTTCATCAACGTGGAGTCAGTGCAGTAAGCTCACTGCCCTCAAGGGCTGTTGTATCATCATCGATGCAGTTGCTTGAGTTGTGGAGGGTAAATTCCTCCCACTCACACCGCCACAGTCACAATAATCCTTCTGTTCATGAACTTACCAAAATATTTATTGAGAGAATAGCTTGGAGGTATGTTTTCAGCAACGCTTCAGCCTGTTTTCACTTGCCTTTTTTTTTTTTTTTAATACATTTTGGGAGTGGGTTGGCCAGTGCTTAAAAGCTGGAGTCTCAGATAGATGGCTTCTTCTCGCTTTAATTAGTTTGACAGGCACCTCCTTTCCAGCTGAGCTGCCCTAGCTGGAAGCAGCTGCTCATTGGAATTACTCCCCCTCCTTGCTGTGTTTCAGAAGTAATAAGTGTCTCATGCCCCTCCAATGAATTTATGGACATAAAATGCACAGTGTGTGCCTGATTATGTAGAGATGTTTCTCTCTTTTCTCTGTTACTTAATGAAGTTTTATGAAGTGAAACATGTCATTAACAATAAAGGAAAAATGAAATGTGCACATTGGATTTGATTCTCCACTCCTTTCTTAACTCTTGTTATTGAGTGTAGAGCAGGTTTTAATATATTTTCTCCATGGCAATTTGAAACTCTGATTTGAGAGAAAGTCTGGAAGGATTGATTGTACAGTTTTCAAGGTAGTGAAGAATAAGGCTTCTCCAGAGGAGCACAGGCTCTGTGAATCAAGTTCATGCCCCTGTTTACAGCCACGGCTGAAATGAATACTTATCATCTTGACTACATTGTCACAGTCTTCTGAATGATTCTGATTTCATCACTGGCTTGATGATTTATTTAACTTCCTACCACCTGCAGTCAGTGATGTAAAAAATTCAATTTGCTGCTGTTTTTTAAATAATGGAAGTGTAGATTCTGGGTTTTATTTTCCAATAAAAGGATGAAGATGTGACTTAAGTGCACCCTGATGACTTAAGACAATTGAAGTTGAAGCACTCAAAAAGTCCTACTTTTGAAATTTTTATTATATTTAAATACAAGTGTAATTTTCAGGTGTCTGACATCTGTGAGTTTTGAATACTTAGCATCACAACAGAAACTGCAACACCATGTGCAACACAACGGCTTGCCTGCTTGCTAATCAACTGCCATTTGTTTTTCCCATAAATTATCTCTTATTTTCATATCTAGGCTTGCTGCATGGCACACAGGTCAGCTAACCCAGGATACAGCTCTGAGATGGGCAGGACATCCATGTTTTAGTCTGATGTGGTACTCTGGAGAACAGGCAGGAAGCTTTTAAAAGGAAAAAATAGGGCAGCTGTTTGCAAAGTGAGGGAAGAAAGCTGATGAATGCTGTTTCTAGAGATGGAAGCAAAAGAAGCAGCCCTGGTGATCCAGCAGGAGTTACCCCAGCAGAAACTGATCTGAAAGAAGAGGTTGAAGACAGTACATTGTTCTTAAGTGGCTACAGTAGGGAGGATTGACCCTAGGCTGAATGATCTGCAAGCAAACATCAAATTATCACATCTGGTTGCCTGTGGCTAGCTGAGATCATCAGGCAGGTTTCATTGGTAATATGAGTCTCTGTGAGACTGGACATCTCTCTTGGTGCTCTTCCCACCTTACTACAGTCAATTATGTGTGATACTTATGTCAGCACTGAGCATCTCTGAAATACACAGCTATCATACACCACTGAGGTGTACCTTATGCTGCTTTTATGATGTGCTTTACAATGAGATCATCAGACTTCTTTTTATTAGTAATTTACTAAGAGTTTCAACACAGGAATCAAAGGGTACCGCATTTGGGAAAAGGAGAGCTTGAAGTCCTATTCCCAGTTCCGAGCCCTGCTTTTTGCCTTTTTCACTTCCATAGTCCTAAAATTATTTGAGATAAGAACAGTCAAAGGACAGTGAGCTAAATAGTTTTGTCTCTGTGGGTTTTGTAAGTCTCTTATAAAAAAGTTTTATATACATCTCTTCTAGCAGGTGCTTATGAAAAGAACATAATCAGTGGAGCAAGCTCCTGTGAATGACAGTGCAGAGACTAGCCCTAGATATCTCAAAGGATGATGAAATCCTCTCTGAAAAAAATAGTTTAGAAATCATTTTGTGGAATGTGTTTCAGAAAGCTAAGAGAAAATAAATGCTTTTTCAATGTTAACAGGAAATAACAAAGCATGAAAGCGGGCTTTTCCATGCAGCTAGAGAAGAGGGGATGATGAGTTTGAGTGGAGAAGGCAGAAGTAACATTAAGAACCAAGAGTCTTAGCAAATTCTGGAAATTCTCCAGACAGTGCCTGACATTGCAGGAGGCAGTTGGAGTCCTGATCTGTGTAGGCAGTTTTGGAGTGGCATGCTGTGCACATAAGCAGGATCATGACTGCGGTTTCCTTGGGGATGTGCACTCCTTACCAGTCATGCTCCAGCTCCCAGAGACCCTCCACTGGCTGAGCTGGTGCTAGTGCTTTCCAGTTAAGAAATGTGGTGCTGTGCTGGATGGCAGAGAGGGGAACTGGACGGGATATGAGAGGCCTTTGTGGAGCACATCTGTGGGCAGGAAGGGAAGGATATTAACCTGTTTCTCCTTGTGAGTCAAAAGGTATCCTTCCAGAAGGGCAGTGATACTTGCTGTGTTGTTTTCCTTGTATGATTTATCATGCAAAATCACAGCCACTGTATTTTAAATGAAGCCTACCAAGCTTAGCAGTACTTCTGTGTCTACTGACTGTGGTGCTAGCCCAAAACATTAAGGCTACTGGAATGATTTTCCTGGGCATATGTCTCTCCCTCCTTCTAATTTCTTAATCTAGTAAGGTACTGATATCTAGGGGAATGATGGACCAGGAGTAACAAGCAGAGTTCAGACTTTCATCAGAATAAAGCAATTCGTTGATCCTAACTGCTTTCTACTGATAGAATTAAACAGACTTACCTCCATCTGTTTTGTGTTAGGCATATTAGTGTCCCACTCTCGCTGTGATGTGATACTTTTAAGACTAGGAGCTGACAGCTAAGCCTCTAAAAGAATAAATAACAATATCTGACTGTACAGAAGGGTATATGGTCTAAATACTGTCTATTTTAAAGCCATAAGGATAAGTACTGTCTGTATCGCTTTTAAAGTCAGGAATATTTTCTGTACTTGTCTAACTGGCAGAGGATGCTGAAACATGATCCTTTTGGAATAAATAGAAGTCTGATGTGCAAACGCACAATAGACCTTGCACTCTCTTACAGTTTATGCCTGTACATACTAAGAGTGTCTGAGACAGAGCAACAGCCTGTTTTTGTCAGATCAGCTGATGGGTTGAGTGTGTGGGTCCCCATCCTGCCCCACAGTAGAGACTTTCTGAAGCAGCTGCCAGCATGTCTTCTCTCTTTCAGAGAGCAGCTGCTGCTGGCTCCTTTGGCTGATACAGGTGACATAGAGAAATGCATTCCAAAGGACCATGCTACCAGAAATAATAATATTACTTAAATAATTCTTAAGGAAAATACTTGAAAAATGAAATTCAGATGAGAAGAAATTATGCTTCAGAAGGAAAATGATGTAGCAAGGACAGTGAGATAAAATTGCCTGAAGATGGATATTGATAAATTGATGGGATTGAGTTTGCAATGACTAAGGGTTGCATTTCCAATCAATGGCTGTGATGTGAAACTTTGCATGTTTCAATTTGATGACCTCCACAAAGGGGGAAGAGGGAGAGAGCTGAAAGGAGATGCAATCACTGCTAATAGTGTGTTGCATTGTAATGTGCTTGTGTTAAGACTTTTAGTGCTTTTGCAGGTCACCTGTAGGGACTAGCTGGAATTTTTATTTCTCCCTTTCCCTGAAGCTTCTCTGCGTACAATGGCTTGCTTATTTATTTCTCTGAAGCTTTGATGTTCCAATTTAGACCTGATATACTGGGCAGGGTGTTGTTAGTGATGTTGAGAAACCTCATGTGTTTTGTTCATGCATGCAGAGTTAATTGCGAAGTCTCTGAGCAGGAAGCCATTCCCCTCAGGTCATCTATTAGGAACCCATGAAGTTTGGTGTTCATTTATTTTGTGAAGCATGATCCCCTTTCCAAGGCAACCTGATCTCTTCCTCTTGCATATAGTTTAAAATTGATATCAAAGTGCTCAAGGTTGTTTATAGTATAGATTTCCTGGATTAAATGCTTTTGATATGGGAGACAGTAGTTGTGATAGTCTGGTTATGATAGTGCATGTTGGCTTTTCCAGGTTATTTTGATGCATATTTCAATACTTCACTATTAAATTCTTTACTGAAACCCTTGTGTCAATTTTCTACGATGCTGTGGTGAGATGGCACACACTACTTTGGGACAGAAAGATTGCCTTAGTGACTCAAAGGTTTGTGTTTGAGGTTTCTGCTTTTCAGAGAGAGTTTGTCCTGCTGAAGGCCAGCCAATTCCCTAAACCATCAGTAAGGAAAGAAGAAAGATGAGCTTCTCTGTGGCCACCTTAACCTGGAGCTAGGATTCTGCTGTGAATATCCCTCTAAAACAAAGCCCATCTCTCTTGAATACAGCTGAGTGCTCTCCAAGTTGGTTAAACCTGCCTGGTTTGTAGATGAGGGGAGTTCTTATTAACTGTACACCAACATGTAACTGATGGTGTGATAGGAGGATATGCTCATGTGTACAGTGCATCTGCCTCCTGCTATAACTCAGCAAAACTAGATTGACTGCGTATGTGTTGACTGTCTCCATGTCCCATTTAGAAATTTGCAGAACAGCTGCAGGGAGCTTCGTAGCCACACTGCAAGCACAACACACGGGGAATCATATCAGGATTGTTGTTGCCCTTCTGCCTAGTGCTCCGTGGTAGGTGCATGATGACCATTTTGCAGGATTTCCAAATGTTACACACCTAGTCAGAGCTCCTGTGATAGGTCACAAAAATTTCAGGAAATTGACCAGCTTTATTTCTTTCCAGTAGCTGTACAGAGGTCCAGCACAACATGCTTCTAGAGAGCAGTCTTAGGTGGTTGGTTGAGTTTTCATCTAGACAACAGATAAAACTGCAAACAAAGACTGTATCCTAACATGCCAAATCTCAAATAATTTGTAATTTTGTAGGAGCAGTTGTAACTAAATGCTACACTCATACCTGGACTTCAAAACCCTCATAAGATTTGAGTTTCTGCTTGTTCTAAAACTCCTATACTCTTGTTGTAGCTGTTTTTAGTAAAATACCCCTGGAATTTAGTTCTGCAGGACATTGGCATCATTAAAACAGAGAGGAACTCTGTGATATATAGAAGGAGGGCATGGTTCTATTTGAGGTCAGCAGGGAATATTTTAGCATGTTTTCATTCAATGTCTCGCAAAAATGGCATCTTGTGAAAGTCTGAAAATTCATAAATACTGTAATTGCAAGACCATAGAAAAGGGTAGGTATTTTAAACTGCCATGGATTTGTTTTGATTTTCTCATGGTTTTAAAAGCAACAACTCCTGGAGTCGAGTGATTTTGCAAGATCTTTCTTTCCTTATCTCCCTTTCTTAAAATCAAAGGCCCTCCCTTTCTTAAAATCAAAGGCCCTGTGTCTCAGATAAATTAAAGTCAACTGGCTGAGGGGAAGACTGTCACAGCCATTATGCTCCTCTGATGAAAGCTGCTGCCTCCCCAAAAGGGATGACATCATGCCTCAGGAAGCAGCTCTTGGACCACCACAATTTATAATGAAGTTTCTGTTACCTGTACTGCAAGGCTGAAAAGTGTGGATATTCAAGACCTGCTTGTGTAAGTGGTGTAGTCATCATTGCACAGGAGCAATGACCTTGGTTGGCAGGGAGGGGCAAGGCAAGTGGGAGTGCTGCCCCTTGCACCTATTTGATCTTAATCTATTGCTGCCTGAGACACAACGAGGGGGTTTTAGACTTTGTGCTGCAAAGTTGTTCGTTTGGGTTTTTCTCTTAATAAGCTTCCATATATAAAAGAGATGAAGTACAGAAGACAGTGTGTATGAGGAGCTCAGAATACTTAAGTCCTGAGATCGTGTGCCTTGTTCAGATATTTTAAAGTAGGTTGACATTATTATTGTAAGTGGTTTAACGTGAATTTCTGAGGGTCACTAAGTAAATTACTCCTGACTAATTAAACCAGTTTTGAGTTATGCAAGCCATCACAGAGTACCAAGAGACTTCACTGACACACCTTTATCCTCATACTTCATAGGCATATAGTCGCATACAACTTAAAGGTCAGTTAGAAGAGATTTTACACCTGGTTTGGGGCCTTTCATTATTTCTCCTTAGTAGTCAATAATAAGATGCATTACATAATGTGTATCTTACATGTGCATCCTAGAGGAGTGTCAATAAAATTGTGCATATTTCTATATCATTGGTGGTTTCTTTACCACTTTCTCTCAGCATAATTCTGGGGGTTTTTGCCTGTGCTACCCACCTCCTTTGCTCTGTGTGCTGTTCACCACTCCAGCAAAAGCTGTGGTAACACAGTGCTTAAAAAAGTCTTGTCCCTTTCTTTGCAGAGCAGTTGATGAGAAAGGAAGCATTTCGACCAGCTTTTCTCCCCAGTGCTAGCCTACAAAGTTAAATGTGCAATCTTAACTTTGAGGACAGAAAAAGAGCATTTCTGAGAAAATGGAGAGAAGATGAAGAGTGCAGCCACTCTACTTTTTCTTTATGCTTTCCTCAGATACTATTTTTAGCCCTGTTAGCAAATGGTATCATTTGTTGCTCCAGCCCTCTCAGGCCACCGCTGTGGTGCGATCAGTGTGAGCCTTGTCAGCTGTGGGGCCAGGGAGCAGGCTGAGGGGATCGTGGTGCCCAGGGAGCCTGGAGGAGGGAGCACAAGTTCTAGACCAGGCTCTGAGGTGTGTTTGGGTGGTGTAGGGCATGTAACATAGAGCCTGGCAGCAAGCAGGAGGGGTGTTGGAGAATCTACTGAATGCTAAACGGTGTGAGTTCTCAAAATGCTTGGGCGCTGCATGACAGCTGTACAGTCATTAAATACATCACTTCTCACCCCCACCCCACACAGACAGGTACTTCCAATGAATGGCAGCTTGGAACAGTAGCTTTTCAAGAATATAACCATTTCAAAGTTTAGGAATGAGCACTGAGCGTAAAGGATTTCCTCACTGCGCATCACTGGAGAGGCTGGGTGTGAGGCGGTGCACAGGCCTTCGAGCCATTCTCCCACTGACCTCTGCCATTCCTTCCATCCATGGGCAGCGGGGGTTGGCCACTCTTGTTTAATGTGTGTTCCCCAACAGGTACATGTGTATGTGTGCATGTATGGGCACTTAGCAGTCTCCCAAGAACGATGTAGGAGCACCCCTGCAGCTGTCTGTAATTAGTAATTATTTGATTTGACTATAATGAGGGGGGAGACGGGGTAGGACCAGGAAGCATTAGGCACAGACGGAGGGGAGGCAGCGTTCCCACAAGTCTCTCCCCAAGGGCGATCGGTGACAGATCATCTCTCTCAGGAGAATTATTCTCCTCTCTCAGGAGAATAATTTACTGATTAAACTCAGATTGGAAACCTGAGCTACCCGGGCGCCGCTTCCCTTGCCGCCGTGTACGCCGCGCGGCTCCCATCGCGCCCCGCTGGCTCTTCCCGCGGAGTTCCCAAAGCGCTGCTGACTGGGCCGCCGGAGCTCCCGGCACTCAGGTGAAGCGCCGGCACGGCGGGAGTCGGGCAGCAGCAACAAGCGCTGCCCCGGCCACCATCCGTGTCCCGACACCGGCTCTCGGCTCCGGGGGTGGGGTGAAGCCACCGGGACCCCGCCGGGGTGGTGCTGGGACCTTTGGTTGCCGCCCCGGGGCGGCCACATGCACCGGGCGGGGGTGCGGGAGGAGG
>JAWWEV010000115.1:48061781-48103083 GCA_035583235.1 Hafferia zeledoni | reverse complement strand
GGGGGTGCTGGGACGTTGGGGGGCCCCCCCGGGGCGGCCCCATGCACCGGGCGGGGGTGCGGGAGGAGGGGCTTTGCGCCGCAGCTGGGTCGAAAGTTTGAGGGGCGGTGGCGGCGGGGCCGGGCCGCTGTGTCCCGGGGCGGGCCGGGCCGGAGCGGGGCGGGGGAGGCCATGGCGGGGCGGGGCGCGCCGGCCGCGGCGCCGGCGGGGAGCGGGCGCTGATCCGACGGCCGGGCCGGGGCAGGGCATGGAGGGGGAGCGGGCGGATGGCCCCGCCGGCCCGGCGGAGAGCGGCACGTCGGAGGTGTTCGCCCAGCTCTGGGCGGACGTGATGGGCATCCTGGTGAGTGCGGACGGGACGGGAGCTGGGACCTGCCGCGGGACGGGAGTGCCGCGGTGCGCCCGCCGGGTCTCCCCGGCACCTGCTGCACAGTTTCCCCGAGTAGGAGAGGAGCGTGCCCTCGCTGTTCGGGTGCGCACGTCCCAGAAAAACTAACTCCATGGGTAAAGCCAAGTGTTGCGTCGGTAACCACCTTCGTCGCCGTGCTGGAACAGGGCTCTCGGGGCTGTCATGGTAGACGGGGCGGATCTGGCGCGCCGAGCACCGCCAAGGAGCGGGGTCTGGGCAGGGCTGCCCACCGGCGGGGACACACCCGGCAGCGCCGGGTCAGCCGATCAATGGGCGCATTGTCCCGCGTCGCTCCGGCGTGCTGCCGGATTCAGTGCAGTTTGGGCTATAAGGCGGTGTCGCTGCAGCCTTTGCATCCCACGCCCGTGTTTCGGGGTGAAGCCTCGCGTGTGGGGGCCGCGCCCGCGGGTCCCCCGGGCACGGCCGCCCGTCCCGCAGCGCTGCCCGGCGCCGGCTTTGGAGCTCTTACTCCCGGTAGTTTTTTGGAGACGAGTTTCTCGGTTACGGCCCGCGGAGTTTCTGCGCCGGTGATCTTCTGAGGAGGGACTAATCCTCGTAATTCACTGGGTACAGACAAAAGAGATGGCCCCAGTAACGAGGGCTCAAGGAATTACGTTTAATGGGCACGTAGCGTACCGACAGGACGGACTGGATGGCAAAGAGTAAAAATACAGGAAGAGTTAATCCTTTATTTCTACTTGCAGCGAGAGAATAATATTTACTTTAGGTGCAGGATGATAATTACCGCAGAGGACTGCCACTCAGCAAAAAAACAAATACTAATGTTATATATGTGCTGGACCTGGCCGCTTTCCAGTGATACGGGAATGTGGTAATCAACAGTGGAGTGCCTGTTTATTCATTTTAAAAGCAAATGAATAGGCTTGATGCGTGTTGTTAACATTTAACCAGCAGACATTCAAGAGTATTATGAGAAATACTTTTTGGAAAACTGCTGTGGAACGAAGTGAATGGTAAACCCGTAGGATCCAATTCAGAAATGTTATAGAATTGAATAGTGAATTTAATTAGCATTTTATGCTGCATTTCTTTTTACCACATGGACTTTATTGTTAATATTCAAAGTCAGATTGAAAAACCTGCTTCGTTCTTTTTCTTCACAGAAATTCTCCATTGGCATGGCATTCAGTTTAATAGCACCCAACTGCGTACACTTTTTCACTGTTAATGATTTTAATCTAAGAATGCAAGCAGAGTCAGTTCTGCCAGTTTGTAGGGAGCACACAGTTGGTACTTTATGAACAGTCTCTTTCTCTCTTTTTCTGGCAGGTTTCAGTACTGCATTTAGTAAGAGCAAAGTGCTATTGGATGCCCGGGAAGGAGTGTTTGAGGAGACCTGACCAACAGCCTAGCATGCTGAAGCTCAGTGCAGAAAAAGATCTGATTCTCACACAACCAATAATTTGAATAGGTTTCTTTGGGCTATACAAACTAGTTTCCTTCCTGAGAAAGCAGAGCTATTTAATTATTATTTGTTTTATAATAAAACTCTGTTAGAGTCATGTGTCTTAGAATTGGTCAGCTTTACAGATGGGTATCATCTTGTGACTGTGAAGTTGCTGGTTTATATCAGTTGTGAACATCAATTAAAATTATGGGAAGACACTCTTGTGTTGGGTCTCATGGAATAACTTAGAAGAAAAGACAGAAGCTCTTCTTATTACAGTAGGTTGTCAGCTTTCTTCAGATTTAGATTATTGAAGAGTTTCTGGTCTCTGAGGCTAAATGAGGTCTTGATATGAACTCAATATAAACTTGTTTAATGCTCTGTCCTTGTTTGAAGGCAAGGAAGAGGTAGTTCCGGTGCCATTTTCACTGCTCCTCTTTGTGGTACACAGAGCTTTGTCCCTTTCAAACCTGTGCTGCAAAAGACAAGCTGTAAAAGTAGAGTTGTGGCTTCCAAATGGAAGTCTGTAGATGGTTGGTTGTGGTCCATGAAGTCTCATCAGAGGCTTGTATAGCTGGCTTCTTTTGCATTGTCAATTATGTGAGAGTACGGGTCTTAAATTCCTGGGATTTACAGCAGTTCACAATCCAAACTGTTTAGGAAGCACAGGGGTACATTCAGTGGGAATGGCTCTATGAATGAAACAGTAGGTGCAGTGGCAGGTTGGCTAGGTTGGTCCTGCAACAGCTTGAAAGCTATGGAAGGAATGCGTTAGCAGGAGGAGAGAGGTAGGAGAGAAGAAACAAGATCCATTCTTGTGTGACCCCACCTGGAGTTCTGCATCCAGCTCTGGGGTCCTCAGCACAGGAAGGATACCAGCCTCTTAGAGTAAGTCCTAGTTGAAGGGATGGAACACCTCTGCTGTGAGGAAAAGCTGAGAGAATTACGATTGTTCAGCCTGGAGGCTTCAGGCTTTGGGGTGATCTAATACCTGCAGGGAGCCTACAAGAAAGGTGGAGAGAGACTTTTTACAATAGCATGTAGGACAGGAGATAGAGGAACGGCTTTAAACTGGCAGAATATGGATTTAGATTAGGTATTGGGAAGAAATTCTCTACTGTGGGGGTGTTTAGGCACTGGCACAAGTTGCCCAAAGAAGTTGTGGATGCCCCATTCCTGGAAGTGTTCAAGGCCAGGTTGGATGAGTGGGCTTTGAGCAACCTGGTCTAGTGAAAGGTGTCCCTGCCAATGGCAGAGGGATTGAAACCAGATAATCTTTAAAGTCCCTTCCAATACAGACCATTCTATGATCTTAGGTGGGAAAATTAGAATGGAATGAAGAAAGGTGATCATCAAAAGTTTACTGATTAAATGAAACAAAATTGCATTCTTAAGCCATGATTGTAGAATGATGCAGGTTAAAAAGGACCTCAGGCTGCATCTAGGCTGTCCTCAGAACTGGAGCAGAGAGAGCTCTGAAGCCAGGTGAGATTGCTTTGGGCTTTATCCAGCTATGTCTTGAAAACCTCCAGGGACAGAAACTGCACAACCTCTCTGTGCAGCCTGTTCCACCACTTTGCTGTCTTTACAGTGAAAAAGATTGTCTTCTTAAAAGTGATGAAGTTCCTGATTCTGCCCTTCTCATGCCAATTAGTTAGAGCAGTGGGGAAGAAGAAGGGAAGGTATCACCTTCTTCCCAAGGCTGGAAGCCTTGTGTCTGCACCTAATGGTGTCTGCTCTAGGTGCTGGATTAGGAGAAGAGGCCGCAGATGTCAGTCCAGCTGATATTCAGAACTGAAGTTATTTAAAATAAAAATTGAGCCCCTCTCAGTTGGTGGATAAATATATTTCATTCTTTGTGTATTTGTGGTTAGGTTCCTTAAAATAGGACCTCATTAGCAGGAACCTGTGATGGCAGATCCCAGGTCCTGAGGGGAAGCAAATAGTTGTCAAGTACTTCTTGTAAGCAACATATTTTACGGACTTTGAAGTCACATAATAGCTCTCTATACTTGACAAATACTGAGTGTACTTGCAGCTGTGCTTGGATCTTGCTGAAGTAAACGTGGCTTTTCCCTTTTGCACATTTCTAATGTAATATTCCATAGGTGCAGCATTGGTATAGGCACCTCAAAGCTATTTGTGCTGTTAGTGGAGCTCACTAGGTGGCAAAATTACACCTAAAAGCTTTTGAGTAGTCTGTACCAAGCATATATTGGAATGTATTGGATTATTATAATTTTCAGTGTTTCAAAGCAACAGTGGATGGTGGAAGTATACTACAGTTTTAGAGAGAGATGGATTCTGAGTAGCAATATAGAAATTCTCAGCATCGCCAGAACTCAGTGCCATGAAAAGGCATATTTTTGATGTAGAATCACGTATTGATGTGGTGATAGCAAACTCTTTGTTGCAAAGAGTCACATGAAGTGACAATCGTAATGTTTATTCTTTTAAAGATGGGCTTTCAAAACATGGGCCATTGACCTTAGTACAGGAAAGACAGTCTTGTGCCTCTTGCTTATGGGAAGTTCTTTCTTATCACATAGGAACAGATATTTGAGTCAAATCCAGACATTAATGAAATCACTGGCAAAACTGTGATCAATTTTAATAGAGCAGGAATTTCACTGAAGAAAGTGTCTTATTTGTGTGAGGAGCTTTTCTCTTCAATGGCCAAGATGCAAAAGATTGAGCAGAACTTAAAAGAGATGCTATGAAATCAGAAGTCATTCTAGTTTTTTGTTTCAAAGTGATAGCTAGTTTCTTGTTTCAAACTGCTGAATCAATTAGAACAGCTGAAACAAAAAGAAAATTCTTTTTTTATAATATTTTGCAGTTGTGCTAAGAAAAAACAGTGCTTTCCCACCATCTGCTGTTATCTAAAGAGAACAGAGTATTTTGAGGACAATAAAACTCACTTGGCTTTGTACTGGGAGCCCTGCTATTTACATATATTGTCTATCTTGCTCTCTGTGTTTCAGTGACTATTCGAATTTCTTATCAAAGTAATAAAGAAACAAACCGAAAGAGAGAAAGATGCCAGCTGACAGTGGTACTGGATAACATGTCATTATATACTGGCTAACATAGTTTGGGAAGGGGAACTTGATATTAAGCCAGGGAGCCTGGATATCTAAAGAGATCGGGGAAGTAGATCGCTGACTGATAAAAGCAGTCATAGGAGTGCCAGGAGGAGTTGTGGCAGCTCACACCAGCCTAAGATTTCTTCCAGGATTGCTCTTCCTTAAACCATCATTAGGTCTCTGTGACCTGTGGAAATCTCTCTACTCCATTGCTCTTCCAGTGGCTCGCTGGGTGGCTGTTTCTCTGGTGTCTGCTTGGAACAGAGAGACCACTCCAGCTGAACCCATGAGCATCCACCATGGCTCTGTGGAAAAGCACAGGCAACTCAGTAGCTGCTCCAGGTAGAATGTGCTTTTGGAAATGAAATATACTCACTTTTTCTGATTTTTATTGACAACATGTCAGCAGAGTGGCTGCAGCACCATGTAATTAGCTCAAAAAGTGCTTTGGGACATTCCTTTCAAAATGTTTCTTTTCAACTTCTACTTTGGAGTGCATTTTTAAAGCAAATCGGAGTTGTAACAATAAGGATAAACCCAGAAGGCCTGGCCTCTGCTTTCAAACTATCAGATAGTGTTTTTATCTGTTTTGCAAAACCATGGAGTATATTTTACTTTCAAATAAAGAAATCAAAACAGAATGACTGTCAGCTTAGGTGTTGGATTCAATTTTATAATTTAAACTTAACCTGTTGTATCTCTTTTCCCTTTCCATGCAATGTTATGCCTAGCAGTGCTAATCCTTTTATGAAGAAAGACAGCTCATAGAGATAACCTTTGGTCTAGGCTTTTTCTTGCATGTCAGGACACATGAAACAGATGTCTTCATCAGAGAGTTTAGTCCCCACAAGACCCTACACAGTTGGGAATGATAAGAGGTTTTGGTTCTGGTGCCTTCTTCATTCTTTCTTGAAAGCAGATGCTTTCTCTTGCTGATTTGCTGTGAATACCAACTTGGAAATACTCTTGTTCTCATACTTTTTTCACCTTTTGAAAGTGAATCAACCATGCTCTCTCTGTTTCTTTAGGAGCAGTGGAATATCACACTGCCAGAATTTGCCTGTAATGCTGCCTCCTTTTTATTGTGGATATGAAAAAATGACAGGCTCTAAACAGAAAGAAAATGTGCAAATGGGTGTGGAAAACGAAAAAGCGTTAAACATGAGCACTTAAAGGACCTTTACTGCATGGAATGCCATGTATTATGCCATACATGTTGGTTACCATTTTCTACAGTCAGGTGAAACACTAAAAATAAGAGGTTATGTCAGAGCAAATGACATTTTACAGATAGTGCTTACTCTGACTTACTCTGATGCTGTCTGGAAAGCTGTGTAAGTTGGTGCTGATTGTGCAATGTGGTGTGCAAACAGGAGCAGAGAGGTTAAGCTGTGTGGATGGAGAGACTGGGCCACAGCAGAGTGGGGTCACTGCCGGACATGGCACAGGGCCAAGGGATGGAGGGAATGGGCAGTGCCTGGGGCAAGGGTGTTTGTGTCAGAGTCTCTTCTTCCAGACCCAGGCTGAACTGCTCCAGCTTTGGCTCTGGACTCTGCTTCTTCAGGATTTTTTTGCCTCCAGGGGTGCGATTGTGAAGGAGAGGGTGCTCAGTGCTGGTGCAGTCAGTCCTGCTTCCTGCACCCTTCTGGGTCACCCTCTTGTCATTTGGAATGTATGGTTGTACCTTTTGCTTCGTGTAGCAGCACCGACTTTTTCCTTTTCCGCTTGCCCTGTTGTCCAGTCTTAATGGTATAGAGTGCATGTTGTGCTTGGACTTCAGGAGTTTCAGTAACACGGAATGAATAGGAATTACCTTGTAGTAACCCAGCAAAGTGATTTGTTGCAATACCTGTGTTAATATAAAGTGCTGCTAACAATTTTTCTCTTTGTGATTGCTTGACTCAGCCAATGACTAATGAACCTGCTGCTTTGTCTGATGCCATTATTGGTGGTGGGAGGAGGAAGAAGGTGATTGTGAGTGTGGGAAAGCTGAGGTGGCTTTGCAAGGATCTGGATTCCAAGTTTTAAAAAAAAATTAAAGAAATAACTAGGTTTAATATGTGCAAGTCTATAAAAATGAAGTTTCTACTATAAAAGCATGTTCTCCATTAAAATGTATGCAGATACATCTTGTGTGATTAGGTAAAGAAGGGGTTTTATTTCTCCCTGACATCAAAAGACATAACTGTCCCATTGGCAGAGAAGAATTACCACACAGTTTGGACACAAGTGTTCACAACACAGATTTCCATTACTGAAAATAACTACTTTAAAAATAAAAGGAGCTGCCCCAGCCACAGTGCAGTAGCTGTGGTGTGGGTCAGGTGTGGGCACACTGGCTCTGCTTTCATCTTCTTGAGGGGAAGGGAACATTTTTTTTGGCTTACGGTAATGGCAGACCTTTCCTGTCTGCTGACATGTTTTGAAGCACACTGTGCTGGTTTTATTTGAACTAAGATTGGTATAATAAAATACTTAATGGTTTAAGTTTTAATGACACCTGGATACGCATTTTTGTGCTACCTACTAGTTTTAGAGGCACATTTCCTATAAAGAGTTTGAAATTGAGAGTGGGGATTGTATAACCTATGTGGAAAACAGTTTTAAGCAAGGTGTAACTGGAAAAATGGATAGGCAAGCTAAAGAGTATAAGACAACAATTACTTATAAATCGTACTTTCAGGCTGGTTTATGGAAAGTCATGCAGTAAAGTGGGGAACTGGTTTCTAATACCTGTGTCGCAGTCTGGATTGGAATGCTGTTGCCGGTGGGCTCTGTTACAAGCCCATGATATTTTTCTGATTTGTCTTCCCTGTGGCCCTCCATGGACATGAGGATATACTTTGGAGATCAGTTTGCACCATCAGGCCTCCAGATGGAAAAAATATGGTTGTTTTTATGTGCATGCATAAACACACATATTGAAGAAGACGAGTGTGGTAATACTACTATCAAGAATAGAAATACATCCTTTTGTATTTTATTATTGTCATGGTATTTATGATGATATACAGTGCTTTTTGCTCTTTGGTAACAGCCTACTAATACTTTATCTTGCAGTGTTCTCCACCTTCAGTATATTCTTTGTGTGTGGGAGTGTGAGTTTAAGGAGAGTTTAGAATGATAATAAAAGCAATATTTTGAAAGCTTTTCAGCAAGCATGACGACAGCCAATAGATGGTAGTGGAAATAGTACCATGCTTGTTAAAATATTAAATTGAGAGTACATGAGCAACTTCTTGATTGTGAGATGCTCCTAACCCCCTCACTGGCAACTGAAGATGCTTTGCACAGTGGTGATAGGTATGATGAAAACAGAAGATAATGAAAGGAACAAAAGATAAAGGGTCTACTTTCTGCACTCTTTACATAAAACTTCAGGAGCCCAAGGCACAAATTTTGTTTATAGTAGAGCAGTGTGTGGCCTGTAGGCTTTTAAGAAAAAAGCAAAATGCATCTTTTGTCATTCCTTCAAAAGTTCAAATGAGTTTACCCTCCTGGTCCTTTCAATGCCAGCACCTGCTCTGTAGAGCCTGCTCTCTTGCTTGACTGTAACCCCAGTCTAACTCGATGAAGGAAACATGAGACCTCATTGCACCATGGTGGTGGCAGTGTTAGAAGTTCTTTCAGTGAGTGCACATCCAGAGCTGGAGCTCAGATGAAAGCATGTGCTAGAGCTCATTGAACAGCACTACATTGTGCTCCAGGAAAAAAGCATTTCAGGCTTTTAGGGTGTGTTGCTGGCCAATAGTAAGTATATACCTTCAGACATGATACGTCATTTCTGAGGAATCTGTGGGTCTTATGGCCTTAAAACTGATGGGATATTTGGATGTTTGTGTTCTGCTGTTAATTATCTCTGTTTATCTGTATGTGTTACGGTTCTGAAGCACTGTCTTTCTCTTTGGATTCTGTGCTTGCAGTCTTCCAGCAGAAGCTTCCTGCATACTGCAACTCAGCCAGAAGGGATTTTTACACCAGAAATTTCTAGTGCATCCTAGGGATAGAGTGCAAATTGAAAATATTTTTCTGTTGCTCAGTTGAGGGTCATCTCTTTTTGCCATCCAAATTAGACGTCTCTTGTATTGTTACCTATATCACTGCATAGACTTAACGTAGCCTCCAGTTGTACAGAGTAATTTTTTTAATACTTGCGAGTTTTGGAACTTTCAGTGTTTGACCAGCTTAGTGTAGTAGCTCTGGAAGCTGATGATAAACACTTTGCATTTAAACTGCCATTTATTATCTCTGAGGATGAAAACAAGGAAAATTCTGGTTTATAGATATGTGTTTGTATTCATACATAATATGCACCACAACTTGAAGGTTGTGATTTCCACTCCATTATTAGGTTTCTTTCCCACCTTTGGATTCATAAATAATCATTATAAAACAGGAAAAATTGGGGACAGACTGCATGTTAAATGTCAGTCATGGTTCCTGTCTTCAAGTTTCCATCTTCAAGATGGCCATATGTTTACGCTTTAAAAACACAATGCTGCTGAGTGTGTGTGGGAGTATGTTTTATATAAAGGCTAGGGAGAACAGATTTCCCTGTGCAACATTTTGCCAGAGGACTAGTAAGGGTACTGTATTTCGAAACCAAAAAAGCTGATAAGGTGAGGAAATTTCTAGAGGAAATTTTTATTCTGACAGTCAAGCAAGCAATCAAAAGCTCACAGATAACTGTCACGTCAGGGATACCAAGAAATACAGCAGTTGATGGGCAGTAGAGCAGGGTTGCTAGTGCCTGTGGCCACCTTGGCCAGTTTCTGACCTGATCTTTATTGGATTTGCATGATGCTTTCTTTGTGTCAGACTGAGGGCTAATTAGTCTCAAAACAGGTATTTGCTTTTTGCTGGCATATCAATATGTGATGTTTTCAGCACAGCAAACACAGTGGGGGATCTCCACCGCAGAAGCTGTTCATGTGCCTGGTTTCCTTGAGGTCACTTGCTTTTTACCACTGATCTCGGCAGAAGTAAGAGCAGGCTGTGTGCAGGCTGCTATTATGCCCTGAAAAATATGGATAGCAGAGGCAGTTCCAGGTACCACGTTGAAGGTATGCTGGCACTGATGTCCCTGCACAGCTGGAGCACTCCTGTGGCTGCGCTAGTAGGCATCTCTCTCTTCCCCCACTGGGTGTGTTTTCTTAGGTCTGCCTGTTTTCATTTCACTGGAGAAAAAGGGCTGAGTAGAGGCAGATTTCCTGCTGGTGGGGCATGTTGTGAGTCTTTGTACATGGCAAATTCTTTGGACTTTTTTCTTTTTTTTTTTTTTTTTCACATACCATCCTTCTCTAAGGTTTCTCTGAGGTTGTGTTTTCCTTATAGAGGAAAGAGGAAAATGGCACATTCGCGTCTTTTCTTAATTAAGTTTCTCTGCCAGTTTTCCTGCGTATGTGTTAAAAGTTCCCACCTTGTTTGCTGTGCGCTGTACAAATAAAAATTGAAAGATGCCTAATTTTCTTTATATTTTGTGATAGTTTGTCCCATTCATTGTTTGGAGAGTTTTGGAGGAAAGGTGTATTTTATTTCTTATTTCATCAGTGGAGACTGCTCAGTTGTGGGTAGTGCAAAAGGATTGTCAGTCATTAAAAATTCTTTTTACCTCTTTAATTACACCTACCTTTACTCTGAGTGTTTTACAATGAGACAGGAACTGGAGTCTAATCCTGTGCGATCCCTCTCCATGGTGGTGCTGTGTTTCTGATGTGTGCCAAATTGAAGAGGTACTGGGATGTTTCGGCTCAGTGAGGTATGTTGTTTCTTGCTCAGCTCAAACCTAGCAAGGTATTGTTTAGATTTTGTGTCAGGGAGTGACTATATACGTGCGGATGGATAAACTTTGTAAAACCTAAGCTCTGCATGATGGCTATCTAAACTCAGGAAGTTAACAGAGAACATAAGGTTAAGGACCTCATCAAAAAACTGGCATGATGATGGTGAAGAATAGCTTCATACCACGTATGGTGTGTGGCCATGCATAAATGAGAAGGGAAAGGGATGCTTCTGCATATCCTTGTTATCCTAGTCATGATGAGTCTGCCTGGGTTTGATCAGAGTGGAGTTTGAAAGTAGGAGGGAAAAAAAGAAGTGGGTGTTCTCAGTGTTGCTTTATCTCTCTGATGGAACTGTGCGTTCTTCAGGTAATCTTTGCCAAGTTACTTGTGGGTTTAATCTGTGTCTCAAGTGTACTTAGAATACAAAAGATTGTACAAATCTTCATTTTTCATCTGCCGAACCCAGTAACAACTACTGCGAAATGCTTACAGATAGTTATTTATGTTATAAACTACCAGGAAAAGGGGGTAAAAGGTTTTGTTAGTTCCTCCCTGCCCCTTCTACCTTTCTGAGGCAGCTTGGCTGCTGTGGGGGAGTTAAGTAGTTTAAAAAAAAAATAAAGCAATGAAGGTTTTTTTCCTCCAGACTCATACCTCTCTTAGGAAAATACCTCTCATAAAAAGCGGAAACAGAGGATGATAGCGGATGGAGATGCAGTGACTCAGTATCCAGAATTGTATTTCTGTGGCCAGAAAAGTGAAAAGAGTCCCAGCTGAGAAGGGTAACTTGCAACTGCTCGGAAGAGGGATTTAGAAGGATCATGTGAAAGGAAGAATTGCTGCCTTCATGGCAGGAAATGGCTAAAGCACGCACCAGGACCTTGGCAGGGGAAGGTCAGCTTGCAGGCTGGCTTTGTGGAAGCCCTGAGGAGGTGACTGAGTGATGTGGATGGCAGAGAGCACACAGGAAATAAATAATGGAGATTTAAGCCTGGTCCAGAATTGGCAGGGCTTATTTCAGGCACTGAGTAGGAATATCAGAGAGCAAAGTAAGCCTTTGTGTCTGGTTTGTAGCACCTTGTTTTGGTTTTGCTTAAAGATAAATGCAGGCTGTAGGTGGGTAACCATTGATGTGCATATGAGTCATGGAGAACTATGTCATCCAGGTATTGCCAGCAGATACTTTGAATGGATAATTTGTAGTAGAGGGCTTGTTAGATAAAACAGTCTGGGGATAAGAGTGCAATTTGCAATTTTCCTGCAGTCATTCTGTTGCCCCGATTCCCTGTTCATATGTAACCAATTCTGAACCAGTCTTAGTGTCTTGGGTTGTACTTCTCAAGCTTTGAAGAGATCGCCACATCTACAAATAAGTGATTTTCCTTTCCCTTTGAGAGTCAAAATCTTTGTTTCCCTTCAAGTCCTAATTCTTTGTGTATGAAGGAGCTATATTTACTATACATCCTTTGTCTTGAAACTTATGATGGTGCATACTGTGTAACATGTTTTTTGCTCAGAGAGCTCCCTGCTGGTTTTGTGTTGCTTCAGATGCATCCTAGTACATAGGTTGTCCTACTGCTCTTGCTGTGTTCATGGGTTGGTGTTCCCTGAGACTGTGGTCTCTTCTTTCATCTGAGAAGCAGAGTCTGTGAGGAAACTCTTTCTATCTGAGAGTTTCTTCTCATGTTACTGTCGCTTTTACAGCAAGGTGAGATGTTTTTCTTTGGCATGACAGCTGTCCTGACAAATGGTTAGTTAGCAGGATGTTCTCCTTTTGATGTTCAAGTTGCTGTGTTTAGAAAAGTTGCTCAAGTGAGGGCTTAGATCCAAGTCCAAGTGTCTTTATCTACAGCTGTTTTCTTTCAGACTGTGGTTCAGGGCCTTGGATCAGTGAGAAACAGCTACCAGGTTTTGTAGAGACACAATTTTTTTGCAAAGTTTTCTGATTTTTATGATCCCTTTAGCCATTTCAAACTGTTTCATGCCTCAGTTTCAGATGCATCGTTGTAATGTGCAGCACTTGAGCGATGCATCCCATCTCCACTAAAAGCAACATAGAATATCTCAAGCTGAAAGGGATCCAAGTTGAGTCCAACTCCCTGCTCTTCACAGGACTACCTAAAATTAAACCACAAGACTAAAAGCATTGTCTAGATGCTCCTTGAACTCTGACAGGCTTCATGCTGTGACCAATTCCATGGGGAGCCTGTTCCAGTAATGGACCACCCTCTCGGTGAAGAACCCTTTGTTCAATCTGAACTTTTGATGCAGCTTCATCCAATGTCCTTGTGTCTCTTATTAGTGGGCAGAGCCACTGGACCAACAGCAGCCAGAGGCTCAAGCACTTTCTTGAAGCAAGCACATGGCATCCTGCATGTTGGTGAACTCCTCTAAGTAATAATTTTGCTCCTTCAGAGAAATACGTGCTTGAAACACTCGGGTCATGTGGCAACCACACAGTTATTTAAGCCCAGACACTTTAGGATGTGCTCTGTTGGTAAGCAGAAATACTCCTTTTTTATTTGTGTAAGAGGCCTATTTAGCCTGCTTATGAAGTGCTTTGGCAATGATGAAGCAGTATGAGCACACAGGAAAGCAAAAAGCCCGTCTTCGCTGTACACAGATAAAGGGAAATGAGTAAATAAAATATGAGATCCCAGAGTGGAAAAGATTATAAGCTGGCAAGATGGAGTTCTTATTGCTGGGTTGATATCCCTAATTGATATAAACATGAAGCCCTGTGCAATCTGTGGTAGTTAAAGATATCCATCTAAATAATATTTAAATAGATTCTTGCATTTTTAAGACCCACTGGAGTGTAATTGGATTCAACTTAATTAAATGAACTGAAACCCCCTGATAACTGTGCTTTACTGCTCCTAAATAAAACACTCTCCAAAGAGACTTCAGGGAGCTTAGTTAAGGCGATAAAAAACCTGAGCCCAGTGCCATGAAGAGTTTCATGAGTAGCTTTATATTTAGTTTCCCTGTATGCTACCTACAGTGATTGAACGTGTCATGCCTCTGCTGAGAGACATAAGCTGAAGCTTCATTGAAGTGCTTCAAGATAGTCAGTCTTTCTGGTTTTAGATTATTTGTTCTGACTGTGGGGTGTCTATTTAAGCTAGCTTATTGATGCCACCCCTCTCTGCCAGAGCAGGGCACAGGGTCTCTGCAGAAGTGAAGGTTTGCAGGGATAGCACAGGCGGGTGGGATGGGCAGCATCAGTGAGGGGGGTCCTGGGTGCAGCTTCCTTACAGGAGCTACAGGAAACCATTTCTTCTGCTGCTAAGATTACATGGGGAAACATGGATTGCTGCCATGCTCAATTACAGTTGTTTCCTTTCCTGGTAGAAGATGTCCTGTCAGGAAGTGGTAGGAGTGAAGGCGAGGTTAGTCCCTGAGTACACAGAAGTGTTGGGTGTATCCTCCAGGCTGCAAGCTGCTGAATTTCTAGCAGGAATAAACAGAAAAATAGCAGAGTTTGAGAAAGCAGTTAAACATCAGTGTTCTGGCTTTCTACAGCTGGCAGCTTGCAGCAGTAAATCAAGGGCTGGAGCTCTGGGCTGTGCAGTACAACCAGGACTGCTGATTTCCCTATCTACTCCCAAAACATTGGAGAAATCCTGCCTTGCCTCAATGTGCAGAGCAGTATTTTTTCCCACTTTGTAAGAACATATTTTGAAGTGAAGGCATATATTCCAAGATTGCCTTTCCCTCCTTCTGAAACCTACAGTGGAAAGCAGGAGAGTGCCTGTTTCTTGGAAGCCTCTGAAGTGGCACATGGGCATGTAAGTAATTGCGTTTACTGTCACACCCAACTTCCTGACATTGTAGTAGCAATTCTAAATGCTGGGAGCCTCGTGGCTGAGCTGAGTGATGCAAGATGCAGTGCTGCCCCAGAGCTTTTGCCGTGTAAGTGCAGATGAGGTGGTAGGCTCATCCAGCCGGGAGAAATCTGGGGTGACTGCATCCCTGCTGGGCTCTCCTCATGCTGGATTTCCTGCGGAGTGGGAGAGGGCTGTACTCTCTTCTCTGCTCTTCAGTAATTGTAGTTGGGGGGAAGGTCCTATGCAGGATTCAGCTGCTGAGGTGGTGAGAAATGAGGGAAGGCATCGAGGGCGCTCCTCATTTACCCATGTATCCCGAATCCAGTACTGCTGGGTTTTGGTGGGCTGTGGGAAACTGCTTCCAGTAGGGACTTGCTCAGTATCTCAGGCCTGGCTCTCAGAAAGGTTGGGGGGAGAAACCCCAAGCCCAGAAAAGCAGAAATAAAGGGGCAAGAAGCACACAAGAGTACACTGAAGAAGCAAGGGAAAGGGGCAGGGGAAACAGAGAAAGAAGAATGAGAAGGGGTTTTTTTAGTGAACTTTGCTTTAGCTGGGCAAGGTATGTCCTGCTTGTGCCAAACTGTCCAGGTGAAAAGCATAGCAAAGTTTAAGCTAAAGGTGGTCAATCTCCTCTGCTATGGACACTTAGAAAAATATTTTGTTTGTAAAACTTGGGCATAACCATGACCAAAGTTTACCTTTTCTGAGCAACTTTAACACCTTGGGAAATACTGTAAATGAGACTTGCCTGGTTTTTTTCAGGCTACTATTTTAATGATTGCTCACACCTCAGTTATATAGTCCCAAATGTCACGGAAAGTTTGTTTTTGTCATACTGTGTTACTAGTAGATATAAAGAAAAGAACTTTAATGAGATCTCCTTCACTGTCCTAGTTGATACAGCCAACTCACTGTAATAAAGGTTTATTTCATCATCTACTTGTGATGTTTGGCATTTGCATATCTGTTTCATTAGACCCTAACTTATCTCAAACATGAAGCCACACCTATAACATATGCTAAGCTTCTCAAATCTGAAACAAGAAATTCACCTCCATCTCCTTAATGGTGCATTAATCAGATATATGTACATTTCTTAATTCTTGCTAATCTTTTGTTTACCATTTGTTTCTGCTCCAAGCCTCAGGACAGAAACCCACTGCAGCTGGTGCACATGAAGAGATACTATTTCCACTCAATTTGAGAAAGTCTCAGCAAACAGTGTGCAAAAGGAGAAGGCAGTAAGAGCAAGGAAGGCAAAACTAATGAGAGATGATGTCAGGTGCAGCTATTACATGGCTTCAGGAGTTGTTAACTTATTCTGCTGTACAAGCTGACAATGACAACTTGTGCCTGACTGCTGACCAGCCTAGTGGGTAGTGGTGGCCTTTCAAGTATCAAAGCAGACAAGAATTTTGAGTTACATTTTGATGAACTTAGTGCAGATCACCTCAGGGAAAGGAGGATAGAGGATGATACACTGGTTATTAGGGATGCTGGACATTAAGGATGCTTTGAATTCACTTTTATGAATAAAATTTGCATATATTCTTTCCTGTCAACATTTGGTTCTACTTGTGATAAATACCTACTTTTTAAGTATGTTGGAATGTACATTTGCATAGATGCAGCTTTTTTGTTAGCATGCATGTGTTTTTGTTTTTTCTATAGAGGGCTCCCTTGCTTGCATGCCAGAGAGAGAGATCCCAGTGGTGTGCTTTCAAATTTATTTCAGTTTACAGAGGGAAAAGTGTAAATCACATGCAGAATGTTTTTCCAGAGATGCTTTGTTATACCTTTTTGACAGAGTTTGGGGCTTTACTGTGAAAAGTGAGAGGGGAAAAGACTGTGATGCTGACGATGAAAAAACCCACTTTATTTGCAGAATTTTGAAAAGGGTAAGCGTTTGTTTTGTTGTAAAGATGGGGCATTCATATATATATATATATATATATGAAAAAACTCTGGTTTAATATAATTTTTTTGGATCAAGAGTGAATGTGCACTGAAGCCAGTGGGTTGTATGTTATTTCAGATAACTTCTGTAGTCTTTAATATCAAAGTATGTAATTGTGCATTCTGCTTATTGTACAGAATCTATAACCATTTCAACCATGCTCTAGAGAGCTTGACACAGTGTTATTAGATCTATTTTTGTAACTCTGTCTGTGAAGCCACATAGTTTAATGACTCAACCCTCAGATGCCATAATAATTAATGGAAAGTCTTCTATTGAATCAGTCTGATCTGTATGTTCTCTTTGTTCTCAGAGTGTCCAGCTATAGAGAGGTCAAGGGAACCATGACAACCCTTCAGCACCCTCCAAAATAGCTGTTCTCAATATAAAAATGTCATGACTTCTACACTTGGCTGTTTTATGCCTTCTCCTGAATATCAAGGCAAGCACTGGCTGCCTGGCCTTGCACTTCCGTCTCATTCACATTTCTGACCCTGCTGACTGTCAAGACAGACTTTGAACCTGTCATTTCATGGATGATGGAATTGTTAGTTCTACTGAATGGATGATTGTCCTTTCCAAGCCCTAGAAAAGAAAGGAGTGTTTTTCTAGCAGCTTGTTGGGTTCTTTTTTAATGCAACCATTTTGAAGCTGTGCCAGAAGGCAGAATATCAGTCCTATTCCTGCCAAAAATTCATTGCTAGTGAAGGGGCAGGTAAGAGGGTCAGGAACATGTAACTGATAAAATTATCATGAAGCACCTCATGTTTTTCTACAGATGCCTGTCCTTGCTGTGGGTTGGTATTACTGTAGCAAATTGAGATGCAAGCTCTAGCCAGAGAGGTGGATGCAGGTTTAACTGATCTGTTTTGAAAAGGTTTGGATCTGATTTAAATCTATCTCCTTAGAAGGAACTCTGGAGGGACTTGGAATACGCGTCTCTCTCAGATTAATCAGCTGTAGCCTGAATTCAAGTATTAGTATGTTTTCCAATGCAGGGAGTTCTGCTGCCAGTCCAAGGTTGCTTAGGGAAGGATGCACAAGTTCCTCAGGCTTTTATGAGCTTGCATTAGTAAAAATATGTAAAAAAGGGCTGTTATCTTAGTCAAAGTTGTCCCATGAAAATCTGAGCATTCCTTGCTTTCTAGCTAAACTAGTTCTGCTTAACTTTAAGCATCTCACAGGATATGTTCTATGTAGATGAAGTCCTGTTGAAAGCAGCATGTTTATTAGGCACAAACATGTTTTCTTTCAGTAGATGTTCTCATTTCACCACTTTTTGGGCCCTCCTCCCTCTTTACCCATCTCCCTTCCCCAAACAAGGCTGTTTGCTCTGGCCCATGTTCTGACTTTCATTTATGCACTTCTTAGAGCTATCCAAACCAAAGGTATTACTGAAATGCAAGGTCATGTCCCACAAATTTTTGGTAGGCGTCCCTGTTAAAATCCAACTGCCAGAAATAAGCTGCTAATGTTTACAGTGACTCTCCACACAGTAGTCCTGTGTTTCAGGCATGGAAATGGATTTTTCTCATCTTGGCCTGTGAAGGTCAAAAACATGGCTTTGCCAGCGCATGATTGCAGAGTGTTGCAAAAGGGCATCTTCCCTTTGCTGATGCCCTTTCTTATACTCATTTATACTTTAATAGGAAAAAAAAGATTTTCTTTCTCCCAGTTTCTCACCTGTTCCTGACCTCCCAGTTTATGCATGTGCTGTGACCGTTGCTGGGGAGGTTTTTAAGTTTTGAACTTGTATAGTTGCATTGTGTGCTGTAACCTGGATTGCCACGTGCAGATGGAGACCCATCTTTCTTGCTGATCAAACAGGCTTGTAGCATGCACATCTTCTTTACATTTTTGAGATTCATGCGGTTACGTAAATTTCACCCAGTGGCCGTGAGAGTGAGTGCATATATCCAGTAATCAAGACCTCTTTCCTGATGTTCCTACAGTCTGCTGGAATAGGAGTAGGATATACTGGAATATGCAGCTTTGTAGTGCATTTTTCAGATTCTGAGATAGAAAAGTGCAAACTGAAGTAGTTGTATTTTTGGTAGCTTTTTGTAAAACTCTTATTCTGCATGGAGAATTATGTAAAAGGTATGTATGCTGTGCTAGTGCTTTTACTTAGATTCACATGCAGGTTCTTGAAATTTATTTGTTACTTAGCAGAGTTTAATATTCCTCCTTAGCTAGTAGTGTTTTTATTCTATTACTGTTTTTAAAATACGAATGTATTTTTACTTAATTTTACAGCCAGCAGAACTGTCTGATAAAAAATTTTTCTCTTTTACACTTTCTGATTTCAAATACAAAGGATTCTGCCAGGGCGTTAAACTAACTGATGTGCAGTGACCGATAAATCCTAACTTTATAATAAGTGTCAAATTGTTCCAACTTTTCTTTGTAGTCACTCCATTAACAGGAATCCCAGTAGATTCCTTTGGTATTCATATGCATATCAGAACTAATTCTCTGGGAATTTCAAGGCAATTCATCATTTTGCTCTGTGTTTTATGATGCCAAAAATATTGCATGCATACATGATAAGATGGAAATTTAGCAACATGCTTGACAACTGAAAATAGAATTTGGAGATAACTTCTGTTTTCATTAGAATATTTTATTAAATCTTCATTTTACATTTAACCCTTTATAAATAGTAGGTTGTTTACTTTCCTGGCTATCAAACTATTTTATGACAAGGTCTCAGGCAGTAGTGAAGTCTTGGGAGAAAAATATTGTAACTTTTTTCAAATAAAGTGTTTGGGGAATGGTATTTCTGCTCATTATTTATGTTGCTTATGAATTTTTTCCATCAGAGAAGATTTGTGGGATTATATAGCTGGGACATTGTAGTTTGTGTGGCAATAAACCCAACTGGTGTAAAGCACTCTTCATGCTGGGACTTTGTTTAACTGTTAAATTTCTAACAAAATGAGAAAGAGTTTACGACGAGGTCTTGGTTTTAAAAATGTTACTGTCCTAAAGCAGTTAAGAACATTTCAAAGGCTACCAAATTATAGATACATCAGTGAGAAGAAATTCAAAAGCAATGTCTTTTTTCATTACTCACTTAACCTGTTTCAATATCTGACCCGTCCATGTCAAAATGAGACATAGTGGTACATAACTGAAGGCTTATAATAAGTTGCATGAGTTTATTATTTTTGGTATCAAATAAGTGTATATTACTTCTTACCTGTGAAACTAAAATGGCAGACTACGTTTGTCTAAACCTATCAAAATTAGCACTGCCTAATTTTTATGCATATTTATGCATCAGAGTGGAATTTTTTTATATATGAATGCTTTTATTTTTCTATTTTATTAATAATTCTAGGGATTTTAAAAAACATTTCAGACAATTCCTTTGATTCTTTATAAAGAAATTAATGACTTATTAAGCTGAAGCTAATGTTTTCTCCATGAATATTTTTAAACACTCAAAAACAAAACAGAAGTACAAAGCACACTGTGGGTGATTTTGTGTGAGACAGTTTAGAATTATTTGGAGAAGCTGGGGGATCAGTGTAATGAATAGACAGACGAAATGCTGTAGCTCAAAATTCATCTTCTGGTTAGTTATGCTTGTGGTTTGGTGATATCTAAAGTATGTCCTCTTGACCATTATAAGTGCAGTAGAAAAATGAAACATCTCTCTTCTTTAAGTTTCACTATGTTTTTAGTAGCACTTAAAGAATAAAGGAGAATGGAGATAACTGTATATAGGGATGAATTTTGAGGTCCTATAAATCAGCTATATAATCCTTTGTTAAGTTATGACATTATTTACTTACATGTGACATAGTGGATGCTGCAGGTTGTGAAATACTTCATGTCTTTGGCTTGGGTTGATTTGTGCATCCCTATTTCTTTTGACAATAGCAATGCTTTCTGCATGCCCGCACGCATAAACTCGCAAAAGAAGCTCTTGGCCGCAGAGACAAATGATTCAATCAGCATCTTCCACTACAACTTTCTGGCAAGCTGAGGTGCAAATGCAAATGTTTATATTTTTGTTCTAATTTTTTGTAACTAGAGGCTTCAAACCCCAAAGCTGTCCACATGTAGTTAGTGGGTTGTGTGCTGCATTTGTAGAGTGGCAGCCGTGTGAAGCTGTAGCTGCGCTTGGTCTGGTAACACAGCAAAACTGCATGGTCTGGTAACACAGCAAAACTGCAGGGCTGCAGTGAGTGTGTATTTCAATTTTCAGTTCTCATCTCTAAGAGCCTGTGGGGGTTTTGTCCTGTTCCTTCATCTTTTTTGGACATTAAATTTTGCCACAGGACTAAGCCTTCCCTGGAGGGCTGGCATGGGCTATATTTGAAGCACAGCCTCTAATGGAAGTGCCGAGCACTGCCAACAATCCCTGCTGTCAGTCAGGCAGGCTGGTGCCTGCAGCTACGCTCCTCTGGACACTGCGGCACTGGCAGACTGGGTCACTTGTGAATAGGCCTTTCTTTGCAGCCACGTGCTCGCTGGTGGTGGGGCCACCCGTGTTCTGCGGGCTTTAATTGGGGTGCTGGTATTGAGCTAATTTTTCTCTAGGGACAGTCACAAGCCTTTAGCCTTTTAGAGACTACCTTTAAAAATAGCACAGTGAACTGCAAACCAGCACAAATGAAAAATGAGAACTCGTTCAGCTTTGTTTCATCCATTGGCAGTGACACTGGTATCCCGCAAATGGTCTGTGACCACGTGTCTGAGGATTTGTGGGAAGGTGTAGGGAGGAGCGCTGCAGTGTGCTGTGATCCTTAGCTCTGCCTGGCTCTTGGCTAAGCTGAAGTTCACCTGATGTGCTTGGATTTGGAGTATTCCACTCAATTTCAGGGCAATGAGTTTACCTTCACAAGTTACACCCATTTTGGAGGAGGTTTACTTTATGAAATTCATAGATTGCGAGAACTGAGAGAGGAGATGGACTAATAAATAAATAAATAAATAAATAAATAAATAGGTGAATTTCGTTTTGTTCTAATAGAATGATTCTTTCCTGTGTTGCCTTCTATAATTACTGTTTTCACCTCCTGTACTCTTAACCAGAAAAGTTTATCAAGGAATAAACAGATTCTGGCTGGGGAGGATACTCCAAAGTGGGAATTTTTGGTAACTCTTAAAGAGGGATGTTTGTTATGATAGAGTGGCTGGAATTCAGATGTCACATCATGTCTTTGGAAGTCATACATGTTTTCTTATTGCCCACAAAAGCGAGCTAATAAAGATTAAGTTTTGGGGTTGCTTTTTCAGTTTGGTGGTTTTTTTTGGATTGGGTTTTTTTGCCCCAACAGGGCAGTCCCAGTTACTCCTGTTGAGTGTGCAGATGTTGTGAAGACAGCTCCCTGTGCATGTGGGATCAGCAAGCATGCCCTCAGCCAGCCTAAGGATGTCCAGTTCCACAGGAAATTGTGCGGAACTTAGGGTACAGGAAAGAGTCCAATTTCTTTTGCAGCTTGTTGGGAAGTGATTGATAGCAAGGAGGTGGCTGGAGGAAGACATACTCTTGCTGCCCCATGTAAGCAGGTAGCACTGCTCCCCTAGTAGAAAGGCAGGGTAGCGCTGTCGTATTCTCAAGGATGCTGTTGTTTTGTGCTTGTAAATTATACACTTGCTTAGCAGCGTGGAACATTGTTTGTTCCAAGCTCTGGAAGGTCTGAAGTTCTCCAGAGTGTATTTGTACAAGGACTCTGATCTTTTAATGTGTGAGATCTTTGGCATGTTGTATGATAGGAACAACAGTAAAAAATACATAGGTATGTAAGGGAAGTGTGATTACTTTGCTTCTGCTGTTCCAACAAGTGACATCCAAGTTGTTTTCCACCTGTAGTGAACACAGTACTTTTGAGAAAATGTAAGCTGTTCTGAATTTTGGCAGTGTGAGCTCTGTGAGTGTTGCACATGGGGAGTTGCACATCAAAAAAGTAGAAACTGGGTTTCACAGACTCTGAGATTTAATGGATTTTCACTTTGATTTAAACTGCAATGTTTTTTCCAATTCTCTGGAAGTGATACTATATTAGAACAGATCTACCTCTTCAGCATATTCCAGGACCTTAAGGGTGGTACCACACACTTATTTCCAAATGGCAACATCTTCACTAAGGTGTGGTTACTAATTAACAGTTCCTTATGGCTCATATGCTAAAATTCTACCTTGCAATTTATGTATATTATTAGCATAGTTATTTTTAAATTATTTCTCTGTTGCTTAGGTTTTTTTCTTAATAATCAGGATATAATTTTATATTTATACGTGTGCGTCTATTAACAACAGCAATGAAATAACATTCTGCACTGCATTCTTCTCTCAGGGTAGGCACAAAGTGTAGATTGTTACCTTTTTAAAGAATATATATAGTGGGGAAACAAAATTACTCCATCCCATCTTTTGGACCTATATTAAGTGTGTGCATGTTGTACCTGCTGACCCTCTCACCTCACAGATGTGACATACATTAATGAAGTTTAGAAAGATTTCTCATGTCACTTAAAACCCAGCCTGGTTTTTGTTTTGTTTTGTTCTTATTTTCTTTATTCACTACTTTAAATGTATGAATCTGGACTGTAATTAACAGATTATTACAATTATATTTCTGTCCATAGCCATTTTATTAGCAGTGTAGCAATCCTGTCCTGCAAAGCAGACATTTGAGACTCAGCCAGCCATGTTTCCATATCCAGTGTATCTTAAAAGACCAACTGACAGAGTGTCTTTGTGAGTGTCATTGTTTGCAGGCTAGCTGCTTGGGCTTATAAGCAAGAAGTTTAATAATTTTAATTGCTGTAAGTTATTGTCAAGGAACACGGGGCTACTCTGAAGTCAGTAAGGTCAATGAAACGTATATAATGATTGGTTGTTGGAGGAGTGGGCAGCTGCTTGGGAGCAGCAGGTAAAATACGACGAAGTACATGTTGGTGGGAGGGAATTGAGGCAATTAGTACCTGAGGATATGTTGTTTCACTGCTCTGCCTTGCTGTCCCTGCCTTTGCTCTCTGTATTGGCGTTATCAAGGTCCCAGCCGTTTCTGAGGAGTTACTGGGGTACTGTAGTTCCCAACTGTTCTTGCATGTTAGGGTGCTCTGGGCTAAGGATGGAGAGAATGACCTGAGTGCTGTGCGCTGGATGTGCTGCAGGGAGGGGGTTTCTTCAGAGTTGCGCTGTTACCTTTAAATTAACTGATTAACCTGTTTTCTTTTTCTTTGTCTCCACTGTAGGATGGGTCCCTGGGAAACATTGATGATCTGGCTCAGCAATATGCAGACTACTATAACACCTGCTTCACAGATGTGTGTGAGAGGATGGAAGAGCTGCGCAAGCGGAGGGTTTCCCAAGACCTTGATTTGGTATGTAGACAAGTTATGACTTTATTAACAAATGATTGCCATTCATGCTCCAGATGAAGAATCAGTATTTCAGCTTGATGAGATCTACCCAGGGAAATAGCTATATGTGGTTGCATTCATGAACACAAACATATCAGCCAACTCAATTAAGCACTTGGAAATTAGCTGGATTAGTTTTTTTCTTGGTATTTGTTATGATTCATTAAACCTTGGAGTCTGCATTTCTTATTTCTTCTTTAATATGAGTACTTTTTGCTCGTGCAAATTTGCTTGCAAACCTCAACTGTCAGAGGCGAGATAGTGTCTGACAAAAGCATCGTTTCCTTGCTCCAAGATGCTCCTGGTGTGAGCACAATGAAACTGTGTGCTGTTCTTCAGTTGCACTGTGCAAACTGTGAAGTAGTGCCTCTCAGAAGTCTAAGGTGAAAATACTGGTTCCAGGCTCCCAAATGTAAGCAGTCTTCAATCCTGTGAACCCTTTTCCGTTATTATGCATTATAGAGCCTGTAGTAAGAGACATTGAGTCATGGAGGCCTTCAGGATGGAAGGGACATCAGGAGGTCTTTAATCCAGCCTTCAGCTCAAATCAGTGTCAGCATGGAATTCTCATCAGGTTGCTCAGGGCTTTATCTGATTGAAGACCTCCAAGCAACCTGTTGCACTGCTTTGCTGTATTCATATTTGACTTTTATTTTTTCCTGATATTCTGTGAGAATTGCCAAAACTACCACATACTGCCCAAGGCCATTTATACCTGTCGTCTCTTGTTCTCATGTCATGCACCTTTTTGATAACCTCCCTATAGGTACC
The DNA here is from genome assembly GCA_035583235.1 of Hafferia zeledoni. Taxonomy (NCBI): domain Eukaryota; kingdom Metazoa; phylum Chordata; class Aves; order Passeriformes; family Thamnophilidae; genus Hafferia; species Hafferia zeledoni. The sequence goes on along the minus strand of JAWWEV010000115.1, from coordinate 48,078,456 downwards.
AGCCAGGCTGACAATAAGTCTTCTTCAAACTGTCTTTTCTGACAGATGAATCTTCCAGCTCTTCTTGGAGGGCAAGGGTTCAAGTCCTTGAGAGCACCGTGGTGACTCTTCCCTGGACTTGTTTGAGTTTACTAATGCCCACCTAGCATGCAGGACTGCAGAGTCAGAGTTCATGGTCCAAGAATGGCCTGCTGTGTGCCAAGGAAGAATCACTTCCTGTGATGTCCTGGCAATGCTGCTATTGACTTAGTGTGGAATGCTACTGGCTGCCATTGCTGCCTGGACGTGCTGCTGGCTTGTGCTAAGCCTACTGTCACATATCCTTTTCTGCAGAACAGGTTGACCCAGCCGGTCAGTCCCAAGCCTGTGCCAGTGCATGGGCTTGCTCCCACACAGGAGCAAGACTTTGCATTTGTCCAAGTTGAATTTTGTGAGATTGCTGCCCCTCTGAATGACAACTATATTGACATGAGTAAGAATTTCTTTACTGTGAGGGCTACTGAGCACTGGAACAGGCTGCCCAGAGAGGTTGTGGTATCTTCTCTAGAGATAGTCAAAAACCATCTGGATACAATCCTGAGCAACGTGCTCTAGAATGACCCTGCTTGAGCAGGGAGGTTGGGCTAGATGACCTCCAGTGGTGCCTTCCAGCCTGACCCATTCTATGATTCTCTGACTACAGCCTAACGTGGGCATCACCATCTGTTATCCTGATGGCTGTGCCTCCTATTTTCTCCTTGGGTTTGTAACAGATCAGGTCCCTGCACTACTATGCTTGTAACTGGCCTCCAAGTACAGCACGTTAAACACTACTCTTAAAGCCCAGCTAGTCAGTTTTTCACCCATTAGTTGCCTAGAGTCCCTGTGGACTCCCACTTCAGCTGAAACTAGTCTGTATGCAGGTCATCTCATACCTCTTTTTTGTTAGGTTTAAGGATGAATCTCTTAGGACATGCCAAAAAAACATCATGTGTTTTCACTTGTTGGACAATTTCCTTACTCTCCTTTAAAACCAGTAAATGTTTGTTACTACTTACAACATGTATATAGGTGTATATTGCTGATTCCTGTGCTTTTTTCATTATAAACTTCTTTGATAGTTTTTGTAACATTCATAAAGATCATCTGTGGCAAAGAAAAAAAATGGGTTTTGGTCTATTTTGTCAGGTTTTCACTGTTTGTTCCCAAGAGAACTGTATGTTTTGACATACAAACTTACGGGTATTTCCTTCAAATGTTGTCTCACATAAAAAGCTGAGTGAAGGATTTTCTTTTTTTGGTTGGTTGATTGGTTTTTTTCTATGTTGCTTATGGTTTTGCTCTGGTGGTAACTTGTATAACACATACAGAAGCTCATAACCAAAGTATAGTTCATACCTCTATTGAAGCACAGTAGCACTGTGGCAGAGCCAGAATGGAATCTGATCACAGTTCTGCAGTTTTTTATAAGATCAAATCCTTTAAAACAAATGTGGGAGCTGAAGTTGTGTAACTGTCTTCTACCTTTGCTTCCCCAGATTACAGACAGCATCAAGGAGTGGTTGATTCCTTTTTCTAGCAGCTGTATCTGATGATGTGGATTATTTAAGGGTACTTTCTTCTTGAAATTCCAGTATAGCAACTGAGAGGCTTCCAGAGCTTGTACAGACTACAAGCTTCAGTTACACAATGAATGGCTGGAGGATCAAGGCAAAGGGTCATCTGCTCTGCTGGACTGAAGTTTGTTAGTTCCTTCTTTATGGAAAAAAATTCAAATTTATTTTGCAGATCTGTTGCTGCCAAGAAGTTCCAAGAGTTAAACAAAAGGTTATTGCAGGAAATCCTTTTGTAGACAGACCCTTGAGGCTTCTGTGCAGAGAAGCTGATGGCGCAGAATTGTGGTTCTCTTGAAAACCCCTGTGCTTGGCAGGCCTGGTGTTCTGGGTAGCTGTTGGCTTCAATGAAACCCCCTTTCCTGGTGCTCTTGGAAGGCAACTCCTGTCCTGGGTAATGAAGTGTGCCTTATGACAGGAGAGGACTCCCTTCCATTTAGACAGATGGGCCTAATTTGTCTCCCCTCACTTCCAAAGCTACAGAAGCCAGGCTGGAGATAGCCATGTGAGCTTAATTAACTCACATCAAAGGTGCGGATCTTCACGCTGGTTTAAAGAGATGTAAGATAACCCAAGACAGACCAGTGAGTGATTCATCTCGAGAGAAGCTGTAGTCAGAGAAAACGGCTGTGTGAAAAGACATCCTTGAAATTCCTCTTCAGTGTCTCTGATACCGAGTTTCCTCACTCTAGTGGTTCAGTGTTGACTTCTTGAACTGTCAGGTCAGAGAGAAGATATTGCAATTGAAAATTAAATTAGTGCTCCATTTTTGCTACATCTGTCACTCTTATAATACAGTTTCTGGACATAACCTAGCCATTCTGCTGATAACGAGTCTGTAGGTATTAGCTCACTTGCACAACAGCAGCATCCTGAGTGCTGACTGCAGCTGAAACTTGCTCTCATCGATACATTGGCAAGCATGACTTAGTTTCACAGAGAGGGAGAAATGACCATAGAGACTAGAATGCATTTTTAGTGTGATAGAGTAGTATGACTGTATAATCTGCTGTAGAAGCAGGAGTTGGTTTAAACAGCAGAGTAGCTGAAGTGACTGCAGAAGCACTAATATGAAGGGCAGAACAGAAGAGTGACTCATTTGTAGTGATGTTTTTCTTCTCTTTAAACCTTGAGGAAAGGTGGTGTACTGACAGAGGTTTTGGGATAGTGAATGGAGAGTAATGCTGGGGGAAATGCTGGCTTCATAGCATATCCTAGATGTGCTATGATAGCATAAAAATGTGCACCACATAGCAAATATATGCAGCTCCAAAATTATTATGCATCAGTGTTTTGGGGGTATTAGTCTAATCTGACTGCTCTGACATAGATAGCTCTTCTAGAAAGGCTGAGGAGGGACAGTGTTGTCTGTATGCCCTCTCTTCCCAGTAGTGGGGCTCATGCCAGAGCTGAAGGTGGGCTGTGTATCAGCTCTTCCCACCCTCCTTGATGGTCTTCTTGCTCTCTTTAGCAAAGTGAATAGAGCAGAGCTGATATGCATGAAGTGTTAGTGCAAATTTTCAGAAGTTTACTGGAGTCAAGGTTACTGATTCGGTACAAAAATGCAGTATGACTGCATAACAATACACAGCAGAAACATAAAAGGCCAAAGTTAGGTTGCTGCTTTTACTGAATGCTCTGAACAAAGAAAGAGCAGGTCACTGCAGGGGTCAAAGTGTCCTCTAAACCCTGCGCAGAGAGGCTGCGTCAGAAGGAGCGGTGTAATAACAAAGACATGTCTGAGCTGGCAGAGCTTTACCAGGAACATGTATTTAGCACTGGCTCGCCCAGATTGCCCTTTGTAGTGTGTCCACTGGAAGGACAGAAATATGAACTGTTTATTGCTGCTTCTGTACACTTTGAAATAATTTCAAACTTTTTGGGAGCAAGTGTTGATATCTTGATTGTATATTGTACTTTCTAATCAGCTCTCCAACCTTTCCTATCAGACTGTGGTAATTTCAGTCTAGATATCCTGCTCTGAAGTTGAATTTTTTAAAAAAATCATCTGGTAAAATTGTTTGGGAGAGCAGCATATCTTGTAACAAAACACTGGGTGCAGATGGAGCTGAACGCAGAGTATTTTTCCAAATGGTAGTGCTGTCAAGGATTGTTAGTTGTCCCTAAACAAGATAACGCTTTTTGTGTTTGGAATTTTGCCTGTGTTTTTGTAGTGAAGAATGTGCTTGGGTTTGGACATTAATGTTTGTGAACAGCATGGGAGTTGCCCACATTTCCTAGCATTTTGCCTATTCCTGTATACCATGTAGTTTTTTGGCCAAGGAAAAACTGAAGGTGGAGTAGATATAGTGGATTTTCAGGCCCATGATGGATGTATCACTGGTAATACTGAGGTAGACATCTATGCAGTTATGGTCAGAGAAGTGACTCTGTGAGGATGGTTCTTTGTTCATACAACATCTTTGTCTTTAAATTTGAGAGATATGGATTAGATGGGTGGACCACTTGGTGTATAAGGAACTGGCTGAATGGCTGCACTCAGACTTGCAGTCAATAGCTCAATATCCAAGTGCAGAAGAGTGCTGAGTGGTGTCCTCAGGGTTTGGTATTTGGACTGGTACTCTTTTAATCTCTTTGGCAACCTGGACAGTTGGTTTGAGTGCACCCTCAGCAAGTTTGCCAACAACACCAAGCTAAGTGGTCAGCATGCTGGAGGAGAGGAATGGCATCCAGAGGGACCTCGACAGGCTTGAGAGATGGGCCTGTGTGAACCTCACGAAATTCACCAAGGCTAAGTGCAAGGTCCTGCATGTGGGCTGAGGCAATCCTGAATGTGAATAGAGGCTGAGTGGAGAATGAATAGAGATTAGCGCTGAGGAGGAGCATGTGGGCTTGTTAGTGAATGAAAAACTTGACATGACCAGCAATGTGTGCTCACAGCCCAGAAAGCCAACTACATCCTGGGCTGCATCAAAAGAAACATGGCCAGCAGGTTGATTGATGTGATTCTCCCTTGCTACTCTGATCTGATGAGACCCTTCCTGGAGTACTGAATCCAGCTCTGGGGTCCACAGAACAAGAAAGATAAGAACATGTTGGGAGTGATTCCAACGGAAAGCCATGAGACTGATGAGAGGACTGAAGCTCCTCTCCTATGAAGACAGGCTGAGAGAAATGGGTTTGTTCAGCCTGGAGAAGAAGGCTCTAGGGAGACCTTATTGCGGCCTTCCAGTAGCTGTAGGAGGCTGCAAGAGAGCTGGAGAGACACTTTTCACAAGGGTACGTAGGTAATGGCTTCAGACTGACAGAGGGTACGTTTAGATGTTGGCAAGAAATTCTTTACTGTAGAGTGGTTAGGCACTGGAACAGGTTGTCCAGATAAGGTGTGGGTGCCTCATCCTGGAAGTGTTCAAAGCCAGATCAGATGGGGCTTTGAGCAACCCTTTGGCAGCAAGGTTGGAACTAGATGATCTTTAGGATCTATTCCAACCCAAACCAATATATGACCTACTTCCTTTGTGTCTTTGCGGTCATATCTGCCTAGTTCACTGACAAAACCAGGTTCACCTTGCCTGTCAGCAGGGCAGGACAGCATTGATTTAGCTGTGAAAGAGCAAGCTGCATTCTGTTGTCATACCCATCATGGACAGTGGCCAGCTAACTGCTGCTGCCTGCGTCTGTATTGTAGTTGATGATTAATGAACAGATGGTGGTTTTCTGATGGCCTCTGACAGCTATGGTTGTGGCACTGAGAAGATGCACCCATCATACTTGTAAATTACATAAATTAAAAATTAATCCCACTGTAAGCTGAACTGCACACGAGTATATCTTTATTTCCACACTGATTCAGTTCATTTGAACGTGTGAAAGGGGAACGTTCACAATCTCTCCCTGTACACAGTGGTAAAGTTAATTTGTTTTTGACAATCCTGTGTGTTTTTACAGTACCTGCAGATGTGCACAAGTCAAGTCAGAAAATAGAAATTAACATAAAACCATCATAACTTTATTGCCTTGCTTCCCAACTTGTATGTAGTCCTCTTAAGTCTTGGCTGCGCATGGTTTTAAAAGATGCTCAGCAACCAGTTGTTTGACTATAAATGGAGTTGACCATCTAGATAATGTTATTGCATATAAGTGTTATGTGCAGCAAAACAGAGTGGAGGAAAAGTAACAAAAGTAGAGTAATTAGTATTTTGAGTGATAGGATAATAAGGCTTTAGCTTTTTTAGAGGTGTATTTGTCTGATACAGTATTACTGGTTGGCAGTATTATGAGACTACTTGAGAAAATAGCCAACCCTTGCTTAAGGAGACTAAAATACCCAGAACAGTTGCAGTCAGTGATTGATGTATATTTAAAAAACCTCCAAGGGAGTTAGCCACCAAAGTTGGAGTTGAAAGCTGGGATGCTGAACAACTTGGTGGAGTCTGCCTGTGCCTGCTCCATCGAAGGCTTAAGCCATGTCTGCTATTCTTCCCATGTTGCTGACATTAAAATTTCAGGATCCTGAAATAGACTGCTTATTCCTTTTTGTGAAATGATCACCTCTGCTTTGCAAATTCAGTCCTGGCTGCTGATACTGTTGTCCTGAGAGGACACTTCTCTATATTGCTGGAACAGGATCCCAGTGTTTTGTTTTGTCTTGCTGGCTGCAAGAGGCCCTCCAAAGTATAAACAACATCTGAGTTGGATTAGAAAGGTATCTACAGCACAAAAAATCCAGCTGGAGGACACACAGATAAGATTTCCTAAAGTTTAGTTTTCAGGCTTTATGAGGCAGACATGCAAAAGAAAATGTAGCAGTAGAAGACATGGACTTTCAAACATCCTTTTTTTTTTTTCTCCAATATGGCTTGAAATAGAGGGATTTTGCCTGAATATGAAGTGCATACATTAAAAAATTTAATGTAAATTTACTGTGTGTGGAGTCTCAGTCTCTCAGTATTTTAGGCTTTATCTTCAGGAGTTAAATTCATAGTGACATTCTCATCATTAATAGAGCTTTTCAAAGGTAGACACAATGGAAATTCTGGAACAGATGGACCATTTTTAGTGTCTCATGTATCACACACCAAGACTGAAAAGGCATTCAAATATAGAACTAGCATTAAACATGAAAATAAAGCAAGGCTTGTTCCAAATGCAGCAAAGTGAATACCATTCTTAAACAGTTCTTAGTCCACTTAGTACTAGCAGACTATGTAAAAATCTCTCAGCTTTCTGTAAGTTAATGATCTCCTGCAGTCTCCTCACTGTTTTTGTTGGAAGCCCATTTATGAATAATCCCTTAGGCAAAATCTGTCCATTTATAGACAGAGTTTGTAGGCTAGAGATGCAACAGACTGCGCAGCTGGGATGTTTTGGATGACCTTATCTTCCTTTCATACTTTTGCAAGGTCCTTGCTTTTTGGAGCAGGATCTTCTGTTTAACACTTCTGGTCTTCTGAAGATGTTTGTATTTTTGACAGTGTCAGTGTTATGGGTAGAACAGGTGGTCAAAGGTATTTTTTTTTTCTGAGCTGGTAATACTTTTGTGAATAAAATAATATTATGTTATAAATAGGAAAGGTAACTCACTCCTGGGAGTTGAACTGGTAACTGTAGAGGGGAGAAATTCTCCTTAGGTATATAAGTGTTTTTCTAGGTATTCTTAATCTTCTACCATAATTTAAAGTAGTTTTCTCATTCCTTCACATTCAGCAGGAATTTTACTTTGAACTTTAGATCAGTTGAATATATTCTCACTGTGTTCTTCTTTTATCCCAGAAAAGGTTTGGATCTGCTGGGACTGACAGATTAGATTTGTATTAACTCTGTGATTTCATCTCATTGGAGCCTAAGGATGGTAGGGGGCAGGGGTAATCAGTTGACTAACTTTAGCTCGCTTTGTGTATTTTCTTTTCCTTTCTTCCCTCAGAATTTAAAAATGACAGCAGAAAATGGAAATGTACAGTTGTCTGGACCATTAGGTATATTTCACTGCAAAGGATAGGATCATTAAAAAAGAAAGCAAATCTCCTAGGGAAAAAACAAACATCCAAAAAGCCCCTCCAAAAAATGAACCAACCAACAAAAAAACCCCTACAAACCTCCCCCCCAACCAAACCAAACCAAAAAACCCCCAGAAAGAACAAAACTAGCAAACAAAATCGAACTTGAAACACCCAAACTCTGTGGTGAGCAGTTTGTGTGATGTGCAGTCCAGCTTGCCATTCACATGTTACTAAGAGATTTTCAAAATACTCAGCTTAGTGGCATTACTCTAGAAAGAACAGCAATGTTTATTAGCTGTGTTAGAAGTGTCAGACTTTTGTAATGTGATAGCAGCTAAACCAACAGAAGAATGACCCTAGAAGGTGTAATTTCTTTTATTTAGGTGACTTCTCTTTGTCCTTGGATAGCGTCAGCTTGGCTTCCCAATCAGCCTCTCTGCTCTCCTTCTTTAGTTCCCCAGCCACTGCTGACAAGTCCAACTGTGTGTCCTGAAGGCAGCTGGCAGCAACTTTAAATATCAGCAAATTGTAGCACTAGCTTGTGCTTTTTCTAAGTCCTTGAGTAGAGAAACACCACCATGTGTCCTCATGGAATAGTAAGGATATTGCCCAAGACAGAAGTCTTGAACTGAGTTGAAAAACCTCACTTGTGAGAAACAAACAGCCTTATAGGTCATCAGGGAAAACAAACAGGGCTTAGTCAATTATAAATCAAGTACACGTTGTGTAGAGAATGAGAAACACATCAGGAGTATTTGTGCACATCTGGATGTGCTTTGGAATGTCTCTGTCTCCGCAGCAGAAGGGTGCTCTTCCAACAAAGATGCCCAGAGGAAGACAGGCCTCCATCTGTGATTTCAAAGGGGCTGATTCCTTTTTTTTTCTTGTCTGCTGTCCTGGCCCCTGGTCTTCATGATGGTTCTGATGCTACACAGCTACTCCCCTTTGATCTGTCCATGCTTTATCTTCTCTCAGTCTTGTGTAGGTTTCCTGTTTAAGCAGTGTTGCCTGAAGCACACAGAGAAATGCTCCATTTCAAACAAGATGTTCTGTGAATTTTGTGTTTGAAGGAAAACTCAAGCAGTTTGAAGAGATGTGATTTCTTTGGTGATTGATCAATCTGTTTTCCACAAAATCATGAAAAGGAATTATTATCAGCTGGAAACCCCTCTTCCTGACTCCCATATGTCATATCCCTCTTGATTTATATTTGTAAGTTTTCCCCAATGGTTTAGACTGCAGCTGTATCTTACATAAGGGAACAAAGTAGTTTGGGATTACTACATCCAGATTTTCCCTGACTCTAAGGCTTCTTTGGTTGTTGAAGCCAGTAGAGTTGGGAAAGGCAATAATCCTGTAAAATCATACATATGAAAATGAATGGGTAATATTTTCAAAAGAATTCAATTTCAGTTCTTATCAGAGGGATGAATTTCTTGCATTGCTTGTAGGCATGATGAATAAAATCAGTCATGGATTAGAAACTAATTAAAGAAGAAAGACTTGAAAATATTAGCAAAATTTGGAATTCGTAAGTTCATTACGAAACACATACTGACAATCTTATGTTTGTCAGTGTCTTTTGCCTGCTGCTGTTGAAGTTCCTGATAAGACCAGAGTTACAATCATGTGGTTTACACTTCCTTGAAAGCAGTGGCCCTATGGTTGTGTACCCAGGCTCATTTAAGGATGCTGAGAAGATAGAAATGATGTCTTACTAAATCAGTGATTGTAAATGGGAAAAAATAGTTAAGCTTTTCATTATAGAAGGTTATATTCACAACAATGCAGATAAATCAAGAAGATGAAAAAAGCTATCAAAATCAGAGTTTGGAAGCTTCCTTTAAGACAAATGAGGCTGATAAACAGTATTTGAAAGAAGTCCATCTCCACTTCACAGGGGCACACATTTCAGATTTCTGTCCTGGTTCATCCATAGACCTGTGCTGGTAGCCCTGCAAAGGTTAAGCGACAGTTAAAGTCCATTTTGACAGAAGAGAGAGAGATTTTAAAGTTGTGAAGCATGTGGCAGGTGCTGAAAGTCACACAAATGAGACGAAGGAAGTCAGTCATCAGAGTAGCTGTATTTTGTTCATGTGGTTAACTATTGAAAGCAGCATAATTGGAGCCTTCAGTTGCTAGCCTACACAGAAGCTCGCAAAATAGTTTTATTTCTCCTTTGTGTAGCACTTTTCACTCTCCAAACAGTTTAAAAACATTAATTAGCCTTTGTTGTATCTTTTGATGTTGGTAATTTTAGTGCTATTATCTGTCTTTAGGCCTCACCTCCTTGAGATTGAGCTGCTGATGAAGATTTATCTATGTAATTCCCTAATTCCGCCTCTGTAGCTAAATTTGCAACAGAGTAGCATGAAATTTATAGTATGTTCAGACCAACTTAATAACTGACAATTGCATTAGTCCTGGTGTACCCCCATGTTGCTATAAACAAACGCTGGCCACAAGCCAGTGAAGCAAAGCATGGGCCATGAGTGACAGACCCTCCAGGTGACCTGCGGCCCAAGCTGCGAGTCAAGGCTGCTAGACCACACTTGAAAAAAACAAAATTCAGATCTGTCTAAAAATTGTGCCACAGTATCAGAGAGCTCCTGATCTAGCATCTTTCAGAGGACTGTCCTGTTTTCCTGTGGCATGTGGAGGTCTGGTGAAGAGTATAGCTCTATTGGTCAGTAGCTGACTGCCCAGCATCTCTTCTTCCTGCTGCCCTGCCTCCGCTTTAAGTAATTGTCTGACGTATGCCAGGGATAATACAAATGCAGAGACACTGTTTTGGAGACTCTGATTTCTTCAACAATGCATTAGTTTCACTGGCATAAAGTCAGTTGGTGATGGTTGAAAAAAATTGCTCTTTTGTTAAACTCCAAAGGAAGTATTTAATTTTGAACATCTGTGGGAAAACATGAGAAATGACGGGCATGGTGTGCAAAGTAGGAGGAGATGGTGGTTTGATCTAGTGGTTTAGAAAACCAAAGTTTGGTTCTTCCGTCTGCCTGAGGAAACTTGTACTCTTATCTCCTGTCTTGAAGCACAGTGATCTGCAATTTAATATTCTGTCTTAACCTTATCTGTTGATCAACCCTGTGCACATACATAAACAGTTCCTGGTGTAGCAGTGGGAATACCAGCATCCCATCTTCCAGGTCAGACATCTTGATAAAGTTGGTGAATCTTTTCTTCTTCACTTGCAGATTAAAAAATTTGAATATTTCAAACATGATTCAACACGAATGGAGTAGAAATATGAATCTTAGCCCAATGTTTTTTTGACTCCTTTAAAAATATATTATTCATTTATATATGAAAAAATGCTAAGATGATTGTATTTATGTATTTTTAATTATTTTGCCTATTTGGGTTACTTCACAATGGAATGATAATTTAAATAGGAACTGAGATGCTGACCCTCTAGCAAAATTCAAGTTTATTTTTCTTGCTTGCTGTTTTTGACTCCATAACTAGTTTGGATACCGGTTTTTTTGTAGGATAGACAACAGCAGACACATTATGTCCCTTGATCTCTTTGTTTATGAGTAGCCTCCCAAGTTAACAGCAAGATTAGAATTTAGATTGTTGCTATGCTGGATGAGCATTTGGGAGGACTTGGTAGCTTTGTTTGTTTTTCCTCTTTTGATTGAGTTATGTTTAGCCTTAGTGGATTAGTTCTGTTGTAGCTATTGAATTATAGGTTGTCCCTGTAAACTTACACCTTTACTCTTGAAATACACAGATGACTTGCAGCAGTCATCCTAATTTGCTAAGAAATGTTAATGTTCTTCATAATTTCTTTAAACAGTGGAGATGAAAAAACATGAATTGAATCAGCTCTACACTTCTATTTGGTAACATGGAAGTGTGAAGTATCTTGTAGTTTTCCATGACTGAATGATGTAATTAGGTGTAATTAGACATGGGACACATGTTAAAAACACACAGAAAACCAAATTAAATACATTATTTTCAGTGTTTTGCAGTTTGGCTAAGGTAAACAGAACCTAAGCAGCCATGAATTTTTCTCACTGACTTTGTGCTCTGAAAGTAGTAAAGGAGGTTAGGAGTAAAGAAAGATGAATGTAGATTTTGGCAGTTGTACTTGCTCTTTGGAGCTTCTTGTTCAATTTTGGCATTCTTGCAGGTTTTGTTGGGATTGTTAGACTTTTGAGGCACATACACATATGTGTACATAAGGAAGGAGCCTCAGCTTTGGGGTAAGGAGGTGGGGATAAGGAATCCCGAGACAGTCTGGAGCAGGTGCCTCAGGAACTGGGACCTCTCACTTGTTTGTCAGGTGGAAAAAACAGGAAAGAAGGTAATTTGGTCATTGCTTGCTTGCAAGCATAAGGAGTGAAATGCTTGAAAGTTCAATGAATAGATCACTAAAAAACCAAGCTGGAGTAAAGAAAAGCAGGTGATGCACTCTGATGGCTGCAAAGGGGAAAAAAATGCCAAAAGGCATCAAGCTGTTCGTGCTTACGGGAGTCCTGAACTGTGTAACAATGTAACATATTTTATGTTAGTAACTAATAACTAAAAACAGTAACATAGCCCTGCTGATAATTTTGAGGCACAAAAAAAAAAAATGTTTTCATTCCGTTAAGACTTAAGAGCTGCAATGGTTGCCACAGCTTGCCAAAAAAGTCATCATTCATTGGCATTGTCTTTTTCTCTGAGTGGTCACTGGCCATAATGCAGGCTCAATTTGATAAGGCACAAGGTCAGGGGAGATGATTTTGAATAGCAGTTTTGACCTTTTTGCTGTATGTACTGCAGGAGAAGCTGTAATCCACAGTCAAGGCTCTGATTGCTACTACAATAGTTTGCTCTGAAACTTTGCAAGCTCCAAGATGAAACTAATGAGAAAAGACAAATGAAAGAATAGAGGAAGCAAGTAATGGAAAAGTTGAACATTTTCTTCATAGAGTGGGCAAAAGAATAAAACTGAAATTAACCATGTCTTAGTCCAGCTTCACAACATGACAGAAGGAATTAAAACTGTTAACTTTTAATATACTGCAGAAATTTGGTGAAAACTTAACAATACAGAAGGTATTTATTGTATTATAGCTTTATTTGGAGCAGTGGAAGGGCATGAGTATCCCTTGGATTTTTATCCTTAATACATTTCTTCTATTCTTAAAAATTACAAAAATAGAAGTATCTTCCTGACCACAGTTCAGGCAGCAAGAAGATGCTTTATCTGACTGAGTGATTTCAGACATCTAAGGTCTTTAATGGAAGTTGAAGGAGATGGGCATTTTGCCAAACGTCACTTTCATGGGAAGCATAGCAAAGTTAGATGGGAAACACTCCTTGTGTTTTCTTCAATGTCCATGCTACATGGAACAGGAAATATTATTGTTTTCTCTAAACAGTGCAAACACAATTGATCTCCTCTTCTTAGCAGTGATGCATTGAGATTCTTCTGATGGAAACTATTTAGGTTTCTAAAACAAGTAGTATTCCATAGTAACGTTTGTTGACAGTAAAAGGGATATAATTTGGGCAAGATGTCACCACTGAGCTTATAGCAGATTACCTATTGTGTTTTCTTTCGGCCATTGATATAAGTGGCTTCTTTAATTCTTCTCTATTGAGTGTTTGGGTCCTCCTAGCACTGAAGAATGTTTTACCATTATCATTGAGATATTCTAAGGTAATTCCTTTGAAAGGATTTTTCTAGTTGCACAGTATCAGCTCTTCAAATATGAAAGCTTTCACTAGATACTATTAGAGCACTTTTCAAATCTCCACCTATAAAGTTATGGCCTCTCTTAAAAAGCTAGCATTCTTGCTTTTTTTCATGATCTCTGGGATATGTTTGTATTTTTTGTTACACCCATTGCCCTTTATCATTTTATGGCCACGGTCTTCTTTCACCCTCTATCAGACTTGAAAACAGGAATATTTTCTGTAAGACATCAGAACTGTTTGCTGTGAACTGAGGCCTAACAATTTACTTCTTAGAAAAAAAATCTGAATTTAGTCTTATACATTAGACAGGGCCATTCTGGTTCCTACTGCTAATGCCATTCCCTCTAATTTATCTCTCTTACCTGAGGAACATCTGAGGAAATTATCAACTTCAATTACTTGCAGGGGGAGATCCTTTGTTGTGAGTAAATCCTAAAAATTCAGAGGCAATGGTAATCTAATTCCTCTTCTAAATGAATACATATTTTTAAACCAGCTATGCTACTTTTGCAGAATAGCAGTGGAAAGATATCAGAGATCAGAAATCTGTGCAAAAACATTCCATTGAAGACTTGTGAGTTGAGGATGGTCCAAATAGAAAATGTGCCTTGAAACACAAAATAAATGAAAAGTTAAACTCTGTATTTCGCTTTTTTGCTTGCAGATGTGGATTAGACATTGCCATTAGACACAAGCAGTCTGCATTTTAACCACACCAGATTAACCTGCTCTGGGATAAAGTTCCCAGTTATTGCTAAAGAAGGAGTTGAAATTCTCTTTGTAGTTGCGTGTGAAATGTATAAACCAGAAGTGAAACACAAGTATAGCAATATCTGATTATTGTTTGTTGGAGTTAAAGATGGGTTACAAAACCTATTTTATTTTAAAGTGCTGTTGTATTTAATGGAATTTACCTTGGCTTCATTTTATGATTTTGAGAAATCACCTGGTGCATCCTTTGCCCCAAGACAGTTCAACTATCCTTATCATGCTTAACAGATGTTGATCAGACCTGTCTTTAAAACTGTCCCGGCATGTTAATTCCACTGTCTCCCTGGGCAAACCATTTTAGTGCTCATAGTATTTGTAATACAGTGGTAGTTCTTTACACAACAGCATGACACTAAAGCTTGTGCTATTTTATGATCCATGGTAATCCCTACATCCTTTTCTGCCAACGTGTTAGCTCTCAGATATTCCCCACCCTGGATCTCTTTGTCTGTGGAATTCTATTGAAATGCAGTACCTTTCAGATCTCCATGTTGCATAGCATCTGATTTCCAAGCATTAGGCCAGAATAACCTGCTTTTTCATCAGTTATTTCCCTAGCAGTGGTGGTGGATTGACATGTTTGCTTCTCTAGAGTGGAGCCTTATATGGAAACAACCTTTGTCTCTGTAGTGCATAATCACAGTACCTTCCAGCCCTGTGCTCCTTGGTAATAGAAGCAGACAGCAGTCTCTGCACCTTTCTCATTTAATCTTTCAGCAGAGATGAAGCTTGTATTTATTGATCTAATATGTATACATGAGACAATATGCATATATTTATGGAGATCACACTAGCTTTGGCAAAAATTAGGCAAAATTCTAGAGTGTCAATTTTTAATTGAGCAGTCCCATTATGTCTTAAATGATGTGGACATTTTTTCAAGTCCTTGTGAAAAGCACTTGCCACTGTGGATATTTGCAGAAAAGGGTCAGTCTGTAAGTAAGAGTGACAGTGGAGGGTCCAGCTAAGCCCCTGTATTTACGTGTGACCTTGCAAAAAATGGGAGAGAACTTAACCTATCTCCATACAGAGGTTATGTGCAAAGTGTTAACTAGTTTATTCAATGGAAATTATATTTCACAGATTGATCTGGTATGTACTTACTATGTAGAAAATTTTGCTATGCTCCCAAGTAGAGTTACCAGTATTATGAAGTTGTTTTATTCATAATGCCTTTTTTAGTCACTATTTATTGATTTTTGTAGTGGTGCCTTCCATAAATCTAATAATCAATTACTTGATCTTGAACCCTGAAGGCCTTATTTGTTGCTTGGTACAGTAAAGAAAATCAAGCAGTCAACTCAGGCTGTTACACAACTGCTATCCAACCTTCTTTTCAATAGAACTGAGCTGTAAAATTAAGTGTTTATTGTTTCTTCTCAATTTTATGTAATATTAATACCTGCTATTTTGTATATACTATGAGATTTTCTTGAGATGTTTGCAAACTAAACACAGTTGCATTCTTCCCATGCCTTATGACTTTGAAATCAAATGACAAACTATATCTTACACAGATTTACATTTATGTGGTTGCTTTGTGAAACAAAATTATTTATGTAACTTGTTGAACATTCTGTTATTCTATGGAACTGCGTTTTAAAATCCTGATTTATTTTTTATTGTTTCAAAAACAATATTCTGAACATCTCTTATGATGAGAAAAACTATTGTTTCAATATAGGTTTTATTTATTTGTGCATATATATAAATATAAATTATATATGTGCTTATATATATATTTAATAAAGTCTGCCACTTTCTTAGTTCAAAGACTACTTATGATCTGGGTTTTATTAATATGAAATAGTGCTCTATTCGCAAATTCCTGCTGAAATTACTTTCATGTTTCCTCACCAACGCCCCCCTTTCTTTTCTCCGGAAAATACCATTTTTCATCAGAAAAAGTTGATAACCATGCAGGAAGGGAGACTTCTGTGGTGCTCATTTGATTTGTCTGTAAAAAGTCATTTTGGAAGTGTAAGGACACGTCATGTAACTTCCCTTCTGTTTTTCATCAACATCATGACATCTCTTTCTGAAAACACATTTTAAGGTAGTGGATTATGACTGCTCTGAGGAGGACAGACTGTATGGGAGTTGCTTTCCTTGTGCCTGTGTAGGCAGACAGATTATTGTTACATGTGATTTGCATCTGTGCATTGCACAAAAGTGTATGCTAAAACACATGTTTCACAGATGGTTAAACAGAAGTATACAGAAGTTAAATAATTTGTTGGAAGTATTTGGGTTTGATCTGGCATCTATTGACAAAGTTCATTTTCTTGATTGTGTGTGGATCAAGCCTCTGATGGAACAGTGACCAGATTTGACTGATGACAAAAATGCCTCTTTAGTAACACTGAGAAATTGCACAGAAAGTGGGTTTTCCTGGTGTTTAGCATACAGGATGTTCTGCTGCTTTTGGTTTCCCCATTTTCTTGACAGTTGGCAGTGGACCATTTCTGGATTTTCGTTTGCCAAGATAAATTTTCTCAAAATTGCAAGAAAATAAATTAAGTTTCTAAGTGTTGAATGTAGCAATGTTCATTCTCTGAACTTGATGAAAATTTCAGGACATTCATTCAGATATATGTGAAGGGCTCTCCAAGTGCAGAAAGCAGCAATCACCAAAGGAACATA
>JAWWEV010000115.1:48049268-48061681 GCA_035583235.1 Hafferia zeledoni | reverse complement strand
AAAATTTCAGGACATTCATTCAGATATATGTGAAGGGCTCTCCAAGTGCAGAAAGCAGCAATCACCAAAGGAACATAAATACACATTTGAAGGAGTTGCAGCAAAAATTAAGGATTTTCTGTTTAGGAGATGCTAGGGGGGGAAAAAAAAGTATTCATGATGCTGTCCCTTTAATTAATCTACAAAAGGTAATGTTTTTGTGGTTAGGAGAGATTTTCTGGAGTAGCTGAACCATCTCTGCGGATGGTTCCCATTTCTCATTAATGTGTGACAGAGCCGAAGTCTCCTTTGCATTGCTAGATGAGGACCTTATCTTAAGCAGTCAGCAAGGCAGTGCTGAAAATATGAAAACATTTGCATATACTGGGAAACTGGCATAGAGAAGTGTTACATTATGGCTACAGAGGGAATTTATGGAGACCGTAAGTACGTTGGTTTAATTAGGGGCACAGTGCTAACTGCTGACACATTCTTCTCAAAGTCTGCTTTCAGAGCACAATTACTAAACGTTTCTTTCAAAACAAAGGAAGCTTGAGGATGAAAATTAAGTTAGATAATGCAGTTGGGTTTTTTTATGTGTTTGAAGTATAGTCACAGTCCATGAAGTCTGCAGGGCTGCTCATGAGTATGTGTCCAGAATCAGAGCCAGAGTTCACAAAGAGCAAACATGAATTGCTGCATAGATTAAAAATTATACCAGTAAGAGATGTTATCTCAACTTGGCACACACACTTTTAATAAAGTAAGGCAAATTGAGAAAAATGAGTTTTCAGGGAATTGGATTGTCATTAACAAAACAGTTATACTCTTCTATTCCCCCATGTGTTCCCCCCAGCCCCCCTCTATTTTTTCAAAATGGTTATGTGCTCTAAAAATTAAGGACCTGACAGTAGCCATGCAATTAGATAAGGCAGTGTGAACTATTTAACCTACTCAACTAGACTTTAGCTGTTTGCTGGGACCTTTGCCAACTTTGCTTTCACAAAGACTATTTGTAAAATAGCTCCTCTGTCTTTGTTGTCTCTTTCTGCTTTCTTGGACCCCTAGAGATAGCTACCCCTGCATTTAGTGATCAAGTCTCATTACAGTCAAGTCTCTCTAATAACAATACACAGGGAAAATCACCGGATACACGGCCCTCTAAGAATACGGAGGGAGATTTGTCTGGTACTGAGTGGGAAACAGTCACAATGTTTTGTGGCTACTTTCTCAGAGGATCATCTCGCTAATGGTTTCCATGTCTGGTTTTGGCAATGAGGTCGTTGCAGTAGTGGAGTCCTCTTTGGGCAGCTTGCTCTGTGCTGTGGTTGGAGTTGACACTGCGATGCCATCAGCTGCAGGTGCAGGACACTGAAGAAAGGAGTTGTTTGCTCTAATTCCTGTTACTTATAACTCTGTGTGCCTTTTCTGAGGTGTTCAGGCAGCTTTGAAACAGCTGTGAAAAATAGTAGGTAAGAATTCTTGTTTTCAGGCAAATAATATTGAGACACAAAGGATTTAAGTAACTTCCTGAGACAATACAGAAAGCCAGTAGCAGAATTAGAAGGAGGACTGAGTATTTTTAGTGTCTAGATATCCTTCTTGCTGTTTTGGGAATGCAATTCATGGAAGATGAGAAGGGAAACACTTTAATTTCTGTGCTGTTTGTGATGCGTTTGGGTTTCTCATGTGGGTTCCCACCTCCAAAAAGACACTCTTTTTATATTTCTAAAGGACAATTGACATTCTTGTCTTTGGGCATTGTAGGAGGCATGTTATGAGTATTTTTGGCAATTCAAGGCAGAACAGACAGCAGTAATAGTTGCCTTTTACTTCTTGTGATGTGATGTGATGTGATGTGATGTGATGTAATAGCCTGAGTCATTTAGGCTTCTAAGTCCTGGAGAGCCTTGTTCAGAATGTTTGCAGCCAGAGCATATGAAAATACCAAAGAATATTTTTTTTTCTTTATAGATTCCCTGGATGAAATCTGAATCCCTCAGCACTGCATTGACCTCTTTGTTGCAGGAAGTGGCAAAAGCCTTGCTGTTCATTAGATCACAGAAGTCTGAGTAGTGTCAAGTCTAATTTAGACACATCAGCACTGTGCTGATTTTTCCCCCAAGGAACACCATCTTCTGAAGCAGTCTCCTGTGTGTTTGGGCTTTGTGCTGCATTCTCTTCTGCCCATCACACCATATTTTTTCCAGTTTTGCCTGTTGAGGTTCTGATCTTCTCTTCAGCAGTCCTATTGAGAAAATTCAAAGCAGTATGACAGACATGAACCCAGTGGCTGTCATCCTGGTGGGAGGTATAGTCTCAAGGTTGAGCAGATTTGGAGTTAGTTTATCTCTTCCTGGAAATAACAGTGCTTTGTGTGTTTCGTGGTCACCACATAAATCATGTCTCTTAAGTGTGTGTAGCTGTGGAAAAATCCCTTGCAAGCAGGTCCCACAGAGACTAGGACAGTGTATAGTAAAAACAGTTCTGAAAAGCAAATATTTCACTTGAGGCAATACAAGGGGCAAAACATGCAAAAGAAAATTCTGGAGGAAACTTTTTTCCTCTTTGAAGACTTTTACTTTCCCTTTTTGTGGTGTGGGGAACATCAAAATTTATGACCTTGTCGTATACCTGGAATTAGAGAGATGGGAGATGCAGTTGGAAACAGAAACAGGCTGAAATTAGCCTTGCATGCCAGCCTCTAAAGCTGAAGTGTTCTTTTTTTAACTCCTCCTATTTTACATGGAGTGCTAGCCAAACAGTTCCATTATTTTTAATTTTGTTGAAGATAATGATTACAACTGTATTTATAGATACCAAGAAACTGATATTCAAGATATAGCAAACAGATTATTAATTTTTTTTCATTCTGATAAGTTAATACATTTCTTTTTTCAGTAAACTTCAAAATGTCTTTTTGTCCTCTAACACTGAGACTTGAAGTGATAGAAAGGGATGCTGTAAAAGACAAGCATTTGCCAGTGCTGGAGAAGCCAAGGACGTGCAAAGAAAACAGATTAATTTAGTGGCAAACAGGCAGAGGCCATGAAGAACAGTTTTTACAGCAGATATCTTGCATAGCCAGCAAAGGGACTGGAGCAGGAGTGATCTATTGAGATAACCTCACATTTTAGCACCTAAACAGCAGCAGCAGCATTTTGAATCCTTGTAGGCATTTCAAAGCCTTGTCAAAGGTGGGGGGTAGCTGCAGAAGAGTTGCAAGAATCCATTCAATGTGAAATATTGTGCTGTTAAAAATTACTTCTTAATTAGTTCTGAAGGGTACTGAAGCAGTGAGGAAACAAAACTGTTAATATAAAAGGGTAATAACTGAGTTTATGTAATTAATAGTGTCTAATTCAAGGTGACATATGGGGGACAATTTAGTTACTGTTTAAAAAAGTGGAAAGATAAAGCTCATGTCAAATCAATGCTGTCACCTTACTTAAGTTTAAATTTTGACGTTTTAGAAGTTATATAAGCCAGCTACATGTGATATGAAAACAGGCTCTGTTCTAGCACGTATTTTTGCCATGCACTGTTTTCATGAAGCCAGAAAACACAAGACAGAGAATCATTGCCTAAAATCAGAAATTAATCAGGCTTTGGCATTATGATTTCATTAAGATTTGGAGTTTGTTTTTCAGAAGTGCAAAGTACCAGTAGATCTTTGACATCTAAGAAATTATGTTAAATCCACTTTTGTAGTCTTAGGAGCCCTCACAGAATTTCTATGTGTAAGGAATATACCTGGGTGTGAAGATTTCCATGCATTTATAAGGAATGGTGAATAATGAAGCAGGCTTCAGGGAATCTCCCTGTCATTGCTGGAGCAATGATAGCACTTTCCTAGCACTGACCATTTTCCACCCTCTTGTTTTCTTTCCTTCTGTAATCTGTTGCACTGATGAAGAGCGGCCTCTGGATATGCTTGGGGAGTGAGTGGTTCACTCTTTTTTCCAAATTTAAAAAGATAAATTTGTCCTGTGAAGGCTTGGGTAGTTGTATAGAAACTGCAGGTTACATGCTGTGAGATGTGAAAGCTGTGGTTTCTATAGGAACTGCAGTCCTATACAATGAAAAATGAAAGTATCCTGTATTATTTACTGACTTCTCTTATTGCTTGTACTCTGTCCTGTGTGATCAGGACTCTATCCAGTAAAGCATACAAAAACATGCCAGAGTTTACACATACTAGTACTGTTGCCAGGCACGTGCTTAAATACTTTGTCGTCCTAACCCCTCAATTTTTCTGAAATATTATATTAAAAATATATGTGTAAGAAAAATCATAGATTAAACTAAATGAAGAGCAGACAAGAAAGATACAGATTAAAACTTAATGATGATGAACTGCACTGTGTCTTTCTGATCTGAAAGGCAGTGGAAGTGCCCAAACACATAATTTCTTTATAGATGTGAGTAGCCTGGTGAGCACATTGCAATACGCTTGATCTAATTTTTGTTAAATTTAGAGGGATGTGCTCATGTATATGAAAGTATAGCATATGGAAGGTTGTTCTGTAGTTTCAACTGCATTTACTGATGCATTATTTTTATTTCACTTGTTTTTTAACAAAGTCTTGTGTAATTGAATGCCTGTTCTATATCCATTTGCATGCACTTATTCACAGACTGCACATAACCTCGAATAAGAGACAATATTTTTGAGAAGTTTCTGTTAGAACTGGATCTGAAACCATAAAAACTTTAAAAGAAATGGTTTGTGCACTGATGAGAGCCTCAAGATGTAACTTAGCTCTGTTAGGCCGATAACCTGGAAAAAAACCCCTAAGGTACTGAGGGGAGTGTGAGCAGAAAAAAAAATACAGCTTTTAGTGAAGACATTTCATTGCTGTCATGATTAGAGCAGATTTGTTTCCAAGAAGCCCGGGCAGCTTTCCCTGCGGAAGACAGTTGAGCAGAGGAATTTGTACCATGGACACTCCCATAACAGTGTCAGCACCTGCCCAAACAAGCAGGTCTTGGCTCCAAAATCCCAGGCATTTCGAAGCTCTTGCAGGTGTTAGTACAGCTTAAATTTTACTTCACTCAGATTTTCCTTACCACGGCAAATTAATTTAGTTGGAGTGCCTACCAGCAAACTGAGTCATAATGCTTACACAAAGACATTTGCAAAGACAGGGTGTTTGGTCATTTGTTCATCGAGTTTTGCATGCGTAATTGACATCTGTTGGTGGGAAGAGGAGGCAAGACTGAACACGCTCTCTTCCTGCAGCAAACTCTTCTTTTAGGCAAGCAGCTTGCAGTGCTCTTGCTCTGTGGGATTGTCAGCAATGACAAAGCAAAGCTGAAAGTGCTTAGTAGCAAATTATTAACTAAAATGGTTTGACTTCAATAGCTTTTTTCTGTCTAAAGCTTTGACTGCCGTTTGGTTTAGATTGTAACTGAGAATATCGTTATCGCTCATAGCAATACTGCAATGTTAAGAGGCATCAAGGTTTCTGGACTTGTGGGTCCAATTTACTAGATGTTTATGAGTTTTATGTTTCTTTTAAAGCTTTGCTACTGCCTTTCTCTTTGAGGGTTTTGTGGAATTTTTTGGGTTTTTTGATGATTTTGCTGATGGTCCTTTATTCCAGGTATTTTATCCGTCTCCACAACGAGATCTGGCTCAACACTTATCTTGAGGATGACAATGTAATGTCTCCTTTGCTGTTTCTCTTACTACATGATTCCCAGCTGCCAACATTTTCTTTGTGCTTTTTATGTCGTTGTCTATAATACTTTATTTATCTTTCTGGTTTTTGGTTGGTTGGTTGGTTTGTTTGGGTCTGTTTCTGTTCAATGTACTCACCTATTTAGGAGATTATTGGGAAGACTTAGTTATATGAAGCCCCAAGTTTCTGCAGCATGACAGTAACAGATGGCCTTTATATTGTCTTTCAGTCAGCTGGGATTACTGTGGAGCTTTCTTGCTCTAGCTGGCCTTCCAGGTATGGTTTAACCTTAACACGGCCACTTACTCAGTCCCTGGCCCCTGGTGAGATGGGGGAGACAATCAGAAGATTAAAAGGGAAAAAACTCATGGGTTGAGATTAAGTCAGTTTAACGAGTAGAGCATAAGCTCTACGTGCAAGCAAAGCAAAGGAATTAATTCACTGCTTCCTGTGGCCCAGGAAAGCAGGGCTCCAGCATGTGTGACAGTGACTTGTGAAGACAAATGGCATCACTCTTGAGTGTCCTTCTTCCCTTCTTCTCCTTCTTCTAGTGGTATATGTTGAGCATGTTGCCACATGGTATGGAATATCCCTTAGGTCCCTTGGGGTCAGCTATCCTGGCTGTGTTCCCTTCCAATTTCTTGTGCATCCAAAGTCTACTTGTTGGTGGAGTTGGCTGAGAGGTAGAAGTGGCCTTGGCTCTATATAAGCACTGCTCAGCAATACCAAAACCATCCCTAATTATCAACACTATCTTGAGCACAAATCCAAAACAAAGCCCCATACTAGCCACTGTGACAAAAATAAACTCTACCCCAGCCAAAACCAGCACATTCTTCCCTCCTTATTCCATATAATTTATGTCATACTCGGTGCCACACTATCCAGCACATCCTCATTAACTGCCACCCCCCTTTCTATCCTTTGATGCAATACACAGGAAATACTCCTCTAGCCTATGGACCACCCCTGTAAAGTGTCCATAGATGTTTTACTGAGTTTGCTTAGGACAGGAGAGGTGGTATATTGTGTGGAATTATTGGGCAACAAAGCCAGCTCAGACTGGTTTGCTGCCGCCTTGAACTGCATTTTGTAAGACTTGTCCTCCACTGCCTTATGTGCTCCCTGCTATAGTCATTTCTCTAACGTCTCTAACTGTCATTGCTTACATTGATTTAAAGCTATATCCATTACAATCTCTGCCCCTTGTCCCTTTGAGCAGCACTGATTACTGCAATGAACTCCTTCCCTTTCTTTAGCTTGTCCAGACTGGAGTCCTTTATGGCTATGCCTGCTCAAGTGGAGCCTCTATCTATGAGCCACAGTCATTTTAGGAGTATACCTGCTGCGGCTTGGTCTTATCCACAGCCATAGTTGCTTTGAGGTGCACCTGCTGCAGTGTGGCCTTACCCACAGCCACAGCCCCTTCAGAAATACACCTGCTCCATCATGGCCGTACCCGCAGCTGCAGTCCCTCCAGGGGAATGCCTGCTCTGTTGTGGGCTTATCCATGGCTATAAGCTTTCAGGTGCTCCAGCATGACCTCATGGCACGGCCACTCATGCTTCAAGGTCTGTCTGCTATGGCAGATATATATCCCTTGGGCTACAACCCCTTCAGAGATAATCCTGCTGCGGCACAGACAAAACCACAGCTACAGATGCATCAAGATTTAGCAGCTCCCACATGGACTCATGCACAGGTCACAGTCCCTTTGAGTTCACACTGGAGTTGCAGCCACTCCAGTCCAGCAGCACAGACACAGCAGCGAGTCCCTGGCCATCTGCCAGCCCAGGTGCATCGCCACTGCTGTTATCAAAATGTTCCCAGGCACAGCACAGTAAGGTGATAAGCAGCGTAGCACAGCAGAGAAAGCAAAAACAGTCAGACAAGTAAGCAAGACCCACATTGGGTACCAAAAGGTACTGCCATGGTTTAACCCCAGCTGGCAATGAGGCCCTACACAGCCACTAGCTCACTTGCCCACAGTGGGATGGTCATCAGAATCAGAAGCAGCACAGATGAGGTATACTCACTTAATATGCTAGTTTCACCTAGTTCATCAGGATATCCCTGTAAGTTATAGCCTACTCTCGTGTGGCCCGATTGCCTGCATAAGCTGTTTAATGCTGTTAGCAAAGGGGCTGGGTTTCAAATGGACCTTTGAACAAAAGTTATTAAAGCCTTTGTTTCACTTTATGTATGTTTGAAAGACAAGTTATAAAAATTCAAAGCCATGCATGCCTGCATTTTTAATGCCATAATTTGATTACCTGCAATACTCCATTAATAGTAAAACTTGGCCCTTAGTGGATAGTAAAAATGGCCCTTAGTGGATAGGGGGAATAAGAAGGTGCGTGAGGGAGTGCAAAGTGGTACAGGCTTTGCTGGAATGAAGTGCATGTGCTACTTGTACACACTGCATCACTGAAAAACTGGAAGGGGGCTCTTGGAGTGCAAGTCTGCCCTGCACTTGTGCTTCATTTGTTTCTGCAAGGCTGCATCCGTCATAAAGTCAAGTGTGGCCCGCAGTCTGTTGGAGAAAAAGGCTGTAATTTCAAGTGGAACTTGTGAAGAAGCCTAATGTAGTTGCTGCTTCAGGAATAAGTAAGAGAGAATAATTTGTAAGACTTTACTGCAGCGTGCTTAATTCTCCAGTGAATAGTTGTGGATAACGATTGCAGATGATTTGCTTGGAGCAGTGGTGGCAGCTTTCTTTGCAGATTCCTCAGGTCTGAGTTATCTGTGATTACTAAAGGACCGATGTTTGCTGAGGTTCAAATGCTTGGTAAGCAGCGCATAACAGTGTCATCGTTATTTTGTTCTCTGCAGACATTCTTGGTACTAAGTTTGTTCATCATTCAACAGTTGGCCTTTTGTTTGGAAAAAACTCTTAGTCTGTGATGGAATAACTGCATGTTGCAAAGAAGAACTGTGCATCCCCATCCTGTGCTAGCCTGAAAGTGGTGCAATGCCCCTGGACTGGAGGGAGTGACAGTCAGCCCCAGGGTGTGCACAACTCTGATCTCACCAGGCTGCTGTGGGCTTTAGGGAGAGGGTTCCTGCTCCCACTGCCCCTTCTGGGGAAGCCTCCTGCTTTGAAAAAAAGGAAAGGGTGAGTGTTTTACTGCTGCTTGATGGATTCTCAGAATTCAGATTTGTTGCCCTTTAAATTAAGAATCGATGAAACCTTTAAGCACTTTTCTTTTGTCTGGCCTCCGTGCTAGGGCAAAACCCACCCTTCTACCCCAAGTGCTGGTCATGTGGCAGGAGCCCACTTGTGCCTTTTCAGCAGAACAGCTGAGCTTTGCTAAAATTGGCTGGAGCTCCACAGCTGGGCTGGAGCCTGGCCCAAAAGCAGGAACTGTTAATGTCGTGATTGAAGCCTTTAATTTAACCCCTTACGAGCAGTCGTGCTGATTAGCATTGGAGCTGTCAGATATCACTCTCTCACCATTACCCTTCAAAGTAAAACTTGCTGCAGCAGAAATCCCATAGTGGAAGGCTTCCATTTGCTGCCCCACCAGTTGGGGCTGTTCCTGTTAACTACTCCATCTATGGCATATGAGTTTCTAGCCCAGTCTTACTTTAAATGTAAATAGAAATGAAGAATATTTCTATCATTAGTTTTGTAGGTAAAGAGTTTTATCATGAGGGTGTAGAAGGCAATAATTACTTCTTTATATTCTCAGACAGGGATGCTGTGTATCATCTGTATAAATACACAGAACTGTGCTGGATAGTATAATGGCATTTAATAATAATTTTTTCTTCTGATGGGAACAATCTTCCATGTTGACTTTGAGCCTAAAAAAGGCATCAGAGTTGATTTGAAATTCAGTTTGATGATGATCATCATTTGATGACCAGTGATGACTTAAGTAAGGTTCTGGCCCAAAGCATCCATCAAATACAGGCTTCAATTTCAAAGGTAAAGAGAGAATAGCTAATTCACAAGTAGGGGGTTTTTAGCAAAGACAGTTTTTTGTAGCAGAAAGGATGTATAAGTACAGACTAGCAATTTGTGGGCTAAACCTTTTTTGTGTTAATATGGTTAATTTGTTTTCGGTTGTCTTGTTCAAGAAATTAATTTCTCCCTCACTTTGTAGGAGACTTTGAAACTGGCATCCAACTATCAACCTTGTCTCTCTCCCCTAACCCCCTCACATTCCTGGAGTGTATTTATGCAGGTTGAGAGCAAGCAGTTCAGTGCCCAGCTCTAGGGGATTAATTTATAGTATCAGTCTTAATTTTCAGGTGTTCAGTTTCACATACCTGCATAGTAAACAGAACCAGTTTGATTTCAAGTTAAGCATTTATTCTGCTTTTTAAATGGTTATAAAAGTCATATTCTAGAAATATATATCTATGTTAAAACTTTCCCCCCTTTCCTGCTTCAAGAGCCTTCTTAAAAAGGATCCTGAAATAAACTGTTTCTGAAATAAACTCTTTCTTCAGAATGAGCTTATTGTAATAGAAAAATGTTACCAAAGAGTCAGTTCCCAATATGCTGACACAAATTTGCCTGATAGAATTTTTTTTTCCCAAACCTTTTCTTGTTTATATTTCTTCAGTTTCCTTTTTCAGAGTGGCACTCCATGTTTGTAAGTTATGAAATAAACAACATAGCTCATGTTACAACTTTTCAACTGCAGTCTTGTCATGGAATAATGAACATAGAATTCACTAAAATGATAGGGCAAATCAGCAGAAAGTCTGAACCACACAGAATGGATGGCTTGAAAGCTTGGGCTGTAAGGCTTACTGCCAGCAAAGACCTGAGTTCAGGATGTCTGCTTTTTTGAACTGACAGCTGGTGATGTTTTTAACTCCTGAAAGAGGAAAGAAGAGGTACAGTGTTACTGTGCGTTGGAAAGCAGGAATCCATTCTGTCCAAATTGACATAATTATTATTGCACAAAGGATGTAAGAGTAGGCTCTTTGAATTTCTTCACGGAAAGATGAGAAAACCAGTAAACGTGTGTGTGTGGGCACAGCTTCATTATAAGACCACTTGCCAGGGATGTCAGATAATATGGCTCAGGTCCTGGCTCAGCTCAGCTTCTGTTACATGATTCTGTAACCTCTTTTTCCTGGGGGGGCTGGTGTAGGGGTTTTGTGTTGTTTAGTTTTTTGGTTTGTTTGTCTGTTTGTTGGGGTTTTTTACTGGGTTCTTTCATTTCCCTAAAAAGCTACAAGTTATATCTATTTCTTGAGCAGTGGCACTGAAACTTTCAGAAATTCTGTGCTGGGTGTGAGAAAGTCCATTTCTTGATTTAAATAAAGCCTTTAGTCCTGTTCTGTAAGGTTTGATTTCATGTTTAAAAGAAAACACAGAGCAGATATATGCACCTTTATACATAGAGACTTTTTAAAATTGGGCACTTGGATGTGGGTGCAGTTTTTCCCAGAGGCCTATGAAGCCCAGAGGGAGTCAGGAGCTCTGAAGAGCATGGCCTGACAACAGCCACAGACAGCCCAGAGAGTAACAGTTGTAGAAACGAAGGGTGGTGCCAGACTTCTCATGAATTTGTGTGTTTCTTCCACTGCCCACGATGCTGTTGAGTTCTGAATTTTGGTCTTACCCACTACAGCTAAGGAGTCTAACAGGCAGAGTCAGATCTCTTTCATATGTATTCGGTCTTTGCTTTGAGTCTCTGTAACATGAGGTGTCTCAAACAAAAGAAATTGAGAGAACTGTCTTAATTTTACTGTGCATTACAGTGACTGTATGATGGAAGTTTCTGACACAAAATGCTTTTCAGCTTATAAGTTCAATGTAAATTAGAAAAAAAAGTGAAGTTTTAAACTAAAATACCTTTATAATTTTGTTAAATCTGTGTCCTAGTTACAGGGTCCAGGACCTGTTTATCTCTATGTGGCTTCATTTCTCCTGCCAGTTTACTTCTAAACCAGCACAATCTGTCTCCTTTTTATGAAGGAAAGCAAATAATTTCCTTTCCCAGAATGAAATTAATACAAAATTTTGGTTTTATTTTTCCCCCTGAAATGAGGGACTTCATTGCTGATGCTCCATGCATCTCTGGAATACAAAAAAAACCCTTGCAGATTTCTTAATGAGTAGTGCTTTCTTTTGATTTACCCCTTCCTGAATTTTACCAGGGTTTTTAAGGCCTTAGTATCTCAAAGTCAACTGTAATTTCTCTTTTCTGCTGCAGGTCTGTCTTCTAAATAATTCATCACTAATTTACTGTTTGGTACAATATAAAGTGAAAACAACATACAGTTTTTAAATTGTTAGTTATCACAGTACATGGTGATGATGTGAAAGGGGGTATACTTGCAAAAGTCGTCAGTATTACAGTAACAACCCATTTTACAAGAATCCCTGAGCCTTGAGTGTATTGATTAATTCAGTACAAAAGCTTCCATTCATTTGCAGTATAGATCACCTGAAATTTGTTATGCTGAAGACATTGAGTATTGGTGTGTAGGTACACAAGTATAGTATATGTACAAGTATGACAGCCTATAGTACACTGAAAGGGTTTGTAGCATGGCTGCTGTATAACTGTTCCTGAAGGCATTGGCCTTAAGCTGAGCTTCCTCTTCTCTTTCCTTGCCACTTTTCAAGAAGAAAATACATCTCTTGTTGTTCTTGGAAATACTGAGGAGAAAAGCAATGAGGCTGGTGAAAGGACTTGAGTACAAGTCCTATGAGGAAAGGCTGAGGAAGCTGGGGTTGTTTAGCCTGGAGAAGAGGAGGCTCAAGGGAGACCTTATCACTCT
>JAWWEV010000115.1:47962256-48049168 GCA_035583235.1 Hafferia zeledoni | reverse complement strand
TGGAGGTTTTTAAGGTGAGACTGGACGTGGCACTGAGTGCCATGATCTGGTAATCAAAGTGGGGTTGGATTAAGGGTGGAACTTGATGATCTCAGAGGTCTCTTCCAACCCAACTGATTCTATGATTCTATGAAATTGAGAAAATGGCAAATAATAGAAATATAGTACAGCTTTTTGTACATGAAAATGAAGAATTGGTAAGATGATCTGAAAAGTCTTTTGAAGATGAAAATGGAGAACATCGTTGCCCCTTAGGAGCAGGTATTTGAAGAGCACATAAAAACAAATCAGGATATTGATATTCAGAAAGAGGTTAGGCATGTTCTGCCATGGCTTTCAAGGCAAGGAGCTGCATGTGGTTGTTCGTCTTATCACTGAGTGCTTCACTTCAAAACCACTCTAAATTCCTGGGCCTACAGTTACAGAAAAGCAGGGTGCAGAGTGGTGGTGGGGACATGTGGCTCTCAGAGGTGCTGCCTTCCTCATCATTTAAGGGTGTTTGTTCAGGAGGTAGCTGAGGCCAAGGTATCGATGTGCTGCCATAGCCGTCCTCGCCAAAGGACCAGCACCTGGGTGAGGAATCTGTACGGCTGGCCAAACTGTTCCTACCCCAAAATACTCGGTAACAAACTTTGCTTGCTTGTTTGTTATTAATTTATTTTCTCCCTTCCTTGTGTGGGTTGCACATAGGACAAAACCCTCTCCCAGGGAGCTGTGGTGACTCTTCTCCAGGCCCATTGTCAGCACCTGCACAAGAAGGACCTCACTTGGACAATGTCCAGTTGGGCTTTCCCTCATGCCTTCCTCATCTGTGTCACATCCTGAGCCTTCCTTGGCTTCACATATAGGCCTTCTTGATGTGGTTTGTTTAGGGGGTGTTTCATTCCTCTGAAACACTGCAGCTCTTCCTGATGCTAAAAACACCCTTGCTATCTTAAAGTCCTCCATGGAAACACGTGTCTTTCACTGTGTTTTCCATCATTACTTCACAAAAGTTCTTTTTGGCCTCACCTGTACAATGAAAGTCATTGCTGACAGATGTAAGGATTTTTAGGCAAAGATGGCAGGTCTTGCTCATCTTGAGCTCTAGTACCAGCCAGAGCTCTAGGACAGAAATACAAGAGTACTTTAATATTTTGCCATTTGAGTAGAGGGTGTAAAATGCATCTGTCAAAGACCTGCTGTGTCCCAGTCACATATATGCGCCTTTATATTAATATGTTTTTAGCACAAAGGCAGCTACCGTAGTTCTGGGCTTGCTTCATCTTGTTTGGAAAATTGATCAGAAGGTATTTGATTTCCCCACTGCAGAATGCTGTGTTTCCATATTGACTTTCCTTTCTCTGAAGGCCATTGCTGTTGGGGTTTTTTTTGTGTGTTTGTGCTGTAATTTTGCTGGATTCTGCTTCTGTTTGTTACAAGTGGATTTATGAGTTAGCACTGCCTCACTTTTTATTGTTACAGGCTTTACAAAAGCTGCAGTTTCTCTGTAATTGCTAATGAATTATGTTTTCAAAATCATAGTGGAATGTTTTTCAGCCCCTGTGGTTCCCAGCCTTAGTGTTGAATGCAGTGTATTTTAGATGGATGAAAAAAAACCCTTCTGTTTTCACTGTTGGCAAAGGGGAGAGTGTCAAACGCTTCCCCTGGTGATGTGTTAGGTTCGATAGATTCCAGCATTTGCGTCAAGCTGAGAGGCACGATTTGTCTTCCCTCCCTAAAAGTAAAAGCAGATATGTGACTACTGTAACAGGTGTTCTCTCTGAAGCTGCATTTCATCAGTAGTTAAGCTTAAGTGTTTACCTATGTCTGCACTTCCGTATGAGGCACTGAGACACTTGGACTGTTGTTTCATGTGTAGAAGTATTTCTTTTTTGAAATCTCTCTTCTTTCACCATCCCTCCTGCATAGCTCATTTCCTTGATCCAGAGTTTTGCTTCTGCTGCAGGATGTTATCATTTAGCATGTGTCAGCTCTGGCTCTAATGTGCAAGAGTAATGGAGCAGAAAACCTTCTCTCTTCGCTGAAACAGCTAAGGGGATGGTCCAGAGGTTGTGGTTTTGAGACTAAAAATGAGGCTTTAATCTGTACCATTGGAAACTCACTGAATTGTTTCGTTCAGTGAAACACCTGCTGAGGTGGTTGACACAGGAATAGGTCTTTTTTGTTTCTTTATTCTAACCTGTGACCCATAGCTAGTGACATGTAGGGCATTTCCATTACCCACCTGCATACCTGATCTGTGTATGAAGCTTCCCTTTGTCTTCTCTAAAACCTGGTGGAGGACTCCAGGCAGAGCAATTGCTTTCGAAGTAAAACAAACTCTTACAGGCCTTTGGTGCTCTGGCCATCTTTCAGATACAGCTTTGTTTAATCATTTCAGAAGTTAAACTAGAAGATGCAATGCATGTTCAGAGCAAAGAGTGAAAGCATTTGGGTAAAGGCTGGCAGAATTGTCTCACAGAAGATTTCTGCTGTAGGTGCTTTAATTACACCTGCTGAAATTGTTTCATAAAATTATTTATAAATTACTGGTTATGTCACTGAATTTTCCCAGCACTCATCTGGGTCTCATTTTGCACAGTTGCTGTCTACACAGTGAGATTAATCCTGTCTTGGGATCTGCAGAGGAGTGTTTAAATTTATGATTCAAATGGATACAGCTCCTGTGGCAGAAACTGTGAAGAGGTTCATGAATTTCTAATTAGAAGGGATTCATTCAATGAATATAATTTCCTAAACTAAGTTGTGGTGTGGAGCATAGATGAAGCATAATGTTTAAGTAATTAAAATGTGCACATTCCCCCTAGAATTTGTGAGCCATATCCTGGGTAACCAGGTTTCTTTTTGGATGCTCTTCTCTGCTATGCTTGTGTATTTCAGGAGCAGAACAGCAATGCCTTCAGATAGGCAATGATCTGTCTCTTATCTCTTATATTACACACAGAACAACTGAACTGAAGTTATCATGGGAGGAAAAGTCCCTCTTGAATTCGAAACTTGCCATTCCAGTCAGAAAATGGGATTTCAGCTTCCTTCCTATGTATTTTTTGCTTTGTACTTTATACCTGATTGTGTTTTTCAGACTTAGCTCATAAATGGTCGCAAAACTGTTTTGAAGATTTTTACGAGAACGGTAGTATATAAAACTAAAATCAAAATATTTAGAAGCCTGCAATAATTTGAAAAGTAAACATATGCAAATGATTGCATAAATCACAGTATACAAAGCAGACCAAAAAAGCTACCTGTGAAGGAAGCTTCTTTCTTGAGCCCTGAGGCAAACAACTAAAGGCTTGAAGCGTAAGCCACAAATCCTGCTTGTTAAACTTACTACACACGTTTTCCTCCCAAAGGAGAGATTTGTAAAAAGCATTTCACCAATTTGCACTTCTGCGCCATGGCTTCCAGGCTCACCAGTCTGGCTCCCAGGAACTTTCCCCAGTGCCCACAGTGCACAAGGGTTGGCGATACCAGGCAGTACCTATGCAGCTCGATGCCTGCCATCCATTCCTTCCTTCAGCTGCTGGATCACAGCTTCAGACCGGACCTCAGGGCCGTGTCCTGCACCCATCCTCTTGGTGGCGTTGGCTTTGGATGAAAGAGGAGACAGGAGGGATATAGGACTGCTAAGAAATGGCTTTAAAGGTGGGAGAATAAAATTCTGCAAGCTGAGATTGTTTTAGATCAGCTGTGGATGACTTGATGGAGGTGTCCTAGTTTAAATTCAGTGAACCTCACTCTCCAGGATATTAGCATCACTAATTTTTAAGAGCTCCCCCTGGCTTTATTATCAGTGTTAGAGATTCTGTGCTGTGCTGACCTTGGACTTCAAGGGTAGCTGGACAAGCTGGTGCTAAGCCACTCTTTGTTCTCCCTCTAATGTGTTCCCTGGGGGTTGGATACAATTGACAAGTATCTCCATTTCTCAGGAATCTTCAGATCTTATTTGCTGTGATTTTAATGGTGTATTGGACAAGTTCAATATGCACCAACAGCATCTGGGTACAGGATAGGTACCTTGCCTAGGGTCGCTTAAATCCAGAAACCATGCAAGTAAATCAGTCACTTTCAGGAAATAACTGGATTTTTAATCATGTAGGTTAAGGAGTCTGTG
The DNA here is from genome assembly GCA_035583235.1 of Hafferia zeledoni. NCBI lineage: Eukaryota > Metazoa > Chordata > Aves > Passeriformes > Thamnophilidae > Hafferia > Hafferia zeledoni. The sequence goes on along the minus strand of JAWWEV010000115.1, from coordinate 48,045,051 downwards.
CTTGACTGGGTACTGTCTCAGATCACTGGCTTTCTTTCACCAACACTGCGTAGTGTGTAGGTTGTGTGAATGTCTGATACACCTCGGACAAGCTTTGTGGGCACGTGTGGAGGGCAGATATCTGGGGCAGCAGGCTGCTAGGACAGAAAATACCTATCACTCTGATGCCTACTTTGTCCAGACCAGAGTCCTGGAAACGCAGGCTATGAATGTCTGTTCCTGTAGCCACTGTTTCTATAAGCCCAAGCTGTCCTCTGTTTAATTTTTATGTTTTCGTTCAGAAGGGTGAAAGATGTACTTTCATGAAACTAACCTTTAAAAATATTTTCTGAAAAGATGCTATAGCGTGCTTGAGAGCATGCCAACCGTACAACATTTGCTCAACCTTCTAAAATTAGCCTTTGGTAAAAAATGGCCCTGATCCTGACGGATTAAAGTCAACTCAACATGTGGATTTTAAAGTGAGGTTTAATGTGAGGTTTAATGGATTTTAACCAAAACAAATAGAATTGCTCGAGGCTGGTGAAAGTTCTGTGATCTCTGATACAGATCTAAGCCAGAAGTTCAGTTGAGAGTACTATTTCCCTAAGTATTTTCCTTTGGTTTCTTGTATAAATAGCAATAGAAAAATATACCATTCTGCTGGAAAGGTAGGCAGGAACATTAATCACAACAGTGCAGGACTATCAGGTGTTTTGCATTCCAGCATTGCAAAGTGGCACTCTAGAAAGCGGGGAGTAGAGTTGTCCTTGCTTCTTCCCTCCACAGTCATCTTGATCCTGTAAAACTGCTCCTATTCTAACAGGCTGGGTTTGACAGCAAATGAGAAAAAAGAAAAAAAATAGGGTCGATTTTTTTAGGATTTTGTTACATGGGATGCAGCTGACTGTTCAGCTGAATAGTTTTAGGCTGAAAGTAATAACTTTTGATATAATTGCAGTCTCAGGCTTCAACTTCACAAGCAACTGCTCAAGCAAAAGATTTCTGTAGTCTTGGGAGACCAGGCAGCATCTTATAAATGATAGTTTACAAAACACGTAGCATATTAAAAAAACCCAAAACCACAGTTGCAGCAATCAGCTTTTTAAGGGAACGGATAAAGCATCCAGAATTTGGGATCTAAAGGCATGTCGGGGACATGGTGAATTCTCCTGGCCTGGCATACTGAAATTGTAACATAAAGGTAGTAAAATGTTCCTTTTTTCATCAGTGCAGCAGTGTGTGGACAAACACTCATGAATGTGAAGTGTTTGGACTGTGGGACTTTTCTTTCCCTCCCTTCTTGCAAACTACTAGGCAAGAGTTGGAGAGTGCCTGAGGAGGATTCACAGCAATGTGCCTGCAGTCTTTTTCCAGATGCAAAACTTAATTTTGACAGAGCTAATGGCGAAAGAGAGTGATGCCTGGTGCCAAATAGCTAATTTCACTTTCCTGATCTGTGAACATCTGTGGAATTTCCCTGTGCTTGGTCCAGCTTCTGGTTTGCTAGAGGAGTCCTTTGGATCTGCCAATAAGTGAATGTGATCACCTTTCCATGTCCACTTCCCCTCAAGAACTTCATCTCCCTTTTCGTGTTACAAAATCAGGAAAAGCAGATAAGCTGACTGTGTATGGCCAGGTGAAATCCCCCAGCAGTGACCCAGTGTCAGCCTTGTGTATGAGCAAGCATATGGCTGTGAGCCATCCTGTGCCCTCCTGGCTGCCTTGGCCAGCAGTGCAAGCTGACTCAACTGTTTGATGGCAGAGCACGATCCTCTCTATTCTAGGTCTTGCAGACTTTCTGGGTGGATTAATCTAAAACTGCTTCATGGCAGTCAGTGGTAATTTTCTCTTTAGTATTAAAAGGCTGCATTTCCAGAAAATTGTGTCTTGTTTTCTTTTTTTTAGTCAAATCCCAAGAACATTTTGTCACCCTTTCTGTAAACAAAGGGCACAGGAAATACAATTTCACAGAGATAAGTTTTACATGTAGGCTGAGGAATGCATGAACAAGAAGTCCTCCAGTATTGCAGAACAAATCCATGTCCTTTTCTTTATTTTTTGAAGCGTGTATACTACTGTGGTTGCTTACCCAGCCATGATAAGTAAGTTACAGTACTTTGCAGTAACTTCACGAGGGTTAGGATTGGCTGAGAGTAAAATAGGTATAAGTAGGTTCCCCCGCGATTTCATAAGCAGGTCAACCAGCAAAGTGTAGTTCTCAATACTGACAGATGTAATATCTTCCTCCATTTTAACTGGAGTTTTCCCACTGATTTCAGCTAGACATGTTAATAGGATGTGTCTTTTAGGCAGTTGGCTTGCAGTCTTAAATTAGATACCACCAGTGGGACTCCCTCATCTAACTTGAGGTAGCCGAAACCCATCAGGTGAGTTGCTCTGTAAGAGCTTCTGTGTCTCTCCATCGACTGCAAAGGGAGCCTGGATGGCAGAGTCCTGGGAGTAGATGGTTATACCCTAGATGTTGGAGAGAAGGTGATTTATATTCTGTACTGTTGACAAGTTTCTGTGTGAGAAACTGGCCTTGCTGAAATGTATCTGAATCCTCTCAGTAGTACTTTTTTGCTCAGACATGCTTTTATAATCCCAATTTTTCTCTGTATGTTTTTCCTGAGAGTAAATTTTTGGAAATTGCACTTGAACTTGGCTAATCAGTTGTGTGATGATATAGTGCAAATAAAACATTCCTCTTTTTATTTTCTTGTAAATCTCTTCTTTCTGGCATTTTTACCTTTTCCGGTGTTCTTCAGTGATGTATGAAATTAGCTGTTTATCTGTATTATTTCAGAATTTGTCCTGAAAGTGATTCCTTCTGGAGAGGTTGATGTTCTTTACATACATAGTTTTGAAGTAGTCCTAGGTTCTGTTACCCTGTTTCTTCTTCCGTTTTCCTCCCCTTAAGATTTCTTCTTTCTGGTGTTTGAGTATTTCATTAACCTGACATTTGTTGTGTTTTAGGAGAAACCTGATGCCAGCCCTGCATCTCTACAGCTGCGATCCCAGATTGAGGTAAGCATGCGGATTTTGATTATCAACTTTTTAAAATTTGTTCTTTATTTGATATTCTGCATAAATTAGGTGAAGTCTTTTCTTGTATCTGCTCTCACTGCAATGTGTCTTCTCTTGCAGGAGTCACTTGGTCTCAGCAGCACTGCATCAACACCCGACACTGAAAGAAAGTAAGTGAAGGCACAGGAAAGAAAGGAAGGAGGGGGAATTTTGTACATTTTATTTTTCCTTGGAGTAAATTCATTTTAGATTGCACTGATGTTTCTAGATTTCAAGTCCAACCATTATTAATGAAACCTGTGTTGGAACCTGTTCCTTCTCTTCTCTTTTCGCCTTTTATTATTTTGTTTTATGTTAAGGGAAGATTGTCATTTCTCTCTCTTGGGGTGTGCATACACCAAGACAGCTGGTAGTCTTTTTGGAGGAACACCAGTGATTTCACATTCTCTGCAAAATAAATCTCCTGTAAAAATTGCTTTCTGATTTAAGTGTAGCCAAAAAAAGATAGGTGAGGGGAAGGGAGAGTTACAAGCTTAAGTCACGTTCCTTTTCCTGTGCACTCCTGAGTTTGTAGCTGTGCTTTTGAAGAAGGTGCCAAAAGAATGAAGTATTTAAAACCAAGTTAAAAGGAACTTTAATTTTAGCAGTCCTTAACAAAAAACTCTCTGTGAGGACTGAGAGGGTTTCTGTTTACTGTCACCTCCTGCTGCAATGTGTGTGCTTGTTTTCTGTGCCTCCTTCCTTTGATCCCAAGATCTTGGATCCGTACTGCCGAGGGTAACGTGCAGTGGTGCATGAAGACAACTGACACTGTATTTCCAATTCCCTGCGCTTTGTGTGGTAGTGCCAGCTGGACTGGTTCAGAGGGAGTATGTGGAATACAGTTGTGACGTGACGTAAGGTTTTACAGTGCCACATTTGAATATATTCCAGTGATTCAACACTGGACAGTAATAGGAAGGTTTCTGACTGCCAGTCCCAGAGCGATCTGTGGTGGATGCAGGGTATGGGACTCACACTGACCATGTAGAAGTCAGTTGTGTGGTAGTGAACAGCTGCTTAGAGGCTTGCTTTGTTACTGTCTGAAAGCAAGTTCTTGCTACAGGTCTTAGAAAGCAGTAAATTGTCTTTTAGAGCTGCCTTGTCTCACTTCATCACTCAGAGAGGAAGCAAAGGTGGCTTGCTTGAGGTAGATGCTCGTTTTCCAAACAGCATAAGACAGATAAGGTGAATTTTGCCTTGGGTACTGCCCCCATATTGCATGCTGGTCAGAGAGAAGACTTAGAAGTCTTAGAGTTGAGTACTCATTCTTCAGATATAGAAACATGGAAAAGTTTTCTTGAAGGATACCTGCCTGTCTAACACTATAATGAAACCAGAAGTGTCACGTGGATGGGAACATAATAAGAACTGTAATCTGGGAAGTAAACCTCCAAGGTTGTCCTGTAATCCTAATACTTTTCTCTCAGTCTCAAAGCGTTTTATCCATGGATAAATATCTTCATCCCACCTCGGGTAATAATGAGATAAAGATCTCAGCGGGGGACAGCCACAACTGAGAAAAAACTCTGCTTCCAAGTTCTAGCCAGCTTTCTAAGTTGTGACTCTATGTAGGTGTTCTACAAGCAACAACTGAGTGAGAAGACAGTATCTATACAAACATCTTCTGAGACAACCCATTTACCTCACTGAAAGGAAATTAACCATGTTATCTTTTTTCAGATGAAAGTGATGTGATTTTTGTGGACCTTTCAAGAATCGAAGTGTTCCATTTGAGGATTTGTAGAAGTGTGTATGTGATTAACCTGATCATATGTATGAAACTGGTGCAGGACAGGTTGTGCCAGATACTTGTGCAATAGGAAAGAAAGCCATATGATGCATGCTAATTGGGCAAGGTGTTGAAAATAATAAATGGTATCTCCTCAATACCATAAAAATTATTCAAACGCAAAATAATAAAGGCATGTGCTGAATAGTGACAGCTTTCCCTCTGTCCTGGAGGGCTGTACTGTCACAGAAATTGCCTCTTGCAGGGAGGCAGAGTTTATTAAATTGGTCTGTGGGGAAATGACTGCTTCAAGCCCACTGGATGCATCTGTACTTGTTGTTCGATGTTTTTCAGGGGAGGATGTCGTGTTGACCCTAAGGTTTTGGAGGGAGTTGAGTGTTTAGTATATGGCTTTCATCTGAATTTTCTGTGTGGGCATGCTACTAGACAGGAAAGCTTGTTCCTTTGGGAACACTGTTTTTGTGTCCCTCTAATGCTGTGTGGAAGATGTGAGGTAAACCTTTTACACAACTTCTTTTGTTATGAGAAGACTGCTTTGCCAAACATGAAACTTGATGCAGATGTGCGTTGGTTTCACATATTCACAAAGAGATTTGGGGAACAAAAGGGAAGATTTGTTCAAAACTAGCCATCCAGAATTACAGCAGCTCTCTGGAACCTGGTCACTCTCAGTAGCTCACTCGCCCTGCAGCTTAATGCTATCAAGGTATAAAGTTTTAAAATAACACAGCTGGATGGTTGTTTAATTTGCCAGAGTTTAGAGATTCCAGACAGAAAGAGGCTCTGAGGGAACCTAGGAGGAGCAATGTTTGCTTTAACCTGGTTTGGTTTTCCTTTTCTGTGTTACCCAGTTGGAAGAGAGAGCCTAACAGGCTCCACTGTACACCACACTGCAAACAGATTAACCTTGGTGGTCTGTGGTAGGAAAGAATCCTGTTTGTGTGGACAAGCAGTGTATGTTCAGTCTTGCCTTGAGTCTTACTAATCCTGGTGCCCAGTCTGGTCAGAGCACAAAATTAGTCACTGCCCTCAGTCCAGCAAGATGCTTAACAAGTATCTGTCTAACGAGTGAGGTGTTGTAACACAGATGAGAAGCCGTAGGGCCTGGAGGGAGGCAAAAGGGATTAAATGGAGCTGGAGGCAGAATTGTTTTGTCACTGTGAGTCATTGTCCCTCCAGAAGGTATTTGAGGCAATATTACCTTCCTCTGTTGCTGACAACACTGTTCCTGTTAATTAGATGAAGCTACAAAAAAGGCTGCGCATGTGAACTCGCTCTATGCATTATACATGCCCTACAAAATATGGCTTTTGTTTGATTGGTTCTGACACAGAGAGAAAAATCTTTGCTGTAGCAAAAGCCTCAGAGATTCATGGGAATAACAGCAAGGGTACCTACGTTGGCCTGAAAGGCTATCCATAAGCAATAGAAAGCAAAGTCATACTTGTTCAAACTTCACCTCGCAATTGCTCTGTTTTTTTGACCTTGCTGGAGTTCCTTCTATAAATTGAAACAGTTCCTCAGTTTTCTAAGTCATATCATGTTCAGCAAATAATGCAAAGCATAGAATGAGTGTTTGTAGCTTTCTTCTCTGAATAATAAATTTCACTTCCCACTATTTCTGTATTTTAAACTGCAGTCTTGCTGTACGTTGTGGTGCTAGTGTAACTTTGCAGATTTTCAGTGTGCCTTCAGTAAAGTGGCAACAGCATCTTTAACCAGCGATATTATTAATTTTAAGCAAAAATCTCCCCAGAACTTCAGGTGCTTCTATGCAAATACAGTGACTTCTGCTTTTGCTAGAGTAATCATCAGTGTAGCAAATGTGTTCTTTAGCAGTTACTTTTACTTCTCTGATGCCATACCATGTTGATCTGAGGACGTATTGAATGTACAATCCCTATTATTTCAAAGTGATGGCAACACCCCAAGGATGTTTACTCAGACAGCGGACTGAGCAGGGTTTTCTCATAATTGTAAACAGAACTTTTAAACAATGTAACCCAACTTTAGCCTGTTCCCATTTTTGAGCATTCAAGTCTACATGACAGAATGATGAGCTCTGCATGTTTGCCAGGAAATCCAGGTTAAACGCAGTCCCCTGAACTCAGGCTTCTGCATCCTGACTCTCATCCTGTTTTTAGAAGCACTGGGGGGAATGTTATAGAGTGGAAGTTGTGTGTTTTCCCTCTTGGGAAATAGATCTGTTTGCGGTCACTGTTTGCTCCATCAGCCTCTGGGCAAGTTTCAGATGTGGTGTATCCAGAGAACTGCCAGGAAAGAGAAGGAAGTCGGTGAGAGATTGAAGAGCGCTACTTAGAGATAGAATGAGGTACAGATACTTGTATATACTATTTTTTTTTTTCAGTTGCTAGAGAAAGGAAGGATGAAAACAATGCATGAGGTAACAGCTGTGTCACATATCTGATGTTTCACAGTCAGTCCCATTACCTTTGCATGGCAGGGGGTGTTATGAATTGTCATCTCCTATGTGTATCACCTGCTCTTTCCTGAACTGTACCACTCAAGCACACTCCTGACCAAGTAAATGAAATGGTCACGCTTCATATCAAGTGCCACAATTTATCCTGCTGTACTCCTCAGCCTGTGCCTCAGTACTGCTTAAACGTTCTTCACCCTGTGATATTCAGGACCTAAATCTGAGACTCTGCCCGAACAAGGAGCTGGCCAGAAACAGACTTGTTGGGCAGAAGGAGAAAAGCAGGCACATGTGGGGTGCAGGCAGCACAGGGCAGCATTACTCAGGGCCTTTACATTCCCCCGGTGTGGGGGAGCTGCTGTGCCTCTGCCAGCTGTGTCCTCAACTCCCTGCTTCAGCTGCTCCCAAGAGCAAATGTCTTTGTCATCCTCTCTACGTGTGCAGGATGTTCTAAGCCCACTTGATGCTGAGTTCATACAGTTTGACCAGATCTCTGATGGCTTGCTGGGAATGTCACAGCAGGAGCTGTAAGTTCCTCGGGCATTGTGGCTTTCTCTAAGGTTGTTAGCAGGCAAGCAGTGACGCCACAACACAAGTGGCTGCTATCTGCGTGCTATTGTCACTGCAGGAGAGGTGATTGACTGAATCTGTTTTTAAGGATTTTCTGCAATGAATGTGCCATAGTACAGCCATTCAATGTCCCGTGGTATAAATTGGAACTCCATATTAGTTTAAGGCTGGGAGAGTGCTTATGTTTCAGCGTTCCCATGATTTTCAGTGAAAGCTGCAAAAAGGTTCATACAAACCTCAATTCTGCCCCCTTCGGTACACTGATTTACTGGCCTTTGCCATTGGTTTTTAACACTTGATTCCCTAATCCTCTTTCCCTGCAGCATCCAAGCTGCAGGTCAAGATTTGAATACAGGAGGTTATTAAATCATCCCTCCAGGTCATGGATGGGGGGGCTTAAATTCTGTCAATTTAGGTTCTGGCAACTTCTCAAGGTGCCCAGATTAACTTTGGCAGGTATTGGTAAGCTCGTCTGCAGAGAAAGAGAAGTGCAGGTTTGACAGAAGATGTGAGGCAGAAAGAGGGCAGAAACTGAGAAGAACAAAGCAGAAAACAAACAAGTCCCCCAAACTGAGGATGTGAAAGGCTGCACTTAATTGCTGACACAGAATAAATTGTTTATTTTGCATAGTTTAAAAATGGAAAAGAATATTGGAAGAGCTTGCTGTAACTTGAGGTGTTTGCATTTATGATACATTTTTTTAAATACCCTGTGCTTGCAGGAATCGAAAAGAATCAGTGAATGTGTATGGCCTTGTTTTCACTTGTTTGAGGCCTGATTTAGTCAAAGCCAAATTATTCATGCTGTCTTTAAACAGCCTCCTCAAGAGAAGTAGGGCAGGAAACTCCCACAATAACCCACACAATGGGAGTGAGAGGCCAGCCAAACGCCGCCTGGGACACGTGAGGAGGGAAACGAGTGTGCCTTTGAGCAGCTGGAAGAAGATTTCAAGCCTGGTAGTTTTGTATGAGGAAGCATGAAGGGCGCCTTTCACAGGAAAGTCTGACTTGTTGCATCTAGTCGAGATGGCACATAGTGAGCCATGCACAGATAACAGGGATGCATTGCCCACAGTACATTGGGCCCTGCTCTTTGGTGTCAAAGACTTTTTAGCTGGCAATTTAGCTGACTGGTTATTAAATACATAACATATCCCCATCTGTCTCCTGCCAGTCCTTGGACCGAGCCTGTGGGACCAACATGGTGACTTCCGTGCTGGTGATGCTACAAAGTACACATACACACGCAGGGCAGCTCAGTAGCTCAGTGTTTGTTTCCACTGAGAAAGTTTTGACCTGCTTAAAGTGCCATTGCTATGGAAACCTAATGAGAAGATAATTGAATGAAACGCCTTTGCTTTCCATCCCTTTCTCACACTGGTGCCAGCAAGGTCAGAACCTTGCAGGCCTCCTTTCTCTTCAGGTTCATGCAAATTTGATAAAAATACCAAAGGCCCATTTTCTTCCCTGTGCCAGCTCCAGTTAGATAAATTATCTTGTATTCAGTCAGGAGCAGTTACAAGTCTGTCAGTTTTTCATACTAATTATGTAACTGGGCCATTTCTAATGCACATGGATAACCAAATGGCTTTACAGCAGAGCCAGCACAGGCTTTTGCATTGGTTTGCTCACCGCTATGAGTGTGCATAGTATTTATTTACTGAAAATCCCATCTAAATAATTTTCCTCAGTGGGCTATAAATAGTCATTGGGAAGGAATGAGAGGGGCACTATCAGTTTATTGAAGATCGTAACAGTAGTGGTTTCATTATCATATGGTGCTATGCACCTGTGGATTTTATGGTCCATAAATGAGATGCAGCCATTTGTTAAAGCACATCTGCGTTTAGAATAGTGTTGAAACAAACCCCCATCATTCTCAGTTTCCATGTTTGTTCTGTTTTGAGAATGATGAGCTTTCAAAAATCAACAGGCACATTCATGAAAGCAGCACATGGTGTCATTTGCTTCCTTTCCCAGTTCTGTGGAGTACCAGCACATTCTTGGGGTACGTGTGACTGTGTCTCTTGTAAAATCAACTGCTCTCTGTGCAAGATAAGCCTTAGTGTTATTTTGTCTGAGGTCAGAATCAGTCCAGAGCTAATAGGGAAAGCTGTAGCCTAGCAGCTCAATTCAGCCTGGTTAAAACCTGTCTTAATAACCAGACAGGCTCAGTTGGCTTGTGACGCAAATGTGTGTATTGGTTCTTCCTTGCACTCCAAGTTTTGGAGACCGCCTCCAGGTTTCAAGGGGTTTGCCTAGGTAAAACATCATCCCCACTGCAGCACTTTGATGGAAAGGTAGATTCAAGGGTCATTTTGGATGCCATTTGACATTGTTCATACAAAGGCCACAGGCTTCAAAAGAAGAACCAAAAGTGTCCTCCAGAGTCAATCCTCATGCTGATATCTTTGTTGTCTAGGATGTCGGGTCTGATTTCTTATTTTTCAAGCAGCCTCTTATAAAAGCAGTTCATTAAGTTTTTAAAGTTGTCCTCCCTTTCTCTGCCTACTGTTGAAAGGTTATCCAAATAGTTAGGAAATGTTTGCTCCTCTTTTCTGATTTTTCCAGCTTATGTCTGTTTTTTCTTGTGCCTGATTTATTAATAGGCAGTAAGTTAATCTTGCAGCTCTCCAATTTGACAGGCAAAACTTTTCTATCTTTCTCTTGTAAGAAAAGCTGTCCAGTTCCCTGGCCATTCTAACAGCATTTCTCTTTACCACTTCTGGTTTGAATTCATCTTTCATGAACAGAAATAATGATGGTTATACAGCCATTCCTATATATATTCATTCTTTGCGCTGCCACTGGAATTTCCCATCTTTATGCCTTTTAGGACTAATGTATAAGTTTTTTCTCAGTCATCATTTTCCACCTGGTATCCCCAGGTACTCTGTTATTTGCAGACCTCCTGCATTTGAAAGACTGACTTTTGTGTCCATTCTGTTTGTGTACTTGCACAATAAGTGTTAACTCATTTCTGTTAAGCCAGTCTTTCTAATCAGCAAGTTTCTGGCCCAGGTTCTCCACTCCAGCTGTTGCTACTAAATTTTGTGTCACTGACCTCTGAGTGGCCAGATGTAATTTACTAAACTCTGCTGAAACTCATCCACTCTCTAAGGCAGTAATACTTGGTTACTCCCAAAAGTAGCTCTGTAGGGCAGTAAGATTTGGTTACTCCCAAAACTTGCTCCATTTTTAGATTATGTATTGTGCCTTCTGTTTTGTGGCGTTTTGAGTTTTGTGGGGGTTTTTTGTTGTTGTTGTTGTTGTTTGGGTTTCGGTTTTTTCTCATTTGTTTATTTCAGCATTTTGGCTCCAGGAGGCACAGAGTATCAGCCTAGAGATGTTTTTGAATTGGTGAGATTAATGGATTAAAGTTTTGGCCCTTTCTGCTGGCCGCTTCCAGAGGTTATGGGTTGATAAGAAAATACTCCTGCCCTCTGGCCATAAATCTTTTTTTCTTACTTGTGTGAACTTATACCCATACATATCTTCTGTTGTATGCTGTGACAGAGTATGTTTCATGTGAAAGCTTGCTAATGAAGTTGTACATCAGACCACAACAAAAACGAAGGCCTCCATGGTGGAGTAATGGCATTTGGCTCCCTTTCAGACATGCAGTGCTGAAACTTCTGCCAAGTGTCACTGCATCATTAACTTTCAGTACAAGTTATCAGTCTATGAATGGAAGAGCACAAATCACTTTCAGTGCACGTTCACAGAAGCGCTGCCGATGTAACAGAGTAAGGGAGTGTAGTTTGCAAATCAAACATAGAGCAACTCCAGGGTACTCTGGAATTTTTCACCAGACATCTAGGAAGTAAAACTCTTGATTGATTTTACTGAGGATTTTTAAGTGTCAGAGCTGTCTAGCGGAACTAAAGAGCAAGTGCCCTATCAGGCACTATGTGGTAAGTTTTGTTGGCATTTCCATCTCTTCAGACCAGCTGTTAGCATTTTCAAGGTCAGCCCAGGCATGGAACATTTCCTCTTTAAAGAATGCATAAAATGATAATTGGAATTTGCATCCTTTAATGAAACTCAGCATAGTTCTTAAATCAGTTATAAATGAGAAGGTGGTCTGCTTGCTGTGGATCCTGTTCTTCTCCTCACCCAGTCTGGTTCAGGCATGTCAGAACTTTGCTCCTACTGCACTTCCTGTTCCTTGGAGGCCAGTGTGTGATGAGTTAGTGTTCTCAGGCTAATTCCCAGTGAACAGATGTCCACATCACAAACATTGCTGCTACACCTGCTACTCACTTGCATCGTTGTTGGCAACTGTGCAAGAGAAGAAAAGGATTAATATGGATTTGGAGGCCAGAGAGCGCAAGAGACTGCCCCTTCACTTTGAGGCTGATTTCACTACCAAGGCAGAGTTCTGATCATCAACAGATTTCATTTTCTAAGGATGGTGATTTGGTATATTTCATGGATACTAAATTCATTTATGATAAATAGAGTAACTTCTTGATGATTGAGGTCTATACTCATGTGCAAAACATGTAGTGGATTAATTATGTCAGTTCCAACAGAACTTGGTTTTCATGAAAACAAGTCTTCATATACAACTGCACATACTTTTTATCTGATTTACCTTTATTTAGAAAAATATTTGCTGACAATTTTGCTTTGAAGTGTCTGGATAAATTCCTAGTCCTGTTCAAAGACTTTTCTGGAAATTTTTACCCAGAAAGTATGGGGTTTGTATTTTTCTCCTGCATTTTTTATTCAGGCTTCTTAAGATGTAAGCATTTTGTGGCATAATATTAACTTTACCCCTTCAAGGGTAAACTTCATCAGCAAGGAAAACACTTCAGTGTCTCCCTCCTCCTGGTGAACTACAAATCTGAAGTTTGTTTGCCCCAATTAGTTTGCAGTTTGTGCTGGATTAGCTTTCTGATCAGTCTGTGTTTGAAAGAGGTTGCATTTCAGAGCTTCACTGTGCCAGACCCTCCTTGTCTAGATGAGTTACTAAGTCCCACTGAAGCTTCATGTCTCGTTTTCCCTTTAATGATGACTTTGCAAATTGATAAGCATGTGTTTCATGCTTATTAGACGTTGGCCAGTAATTGCTTAAGTCTTCTAAACCCCGAAGTGGCTTGAACTAAAATTTTCCTTCGAGTGTTTTAGTGAATTGATCAGAAACTCTTCATTGCCCTCTGCTGGGCGCCTGAGAGAGCTAAATAAGTCCGTGCAGACCCCGTGTGTGTACAGCAACAAGAGCATGGCATGTGTCTATTATTATATGACCTCATTCAAGGAACGATTTGGCTTGAGGTCTTCTCGGTACGCCGGAGTATGTTTCCATTCTGCATGGCTGCAGTACAGCCACAGCACAATAGGACATTGTCATGTCGTGGAGCCACGCTCCCAGCAAGGACACTGCGGCAATGCTTTGCACTGGGAGCCTCCAGCAAAGCCATGGATGCTGGCAGGAGGCATTTCTCTGGCTTGGTGCTGCATGGTTAAATAGGAAGGCTTCAAAGAGTAACACAGGGTTTAGTAATTTCTATTAGCTCCATTTATACTGACAGAAAAAAAACCACAATGAGGCAGGGTGATGTTGTCTCATTGGAGATCCCACAGTGAACTGTTGGCGCAGAGTTGAAATCCGTTATGAAAAACTGGTTCAGTGAACATGAAGACCAAGAACAAAAGATTTATTTACTATTTTAGCGGGTTGTTTGTAAAGTCCATGTTCTGCTAAAATAAGTCTCTCCAGCTAGCTTTTGAGGAAGAGGGCACACAGAAGGGACCCGGGAGCAAGAAGTCATCTATGGTTGCACTTCATGGGGTCTGGACAAGCTTGCTTCAACTTGTCTTTAAATCTTTTCTACTCTTTTCCACTCAGTGGCTTCTGGAAGTGTAATGAGCACATGTTTGTAAAGCTTTATCAGATAAAAATCAAATAGGCTGAGAACTGTTACACAGCTAAAGAAGTGCAGCATTCCAATTTTACAGTTTCTAAGGCAGCAAAATTGCTGTTTTGCAAATGGACTGGGGGAAACTATGTTTGTAATTCTTTTTCTGAGGGATCCCTAGACTCCTTTGCCTTAACCATAGGGTTCTATCAGTATATATTTTTCTATGCTGGTCACAAAAGGTGTGTTTAAGAGGGGAACTCAGTTACTGTGGTCAGACCAGTGGGTTCAGGTTTTGTTTCCAACTTGCTGCATTAGGAAGAAAAGGGAAGAGAAAACAGCTCATGATATATTGTTTGGGAACTATAATTTACTGTAACCAGACAGCTCCCATGAAATGTGAGAAGCCTGCATCAATAAGTCCATTTCTCTTTTTTGTCCTAGGCTCTCCATTCATAAATCAAGTTCGGAAGAAGGCTCTGTAGGTCAGTATATTTCATTTTATTTGCTACTCCTATGGAATTCTTAAGCAGCTTTTGAGATTTACTTGTGCTGGGATGTGAAGAGCTGAGTAAACACAATGCTGGCAGAAGTCAGCAGTGTGTGTGTCTGTGTCTGTGTGTCTGTGTGTGTAGGGTGAGTCTCAGCAGCTTTAAGTTAAATGCTGGGTTTCTCAGAGATCACTGAAGCAGCCCAACCAGCATTGTCATGTGATAAATATGCATCTTTTGACTTGTTATATTGAATTTCAAATGTTTGCTTGTTAGATCACTGCTAGCCTGTCCATTTGTATTCCGATAACTACCACCAGCAGTGAATAACTGGGGGTTTTGTTATTTTTGTTCATGTGATGCCAGAGTCTCTTCCTTTGTTTCTGAAATATTTTGCTCATTGGAGAGGAAAAATAAAACTGGGAGGTTTTTCTTGTTTGTTTCTTTTTGATGGTATTCTAGGTACGTGTCCACACAGTCTGAACTTAAGCAGTATTTCAGAGTCAGCAAACCCAGCTCTAGGTCATCTAGGGCGAGATATTAAATACACTAGTCACATGCTGAAACTCAGTGGCATGGTATATAATGCATTCTTTTGAATTTTTCAGAAGCAGAGGGATGAAATAGCTCTTTATCAGTAGGATTTCTGCCAGATCAAGCACACTATGTTGACTTGCAGGTAGCATAAACTTTATAGCACATGCCCTGGTTAATTCAACAGAACAGAATTGCATATGCCCTGCCTTGAACTAGACCCAGTTTTTCCTTTTAGAGCAAATGATTTACTTAAGGGTCATCAATCAATATGCAGATCTGGTATTAGTGGACATGGAGATCCAGCCCTATACAGTTCAGGCATACAGAAAGCAAGAGTCAGATGTAGCTGATAGTCTCATAAAATTTCTCATGCCACGTAGCAGAATGTATGTATGTGTGTACATACGTGTGTGCATGTTTGTATACATTTATATATAAGTATTTGTTCTATAGATATGCACACACATACTTATCACAATCACACACACATACAATCACTTATCTTGAGTTCTGGCTTAGTATATATACTTGTGATTCAGTTAAAGAGAACAGACCAACAAAATACTTCAAAACCACTTCCAGACTTGACATTAACAACTCAACAGACATCAAAATGAATGTAAAATATTTTCTGTTTATGATTCATAATATGTAAGTGACTGGTTTATCTCAGTCCTCTATAGCATTGCCAATTATTAAAGAATATACATTTCCCTGAAATAGCTACATCAGCATAGTTCTAGTACAGAATAAATCAAGAAAACCAGAAAATTTGAGATTTTTTAATTCTTGTTTCTGATTTAAAGATACAACATAATGCTTGAAAGCTTCTCTAGCCTTTACTAATTAATGTTTCTTTCTAAAATTCTTTTCTCCTTTCCCCTCAACCTTCCCTCCTCAATTTTCTTTTAGGGAAAGCAGACTGGAAAAAGAAAAACAAGTTTTTTTGGCAGAATTTCCGAAAGAACCAGAAAGGACTAATGAGGCAGACTTCAAAAGGTAAAGCTTTTTCAAGTGCACACATCCTATCCATACAAAATGTAAAGAGCCAGCATCACAAAGGAGTAAATATTTTGGTAGCTGGGTGTCTGTGGCTCTGGAAGTGTCACAGGTTTGGTTCATCAAGACAGTGCTCAGAGTGACAAGTCATATTCTTGAGACTGCAGACATGAGTCTGGGATGCCTTTCGTTCTGACTGTCAGTGATGGCACACACACTAATTGATGTAGTTAATATATATTTGTAAGTAATATGTGTAAATAAACAAGGTGCCTTTTTTATCCTGACTTGGTAAGAGAAATATTGATCTCTTTTAATTAGAAAGATATTTCTTCTTTCTTTGGTGTTTGATTACTTTGAGCTGTTCGGTTTATGCTTGAATCCAGCCTCTCACTGTAGAAGACACACAAAGGAGTAGTAAAAGTGCCTCAGGTGACTAGTGCAAATGTAGGATTGATTCTGCTTAAGCTGTCAGGTGTCTTTCTCTTGTTCTTTCTCTAGTTCTTCTCCAAAAGATGCAGCTGTGCATTGCATTAAGTATTTCTTTTCACACAGAAAATTTCTGTTTACTTGTGTGTATCTGTGAGGTTCTTACATTGCAGATACTTCTGCACATCTCTGTGTTCAGATGGATTGTGAAAGTTGACAAAGGCCCATTTAGAGGCCCAAAATGAACACTTTCAGTTAAGTGTAGGTCCTTGCTGGTTCTCAAGGCAAGTTCTAATTGTCTGTGCTGACATGCCAAGCACATACCAAAAGGAGAGGTCCTGTAGTTGCATTTTGCACCGTGTGCCAGCTTAGTGGCCAATTAGATAGTCTGGATTGTTCAGAAGATGTGGCCAGTCCAGAGCAGAGAGCAGCAAGGACCCAGTACACTGTTCCTGAAAAGACTTCCTTTCCATCTGCTCTGGCAGCTGACTACAGTATTCCTCAGGGCTGAGTGCAGGACTTTTCTGACATTGGCACTTTCTCTTTCAATTCTTGTCTTTCAGGTTCAATAACCATGTCATGAAGGCCACCTTTCATTTCTCCTTATTGTGCTTGCTTGCTTTCAGTGTCAGAGCAGACTTAGTTTTGTAGTCCCAAATTACTTCCTTTTATTGCTCAGTTACATCGAAATCATTCAGTTCTTTGAAATCATACCTTTAGCATGCTCTGGTGAGGGTCTGTTTCTGGCCAGGCAGATCCACATGGCAACCAGACTTCAGAGCACTGGGGAAAATCCAGTTTCAACGTACCCTGCTGTGTGCATGAACTCTTACATGTGCTTAATATATTTGTGCTTTCTCCTACAGGAGAGGATGTAGGGTATGTGGCCAGTGAGATCACAATGAGTGATGAGGAACGGATCCAGCTGATGATGATGGTCAAAGAGAAGATGATCACCATTGAGGAAGCGCTTGCTAGGGTATGATATATATATGCTTGAATGTCCTTGAGAAACTTGTTTTAAGATGTAGGATATATCAATATGGAGTTTTACTTTGCTCAGAAAACATGGTAGAAAGGTGTAGAAAGCCTGCCCCCTACAATGGGTTTGCCCTGTTGTACTAGGTAGCATAACTTAGATAGCAACTCCTTTGCTGGAAAAGGTGAGATTTAGCTCAACCAAAAATATATATCCCATGCATGGTAATAATAAAACCCTAAAAGGATTTGCTTCTCTTCATTGACAATAAGGGGTGCTAATCAGAGAAAGTTTCAAGTGTAGACCTTTTCATTGCAGCTGTCTAAAGTAAGGGAGGAATCTCAGTTGTACTAGCCCTTATTTATCAAGTATGTTCATAGGTTTGTATAAGTACTAATAGGAATGCTTCACATTTTGCTGAGTTTGCCTTATTTGATTCATAAAGCATGTATGTCTTACTATTTTCCATTAAGCTAAAATTTCTTAGCAAAAAGGGTGTTGTTTTACTTTAATAACCTTCAAGAAAACATATTCAGTTGTCTCTGGCATATGTCAGATGTACAACACAGATACATCTTTTTTAACTATAGTGGCTGTCACAAGTGTTTCTTTACAAAATCGAAATGTTAATAGAACACAAGAAAAAGAACTATAAGGTGATGTGTTCGTTCAGCAATAGGGCTAAGGTTTTAATTGCTCGGGAACCAAAAGAGTGTTAAAGTTTTAGCACAACTTTTGTATTTATACCCTTGTGTAAAATATTCTGATGGAACACAAGGTATTCTTTATGGGCTCCATTAGAGAAAACGTGATTTAGATCAGCTGACAGTCAGATTAATATCTTTACTGTTGTACTACATATTGAAATAGATTATCTTAGAATATAAAATTATGTTATTGTCTGAAAAAGTACTGCTTTGCTGGAAACCATGTCATGAAAAAATGCAAAAATTTAAAACTATTGAGTGGTAATATTGGAAATTCTTTTAGCTCTCTGCTGTTAAAATGCTGAGGGGGGAGTATTATACCTAATCTGATGGTTCGTATGTGGACTGGTATTGTTTCCCTCTAGTGGTCTGAGATACTAGCAACAACTGGTGTTTTTTTTCAATACCAATTCTTAAGGATCCTTTCAACTCTTCGACTCCAGTAGGATTGGTTTTACGTCTGAAGACTTTTATGGAAAAATGAGAAGGATTGGGGTTTTTTGGTTGGTTAGGACTTTTTTAAATTATAAAGAATCATCCCCAGTCTCTACTGCAGATCATTTTCTTTATGTGATTTAGTCTGTCTGCTGCAAACTGTGCCTCTGAGATGAGGATGTGTAAGTTATGTTTCACTTCTGCCAGCTCATCAAATTTCCGTATTTACAGATCATTTCCTTCTAAGAAAAAAAAAAAAGACTAAATTTTAAAACTTATGATTCTAGGACAATTTATTTTGAATAAGCGAGACGTGCAGTGAAAAAGTTCACCAGTTTCACAATGATAAGGGGGGAAATTAAATTACATTAATTCTTGCTATTTGTATGAAGATTGATATCTTCTTGTCACTGGAAAATGTTCTCTTTGTCTTTTCAAATTTCAGCTGAAGGAATATGAAGCCCAGCACAGGCAATCAAGTACTGTAGATCCTACAGAATGGCCTGATGGTTCTTACTCAACATTTGATGGATCTTCCAATTGTAATGTAAGTACTTGTCATTCTGATATAACTCCCCAGTATTGTTTAATATTTAAATTCTTTCACTGAAATACAGAAATACCCTAATTTACCTGGTGATTTCCTTAATAGCAGATATATCACTGACCTTGTAATGCTTTGTTCTGTCTGCAGAAAATCTTTAACATGCATTTTACATCTTCAAAATCTGTTGTCATAGACTTCAATGATCTTATTGTGTAATCTCTCTTCTTTTTTACTTTTTTTTTCCTCCTGGCCTTTTGTCACTGAGCTTTTGAAGCATAAGTGATCCCAGGCCAAAATCCCCTTGTTACAAAATGCACAGAAAACAGTTTTTATGTTGTTTAGATGGAAGTTTCACTTTGCTGATTCACAAGCAGAGCTTCTCAAGCTTTTCTAGCCCCGTAATGACAAATTCTAGATGAGGGTCTGGCTAAGTCCTAGCTTTCTGCTGCTTTCAAGTACTTCTACCTCTGGATTTGCAGACTCACAGCCCAGGGTTTGTAGCTTGTGCCAGACTCATAAGCAGTAAGGCAGCTTTCTTCTTTTTTTTGTTTTACTTCTGAGCTATGTAGCTTCTCTTGTTTTTGCAGGCACCAGACAGTCTTTGTGTCATGCCATACTGAATTAATTAATTTTTCCTTCCAGGTATCTTCATTTTCACTGAGTAATTTATTCCACTTTATTTCTCTAATTGAAATTTCACAGATAAATCTTAGGGAAGAACACATTCGGTTGTCAAATTCAAGCTCTTTGTAACTCATATAATTGAATCATAGGCCTTTGAGACCACTGATTGATTTATTTATTTTATTGTCAATGGAATTTCCTGCTAACTGCAGCAGACAGTTAGCTCCTCCTTCCTAAATGAAAAAAGGAATGCTATGTCATTTTATGAGATGTTTAACATATTTGGTGACAGAGAAAGATTTTCTTGTTTGTATTCAAAAAACATGCTCATCTTTAGTTAGTTTGGAGCAGAGGGGAACTGATGTTGCCTTACACTATGTTCTGATATATCTAAAATGTGCAAAGAATAGAGAAGGAAGAATCCTGACTCTTCTGCACTGCTTATTTAGCCAGCTGAAAGATGTCTTGATTTTTTTCCTCATTAGTATTTATAGCCTGAACTTTCCTTTCTTAAGGCCTTTGCCCAATGTACCTATAGCATGAAACCCTCAAAACTCTCATTTACTGTGATCAGATCTCAGAAGGATACTGAATTTCCCCCTTGAATCTTCAGGCAGTGGTTTACGCTTGTGTTGAAGTTACCAAAAGCTGTGTATATCTCTGAGGACGAAACATGATTCAGTATTTCCTCCTTAATGGAATGACTTGGCACCTTTTCTCTAAAATTATTTTCCTAAGCCATCTTTGTACTTTGAGCCAAGAGCTCTGTTGCCTCTCTCTGCTGTTCTGGTAGGATTTGAACCATCTTCCTATTAACTTCAGAGGGGGTTCCCTATTCAATCATTGTAGCTTTCAAGATTTTTGCCCTTGCTCCTCATTTTTGTCCTGGTTTCCTTTAACAGAAGCTGTGAAACTGCTTGCCTTCAAGAGAAAAGCCGATCATCTGCAGAAACTAAACTTCATGTTAGAGCAAAAAACAGCTTGACTTCTGTTTTTGTGGACAAGAATGAAACTAGGGTTGACTGAAGTGAAAGACTTTGTGCTGTAATTGACATGCAAGAGGGAAAAACAAACAAAAGTATCAGATATGTCTAAAAATAGGGGGGCTGTTCACCCAGACTTTTTTGCCCGAAGATAGGTCTGTTAATCTAAAATGACCAGCTTTTAGGGCAAGCAAAGATGATTCTGTTTTCAAGCCTTTTCTTTGCTAAATGATTTGAGTTTCAGTGCCATTTGTGTGTTTTGTACTCTGGAAATTCAGAATCTCAGATTAAAATTACCCCACTCATTTTATAAAGGCCATGAAGCAAAGATGGTTTTCCTTATATTAAAAACACAGATTAGGTAGCCCACTGCCTTATAACCTCAAACAGCAATTGAAAATACAAGTCACTGAGATGAACATTTCTGGTTTGAATTCAAAGTCCTTGGGCAGTGGTTCTTCTGGCTCTGTTTGCTTTTATTTTTTTTTTTTAATTTCTTTTCAGTCTCATGGCCAAATTGTTACTAGGCAATTTTGAATGGAACAATGTGATCATAGTTGATCATTTTGTAAACAAAACAAAAACAAGTTAGAATCTAAGCAATAGAGAATCTAAAAATGAAGGCAGATTGTCTGGAATGTTCTAAGGTTTATGTACTCCTCTGCTTTCAAGTCAGCTTTGCCTATAGCGTACAAACAGCCCCCCTACAAAATAGTATCTGAAGGGCATATAGAATTAGTTTTACTTTTTAGGAAAAAGCACTTCTTAAAAAAAACTTTTATAGCTATTAGTTGCTTATGACTAACATAACTGGTGTTGATTTAAAGGTTCTCCTTTTAAAGTCTGAGTTGAGGATTCTGTTTTCCATGTTCTCCTCTTTTAAACTACTGTACCAGGAAATAGAAACTTGAGTTTCCATATCCTTAACAAGACGAAACCCTGAAGATGAACCAGAAAGGACTGAGGTGTAAAAGGGTCATCATCTTAGTATCCCAAGGAAGACAGCCCCATATCATTGTCGTGATGTTAATTGTGTTGTGTCTGTTTGTTCTTAAGAAACAAACAAACAAACAAAGGTCTTGCCAAGTCAGTAGGTGACTTGGTTCTTTGCCACTTGAGAGCAGTTTGTAGCTTTCAGTCTCACTGCTGTGGTCCCTGTGTTTCACAACAAAGTATGTGTGTAATTTTTAATGTAGGAATGCAGTTGAAACTGTTTTTCTTTTTAGTCAGACTTATCAAAGATCTAAAATGCCTCATCATTTTCTCACAAATTTATTTCTGAATATTTGTGTTTCATCTCTGTTGGAATGAAGGCTGTTCACAGTAACACTAGACAAGCTTTCGTTGCCTTGTGCCAGGCGTTGGGATGTAAAGCAGGTGCAGATTACAAATGGATTCCTTTCTGGATTTTAGATAAGGCCCTATTTGTCCTCAGGAGTCAGAAAGTCCAGGGAGAGAGAGGACTTAAAATTGTATCATGTTCTTTCTTTACACTGAGATGCCTTTTATGCTTCTTAAAGATAGAAGCGTATTTGATGACTTTTGGGGGCTGAAATTCTCAGTTCATCTAAGATAGGGCTGCTTCATCCCCAGAACCCTGTTGGTACGGTTCCAGCCCAGCTTGGAGGACTAGCATTAGGAGAAGTCGGTATAAATCCTTTCCTGTGCCTTCTGCCAAAAGACTGCTAATTTCACAAGTTGCCATGTTCCATGTGGGAATGGGGGAAAAGAGAGAAGCAGGAGGGAAGTTGTGACAGAAGTTTGTATCATACATATGTTGCCACTGACACAAAACACTAATTAACTTCACTGACAGTTTCTGTAGATGCTGGTTAAATGAAGTTGTAATTATCTTCTGGTTTTTGGTTTTGATGAGCAGATAATGCTCAGCTATGCAGAGCTCATTAATGTGAGCTTCCAGGAAGCGTAACTGGCCTTTGAACGGTGCCGCAGTAAGCTGTGCCATGCTCACCTAACACCAGCCCACCTACCAGATGTGCCATGAGCAGCCTCAGGAGAGAGATCATAAAATTTATGAGTGTGGAAAACAAAACCAACATCTCCCTCCAACAATACAGCCCACAGGTGGGCAGTGGGGGGCCCGCAATGCTGTTTTATGTCCCTGCACTCCCAACACATCTTTTTCCAGGACTGTTGTATTGCCAGTAGGAAACTGGCACCCCATTTGTTTTTGCTGAGTAGAGTGGCAGACCTGGAAGTGTGCTGTGTGCATCTGTATCTGCTATGAGGCCAATGTAGGGGAAAATTCCCCCTTGCATTGCCTCCCTTTTCTGTTGATCCATTTTTTAACAGATGGTGGTGCATCAAGTCCACACAGCAGCAGCTCTAGTTGACTGAGATTGTTTCAGTTCTTACTTTCTGATGACTTTCTTCTTTTACCAAGTAGTTAAATGGAGCTAAAAGTTGAAACAGTGTGCAGAATTTGTTATGTGTCTGCTACAAATGTCAAAGGCAGAGTAACAGGTGAGAGTAGACTTTGACTTGTATTCTTTTCAATCTGAGAGATGCTGAAGCTATTGAACCAGGATTGTATTACCCGTGGGACAAACCTGACTGACAAAATACTAAGTCTGATAGAATTATCTCTAACTCACAACAGGCTATTGTTTGGTAACTGTGAAGAATGGAAAGAAAAGAAATAATTGCAGTGTAGCTTCTGTAGCACCAATTACCTCAAGAGTAAATCTAAGCGTAATTACAGCAAATCGACACTATTCAGGGTTATACTGTATTTCAGTGGTTCACAATGTGGATGCTTTATAAATGCAGGAATTTTTTAATGGATTTTTATTAATTGTATTGATGGATTCATAAAATGTTTAACAGTTTGTTAACATGATTATTACTCATAATTCAGAACTGTTAATGTAAAGCCCTTCTTTCAGTATAGTCAGTTAAATCTGTTAGAACTAAGCTCAAAGCTGGTGCATATTGGGAATCAGCATTGGGTTTCAAGGGGGACCAGGGTATGATGAGGTTTGTTTTTCTTGAAACAGTAGTGTTTAGTTTGAAGTGATGTGGATATTTTGAGCATTTTGAAAGTTCAGTGTTAGCCTTGTTTTTGCTGTTATCCCAGGACCTACCATTTTTCATAAAGCTTCTTTTCCATGAAAAGCTAAAGAGTGGAAGAGGATATTTCTCTGGTTTAGTTCTTCTTGGAGAGGTTGTTGCCGCCTCCAGGCCGTGCATGTTCTTTCAAATAACAGAGGGGAACTGCTGCTGAGTGTGGCTGTGAATGAATGCAGAGCTTTCATCTTTGCTCCAAAGAATCTAGTGACCCAATTTCTGTTAAGATTTCCTGAAAGGCACTGATGTGCCTCATTGTATTGGATGGTGTGTTTATTTTTACTACCCAAATTCCTGTAATACTGTCAGTGCTTAGTAACATGATGAAGAAAGAGCCTATAGTAAGAAATGGCTTCAAAATGATAGTGCTAAATTCCCACGCTATGTGCCTACCACAGGAACCTGTCCTGGGATGCATTGGCTGCCCTCCTTTTTCACTGATCACAGAGTCGGTGTCTAGCATCTCTTGGTGAAAGCTAGTAGCAGAAGAATTACAGCCTATTTTGTTATGATTTTTCCCCTCTCTCTATCCATGCATAAGAACAGGATTTCCCATGGGTGTAGTAACACAAAAACTTTCATGAGAGAAACGCAAATCATCATTACAGTTCCCAGGACACAACAAAAAGTAAGGTCAGTTCTGTGGAGTGATGATAGGCAAGGCAAGAGGCCATTGATGTGTTTATATTTGGTTTTGTAGAACACCGTAAGGAGTATTTTACCTATTTCATCTGAAATTTTCCGGAACACTTTAGAATTTGCAGAAGAAACTGCTTCAAATTATTTGGGAATAAAACTCTTATCAGTTCTTTAAGTATTATTTACCATGCAAGACCTGCCCGTGTTGTCAGATACAACTTGGCTGGATATGTATCCCTAGTGGGACTAAACATTGTCACCACAGGATTGTACTGAGCAGTTGGCAGTAATGTAGCTCAAGTAAACCTCCTGCTCCCTGCCAGGAGGAGTTACTCCTGTAGTTACTGTGTTGTAAGGTCTCTGAGAAAAATCTTCCTTCTGTCATGACTCAAAGAGCTTACAGTAACACCCAGGCAGTGGCTGTAATTAAGCATGTTCATAACCACTTATGTTTTGATTGCATTCAGACAAGCCCTATTGACTTACTGTACTGCAAAATGTTTGGACATGTATTTGAGTAGGGTGAGAGGTGGGAAGGCAAATTAATTTAATATTCATTCTAACATACTAGTGCACCTTTTTTATACCTTTTTTGCATTTTGGGAGCTCCCTAACTTTTCTGCTTATTACCCAGAGGCTGGGGGGTGGTGGTACCAGCTTTTCCCTGTTCTCCATACGTCAGCCAGCAGGAGGTGCTATAATCCATAATGTGATATCCCTGCCTCTATGTTTCTGAGACCAAGCCTATTAAATTGGAACAAAACCTTGCTTAGTTCAGTAATTCAGACTCTTGAAAGCTGTGTGTTTCACTGCCCTATTTGGCAGGCCCAGGATGAATAATCTTTACCTGCCGTACAACAAAAAATTTTAATTGCACTCCCATCAGTTATTGGTGATGAGCTGTCCCCCTTCCTCAATGCTGCAGTTTTCTTCCTCACACTTAGGATGGCAACATTTGTTCTTTGATTGCTTGAAAATACTGTAAGAAAGTAATTTAAGTTACTACACCCTTCACCCTCTCATTCTTTTTCTTTTATTCTCTGATACAAATTTTGCTGTGTTTCATGTATTGCTCTTTCACCCTTGGTTTTCCAAGATGTTGAGAGGTGCATTTCCAGCACCACTGGTGCACTCTATTCATTAATAGTACAGCCTATGCCAATAGGGATAGGGATTCTGCCTGGACCTTCTTAGCCTTGCCAAAACACAAGATTGAGTTGGGAGAGCCTTGTTAAAGACTTCTGTTTCCACGTGTAGAAGAGTCTGCAGGAGAACTAGAAAAGAGTGCTATATTGTAGTAGATATGGAATAATGTAATGCAGTGCTTCATTCTGCCACATATACCTATGACAAGTGGTACATGAGTAGGTTTGTAATGTCATTAAAATTAATTATGCTAATCAGTGAGAGAAGCTTTTCACCATGAGAAAATGTGTTTGGCTTGCAGATACAAACGTCGGCAATGTGATTCTCAAAATTAAACTAAAACCTGGAAATAGTTAACAGCGAGGAATGTGCCTAAGCAGCTATTCTAGTATCAAGACAGACCTCCTGGGAGAATTCAACTTTTATGCTCCCGTTACTTACGACAAATATTTCCCACTAATTTCAGCAAGCAGTGTCGTCACCAGCTAATGTGTAATATATCTCTCACCAAAGTAGTTGTTGGATGTTCCTTTGATTTTCTTGTAAGTAATCACAGATTGAACCCAGACATGGTTACCTGGGGAGCTGACACTTCAGATTTTAGACTTGCACAGTCCTTGCAATTCATGCTCTTGCAAAAGAATATTTATGTCCTCTGTTATTTTTCTTGAAAATTCTGGAGGGCGTTATTTGTAACTTCAGGATGTGATGCAGAGGATCACATCTGAGCTTCACACAGTTTTCTGTAAGCAGCCTCTGCAAGGATTAGAGAGAGGTCTGTGAAACTTTGTTATCTAAACCCAAAACCTTCAAAACTCAAGTTGCAAAGCCCCAGACTGAGATCAGTTTCACTCATGACCATGAACTTTTAAGGGAATCTGGGATACATTTCAAGGAAGTTGCTGTCATGTTTCACTTGATGTTGACTGGTATGTTATTGAAACTGGAGAACACTAGCTGGTTTCATCTGAAGCTTAGAATTTTCCATGGGACTTTACATCAGAGTTTTGGGGCTGAAGTAATTCAAGAGTAAGAACCCAGCTACAGCACACTAGTAAATCTAGTTTACATGACCACTAGGGAGTAGAAAAGATGTGTACGCTCACTAGTGCAAAGGTGGAGAAAGTGAAAAAGGATATTTGGCTGGATGGCTCGTTAAAATCAGCCAGTCATCAAAGGAAATAGATGTTTAGTCCTGCTATGGTTTCATGGTGTTACTGATTGGCAGTGAATACAGATTAACTGGCTTTTAATAGCATAGTCCTGAGAAAGGAGAATCTTTTCTTGGTTTAAAGATGGTGTTGTTGTAGTATGCCTTTGTGACTGCTTTCTGCCACTGGAGATAGCAGTGCTCCTAATTAGTGGTGGGCTTGGTCTGTTTTCTTGTGCTCTGAGAATAAATAGCCAAATTCTGAATTTGTCGCAAGGTTTTGGTTTAGATACGGTTGACTATAAGAGAAGTGCCAATTAACTTAAGCATCTCAGAGTCTGTTTCTTAGGAAGGGAGATCTGAACCCAGCCTAGGCAGAGAGGTTGAAAGTCATACTACAATGCTTCATAAAGCCACCATGTCGCTAATTCTAGACCAGGCTGAGATTTCTGAATTAAACTGTGTTTGCCTTTCTAGTTCTTTATGATGTTCAGTTTTATAGCACTGAAACCAAGGGGAAAGAACCAAAAATGTATCTAAGTTCACTAAGTTAAAAAACATTTAAGCAAGGTTTATTTTTCTGTCAAATTAGCTCTTTATAAAAAGAAATTCTCAGGGGGCTCTTTGTCAAAGGAATTAAAAAGTGAAAATAAAAAAAGCCTGGTAAAGGGCTTAAGTTATATTTCCTATAGACACAGCCTCCACTCTAGTAGTGGTGTTTGAGGGTCAGTCTTCATCCTGGCTTTGCAGAGATTCTCTGTATTTTTTTCTTTCACTGAAATTCCATAGACAGTAATTAAGGAACTGGAGGCCAGTAAGAGGTCAGCAAGCCTTCGTCAGTGAAAACAGGGATTGTTTGCCATGTACAACACTCCCTTTTTTCCTTGTGGTGAATAGAAGATTTGCTTAGAGCTGATGACTTATGCCTTTCTTGCAAGTTATGCAGCTAGCGAGTAACTGGGGGAATCAATCAGTGAGCAGAAAACAGCTAATTGAGTCCAGCATCACTCTTTTTTCTTCTTTACATATTCAGCTCTGGAATCAGAGCCAGTTTGGTGTCTGATAATGTAACTCCAGAGAAGAGGCATTTTGTGCGCAGGATTCAGAGCGAATACAATACTTAAGAAGAAGTGTCTGCTCCTAAATTTTAGGGTTACGAAGCTGACAGCAGTTGAGGACTTGGGGGAGAATACTCGAAACTGAGCTTTAGGCCTATAAATGCCGAAGCTGGTAAGTCACTGAGCATGTAGCATGATGTGGAGAGGATGTGCCTCTTGTTTCAGAGAGGTAGAAAGAGAAAAGGCTTTTGTTGTTATTCTTAGGCACAGCACAGCATGCACAGCTTTTCTCAGTTCTCCTTTTCCTTTCCTTAGGCTGTTAAGTTCTTTTCTGTTCTATTTTCCTGTCTCTGACTTTGTCCAGGCAGCTTTAGTAAAAAAAATTTCTAAGTTAGAATGGTTGGGTTTTTTGGCAGATATAAAGCCTGTTAGAAAGAAAAAAGTACACGTGTAGCCACGTCTCCTAAAGGGAACAGTAAAGTCTCTTTGCGTTTGCTGTAGAGTTTGTAGTTCTGAGATGAGCTAACCAGGACTGGGGGATGTGATGTGCTATGCCCATGAGTCCGAATGTGGTTTTTCCCTCACTTTGCTGAACAAGAATTGTCTGATAATGAAAAAGAATTGCAGCTTGAGTTTAATCAGATATTAAGAGATTTCCTTGTTTCTTAGACAGAAGTTTTCCTAGATATTTCAGTTTGGGGCTGAATACTATATTATTGGTCATAAAGTGCATTGTAAAATTTTAACATCTCTCTAAATGGCTTCCCACGGCTCATGTATGGGGTTTTTTTATGGAACTGAAGCAAATTAATCAGTAATGATAGCTTTAACTGGATGTTGTCCTAGCATTTCTTACAAATTTTTGTTGGGTCATGGCTAGCAGGCTTTGCCTATCTGGTGGTTTTTAAGGGTTGTTGCTATAACCCTGAAGTGCTTCCAAGCACAGTCCTGCAGAAAGCTAGCTACTTTAGTTCTGGTTTACATTTTGCCAGTTTATTCCAAGTACTCTAATAAATGTTGGTTGTCTCTGTGTCTGTGTGTGTTTGTGAAGCACTAATTCAAAGAGAGAGGTTAGGATTGTTATTTCTGTGGCGTGTGAAATGGGCTGGATGTTAGAGAGCGGCAGAGCAAGGCGTGTGCCCTGCCTCCAGAGCACGCAGCAGCAAAGAGCCTGTGTGAGAAAAGCAGGAGAGAAAGCAAGGAGGGTGCCAGGAGCAGAACTGTAGAGAGCTCCTTGAATGTCAAAGTACATGTGCTCATTTCCTATTTATTCCTGAACGTAAGGCTTTTTACTTCAATCTCACATACGAGATAATGCAAAGCATGACCTTTGGAGGTGCACAAGTAGGGAGTTTTCCAAGGTGAAGAGATGTTAGCGGTGGCAGAGGAGATTGATTTCTCCTGGATTTGAGAGCATCTTCATAGATGTGGACGCACTAGTTAGCCCCAAAGAGCTGGGCGGTGGGGATGGGCCTTGGCCTCTCTGTGGTTTTCCAGCCATGTGGTACGTGGTGGCTGCAGTCCTTTTCATGCAGTTCTTGGTATTTCCAGATGCTGTTAATTTAGTCCCTGTTTCCCTGCAGCCCTTCACACATTTATGCAGCCGAGCTCTCCAAGCTGGCAGGTTTCCGCACCGTGAGAGCATTGCAGATGCGGGGATGCACTTGCTCCAAGCAGCGCGGGGAAAGCGGCTCCTCCCAGCCAGCCCCGCCAAGGGACCCGCAGGCTTTGCCGGTCCCCAGCAGCCCGGCCGAGCCCAGCGCTTGCCTTCACAACCAGTGCGATTTTTGTGCATCGCCTTTGGTCAGTTTGTTATGCTTTTTAAGGCTGGGAAGCCAGCTGTCTGCAATCTGATGTAATGTTGCCGTGGAAACCAAAAATGAAACACTTTAGCATTCACCACAGAATTACTACATAGGGCATTAGCCAAAGTAATTAAAAGTTGAGCCATATGGGCTTTCGGGTGGAAAAATTTGGAGCAGAGGAGATGGAAGTAAAGTTGTTCCTATTTGCAGTTCTGCAAATCCGTTTGTTTTCCCCTTGAGGGCGCAGGGCGAGGTCTGCCCTGGCTGTGCACAGGGGGACAGGGAGCTGCAGGGGCAAATAAGCAATGCCAAGGCTTGGCCTGATGGGACAGCGTGTGCCAGGGGCCCCAAGGCATTGGCAGAGGGGGTGCAGCACTGACTCCTCCGGTGCCAAGAGCCTCTGTCTGAGCCTCTGGCGAACACATCCTCCCCTCTTTAAGAGACCACATCTACCCTCTACAGTGCTGCAGCACGCTGAAGTGCCCATGAAGGGGGCAGAGGGCAAGAGAGGACTGGCAGCTGGCTCCATCTAAGTGCCGTGCCAAGGCCTGGCTGCTAGAGCTGTCCAGGAAGCAATTTTCCTGGTCCGCCATGCCTTGGGGACATTGGGGTGATTTTCCCATCTAGAGTCAGGGACAGCTACCAAAAAAAGCAATTCAGTCACATGAGAGAGGGGAGGGCAGAGTGGGTCAGGGAAGTCAAAGCGTCGAAGTTCAGTGTTTCTGAATATGTTGGTTATGGCCAGAATGCTTTACATTTCTGTTTTCTGTTTAATATTAGCTGTAAAAGAAAGCACTGCTTGAGCTGGAAAATTAAGCTCTGTTTCCCATGTGCCAAAGTGGAAACTTTTGATAATTTCAAGGCCTTTCTTAAAAAAACTGTTTCAAAAACAGGAAACAAGTGGAAAGTAACCCTTTTTGAAAATGCTTTCATCTTCAAGGAATCAGCATTATCTGACAAGAAAGTTTCGTGAGCAGCATCACTGGTGCAGTCACTGCCATTTTCCAGCCTTTTTGCATAAACGTATTGGCCATCCTTTTTCTTTGAAGAAGATTTGTCTGTCACATGCTACCTGATATGGTAGGAAATAGGCTTCTGGAAGGAGAGTGACTTTGTTTTTCATCTACACATAAAACATAAGCTGTTCTCGCCTATGTGAGCCAAGCACTAATGATAGGCAGGATCTGTTACTGCCAGTGGAGGACCCCAGCTCAAAGGACACCAGGAGTCCTGAAGCAGGGGGAAAAACAGCTGGCCCTAAATTATTATGGGACTTCCTTTATTTTGAAGTATGGTGGGCACTCTCTGTGCTGCCCACTGGGGTCTGATATCAGTACCTTGCACTGAGTGAGGTTATTTTGATGCTTGCTTTCACTTTGGTAGTTGTGGATGCAAATGTCAGACATTGTAAAAGTTGTTTTGTTTTTGTTGCTGAGTCTTCGTAACCCTGAGGGGGCACAGTTCTTTATCAGATACCAGTGGTGCAAAAGAAAGACTAGTTGTTTATTCTTCAATGAAATCCTGAGCAGGAGGACCAGGTGTGGGCTGTTCTCGACATCTTACAGAGCTCCCAGTTTCACAAACTCACAGTAGTCTTGTGAACCAAGGGTGTATGAAAATTAATGATGGAAAGCAATGCTTCAGAGTAATTGCATTTAAAATAAACATATCTTGAGTGCAGAATATGCATGATGGTTGTTTGCCAGGATGCACTTAATGGCCTAAGAAGTATTGACTGAACTTCTTGATTACAGTCAATAATCCATTCATCATCTTATCTAAATATATCTGTCTTGTTTGATGTGTCACTAAGTTGTCCCAGGCATAATCTCTGAATTAATGCTCATCTTGTTGCTTTATTTATCTTGATATAAACAAGACTGGTACTTCTCTTTACAGCCCCATTTTTCCTGAAGGAAGATTATTAATTACCTAGCCAGTTTGTACCCATAATAAATGCATTCATGCAATTCCTGGATGACAGAATGGCAATTTCTGCTGCCATATGTGGTCCATTTGGTATTCCTCCTTGTTTTGGAGTAATGCAAAGTTTGTGGGAAATCGGTCATAGGCAGGGCCCTTGGAGAAAGTTGTTGAAGTTTGCTCTGGTATGTTGTGAAGTGCATGCCTGGGGGGTAGATTTTCAGAGCTGTCCTGTCTTGTCAGGCACTGCTTGTGCCTTTGAAAGTGTACCGGTGCAACTGCTAATTGGTGTCCTGCCCCATGGCATCTCCTGTTATTACCACATCCTGATATTTAGGTGCACCAGAAAAGAAGAAAGCGTTTTTATATTTGGTCTCTTTTCTTCATCCTTCAGATGAAGCAGACACCATTTTTGCTGGGAAGAATAGAGAGTTGCTTTTTTTTTTATCCTTGGCTTGCATCTGTTGGGAACTTTTCTTATTTTTTAAAGTTTAATTAAGGAGAAGGAGAAAAGAGGGATGAGCGCACTGTGGAAACCCAGATAGTTGCACTGACAGGAAGTTGCATGAGGGTTTTTAGCGCTGACCATCAGGAATGTAGTGAATTGGCTGGGCCCGTGGGTGAAAATAAAGTAAGGTATACAATCCATACTGCACTCCAGCTGGAGCTTGTGCTGTGCGCTGGAATGTGCAGCGGTGCACAGTGCCAGGGTTGTCCTGGCCAAGTCAGAGAGCCCTGTTGGCCTCCTCTCCTCTCCCCTTCCCTGCCCTTCCCCCCGCCGCCTTCCACATTCTGAACTGATTAAAACAGAGGAAGTAGCACGTTGAACATTGGATCTGGCTCGAAAATCGAAGTCGTCTTCTCGTTCACAAGGAATGGATTGTTTCAGCTTGTTGTGTCACTGCTGCTAGAGAGAAGGGAATTTTTTTTTGTCTCTGTAATGTTTGATACTTGAGGGAAAACAGCTGGAACTGAGTATATTGGATCAGATGCAAAACGAAACGGGATGCTGGGGAATATGGACTGCACTGTATATCTGAAAAGGTCAGAGTTTTCCCTTGGTCAGTGCTGGAGGAATGCTCTGTCCATCTTAATTCCAGCCTCGAGAGTCTTCAGGAGGAGTGTAGGGAGCAGGGAGGAGGAAGGGAATATTTTGTAGCTGTGGCAGTTTGTGAGTGAGGCAGATGAGGTCTCCTCCTTCCTTTCCTTCTCATCCCGTTCTTGTGCTGCTGTTTTTGATTTTCTGGGAAGACTGGAGGGAAAAAAAAGAGAACTCGTCAATGACAGAGCTTTAGTTTGGAGAAGCTGTTTATAACCAGGTTTAAACAGCAAGTTCTGAGATGCCAGACAGACCAGGCACTGACCTAAACCACAGGAGCATAACTGGTATAGTAAGAAGAGCCTTGGGAAAGAGCCCTGCCTGAAACGCACTGAGAGAGGACGTGGAAGTAGTTATTACACAATGCATGTGAAGAAAGACAAGAGCAGGAATGCATTTCAATGCCTAGGATCTTACGTTGCACAGATTTAGAAATCAAAATGGTATGTCATGCTTTCAGAAAAAGAAAAAAAAAGGAAAGCAAAAAAACCCTTAGTAATTTAAATGTTTCTGTCTGATCTGGTCTGAAAATATAACACCAGTTACAGAGCTGCATTGACACAACGCAGCAGATGAGCTGAGTTAACTTGAAGGAGCAAGCCGTGGAACTACTACTTTATTAATATTCCCTTTGTTTTTTTGCCAGTCAAGAGAACAATCCGATGATGAAACAGAGGAGTCGGTGAAGTTTAAGAGGTTGCACAAGCTTGTGAATTCTACTCGCAGAGTCAGGAAGAAGCTCATAAGAGTTGAAGAAATGAAAAAACCCAGCACAGAAGGTAAAAAGCAATGTGCATATGTTTAAAACTGTGTGTGAATATACGTTTCTGTTGAGAGGGGACTGAAAGTAGAGGGTTGGGGGAGGGAGGGGTGGAGTGTTCATAAAGGACAGTAGAAATCACTGCCTTGTCTACTGTGCATGCTTTAAGTAACTGATTTTTTAGACTGTGGAAGGAGGAAAGTGACAGCCTAGAATGTGGTTACTGCTGATCTAGTATTCTCGGAGCAGTGCTGGAGAGCCCCTCATTAAAAGATTAGAACTTGGTTTATGTTTTATGCCCCATGCTGGAGAGGGAATCCCCATGCTAGGACTAACCCCAGCCAGCTGCCCCAGAGCTCATCAAGGAGGCAAGTGGAGCCACCACCACACTGCTCCCTCCTCCATAGCCTGGGATGGCACACAGGTGAAGCTCTTGCTGTTTTTGAGAGGGTAGCAGCTGGCTGATGATGCAGTTGCACCACATGGCATCATCCTGGGGCAAAAATATAGAAACTGTATCAGACATTCTTGTGGGATAGCAACTGCCTCGTGTAATACTAACTGCTACTTCTGGGGGAGCCTGCCTGGAATTTGGCTTTTGAATGAGCCCAGCTCCCAGCAGAGAGGGGGAGAGAAGGGAGGAGGAGGAGAAGGGTGGGGAAAGGGAAGCAGAGTTCAGCCCCTGGGAACACCGTGCTGCAGAATTAACTCTGGATGACCTGCATCCACGTGTGAGCACTCAGATTAAGAGTGTGATCCTCAGGAGCCTCTGTGCATAGCTCTGCTTGTGTGGGCACCTGTCCATGTTGGTGGCTTTCTCAGCCTGGCATTTTATGTCAATTCCCCTCAGCTTCGCAGTGAGCTGAGCCTTATTATGATTCCTTCCTAGTGCATTTAAGGAGAACATGTGTGTCTTGCGTATGTGGCAGGAAGCTGCTGGCAGATTTATGATCTAGCCTGCCTCTCTCCTACATTATGGATAGTGTTACTGGCTGGCATGAAAGGCACAGCTAGACTAGAGCTCTGAAATGAGCAGGTGTCATGATCTGAAAAAGTTTTGTCACCTCATAGGGTGAGCATAAAGTTGGGATACCTTGAAAGCAATAACTGGGTTTTGATGTGGGACAAACAAGACAGGACTGGTTTTCTGCTGTTCTGGGTTAAGAAGGCTCCCAGAGAAGCCTGTCCTACCTCCACCTCCTCTCTGTCAGTCTGTGAAAAGCTGCAGGGAGCAAGGGAGCAATCAGCAGGAGGCTCCTGGGGTACAAGCAGCTGCAGGAGCAGGCAGCCCAGGAGCTGCAGGTCATGCAGATACCTTTCTGCAGTTGAACCAGACTTTCTCTTCAGCATGTTAAGTATCTCTCTTGTTCTCTGTACCCTCTCTTATAGTGCTTCACCTCTTTATTTCCTGTTCTCCCTCAGTCTTTCTCTTAAATGTCCCAGTTCCTTTCAAGTTTGGGGTTTTTTTCCCCCCCACTGAGTTTTTCCACCCCTGCCCCCTGCAGAAAAATGCAGAATTAACATCTGTATTTAAAAAAAAAGTTTGCTCTCCTTCCTTCTTTCTTCATCTGCTGCCTGTCTTCTCTAACTCTAGGCTTCCCTGAATAAATTATGTCTGAGTTTGTACTTTATCTACCACTCTAGAGGTTCTTTATAGATTAGCTCTTGGGAAATTTTGTAGAAAAACCACTTATTGCTAAATAACAACGTGGATTACTTCTGCGTAACTTCTGTATAGCTAGAAGGCCCCTTAAGCAGACAAGTCTGCAATAGCTGTAGATATCTATGACTTCTATTTCAGGAAATTCCGCACCCAGGTTTTCATATGGCACCTTAATAGTGCTTCATATATGTTATCTATTGCAGTCTCTTATAATATAGGTCTGTATTCCTAGTCAGATACCTCAGAAGGCTCTGCATGATCACAGAAAATATGAGATTGGGGATTGCTGTGTGGCCTTCCAAGTTACCTGCAGTTGACTGGATCAGTTCTTCAGCTCTTTGCTGCTGTTCTTTGAATCTGTGTCAGAACTATGAAGTAATGCAAAATCCTAGATGACTAGGTTTTGGGGAGTTGGCTATAATATTTGACTGAGTAATATCAGTAAAATTTAAATAAATTCATTAATGTTCAACAATATTTAGCAAAGCATAGAAGTAGACTTCTTTTGAAAACTGCCATGCAGTTCCTTAGGAGAAGGATTCTTCATAATCCTCTTCAAAGATTTTTTCAGAAAGAACAACTTTAAGTTCCTTAACTTAAAAGTTCCTGTAGTTTCTAAAGAAAAGCACACTAGTCTCCTACATTTCTATTATTGACTCTGTTATCACACTAAATGTACATCTGGCTGCTCTGATACTCACTGGATTGGGCCAGTATCTGAATTCATATGTATTTTGTCTTAGTCTGCTCCTAGAGAGCTAAATAACTGAAGCTTCCTAATTCCTGGGCAACATTCTTATATAGCACTTAAAAATGCATCACATCTACATCTGTGTCACTATGGCTTTGTGTCGTGGACTTACTCCAAATAACATCTGTTACAGTGTTGACACACAATGCATATTTTACAAGCTGTTTAAAAACATATTTACTTAGTGGACTAAAATTGTTTATCAGCACATACTCAGTCCCAAAAGAATGTCTATTTTCTGTTCAAATTGAGAAGTAGAGGGGGGAAAGAGCAAGTTGGCCAGTCCAGGAAAAGTGGTATCAAAAAAGTGGTATCAAAACTGAAGTAGAGGAGGGAAAGAGCAAGTTGGCCAGTCTAGGAAAAGCAGTATCAAAACTAGACTCAAATCTACAGGTCTACCCCAATCAGTTTCTCACGAGTGAAAGTTTCATGTCAGATGTGATCCATTATCCCTTCAATGTCACAGCGATCTTTATCCTGGTGAAATAGCAGCATGTTAGGTTTCAAAAAATATATGTCAAATATGTTTTGCCAACCGAGTGAACTGAAGGTGAGACAGGAATTCTGTACAGGGCAACTAATCTTCTTTCATTGTAAAAGGTGTCCCTGGTTATTGAGTGAGCGAGTGTAGTAAATCATAGATATTTTGATAATGGTTCAGATTTAGCTCTGCTGTAAGACTGTGAAAGCAAAGATGAAGGCAAAGTTAGGTCATACAAAAAATTTATTTTGGAAGGAAACAAACACAGTCATATTTCTGTGTGTGTTTCTGATACGTACCTATGAATTCTCTGAAATTTGTCAGGGAGACAGAGGAGGATGTATACTTTTTTTAACTCTTATCTCTTTATTGCATCTACTACCTGAGCCTATATTTTGCTCAAAAGAAAACACAAGAGAAAAGTTTCTTGTATGATTAATGTGAAAAAGAATGGCAATTTCAAGTCCTTTATTCCTTTCTTTTCACTCCAAAAAGGAAACCTGGCTGTCTGCCCATCTCCAGTATTTGTGTTGCAAAATGTTCCTGTAAAATATTTTCTGGAAAAATTTGGTGAAAACCAAGTGTTTCTGTCATTACCAGGACACTGTTGAAATTGGCACACTTGCAATTTGACCTACTTCTTTGTCTTTGCATCTGTTAAATAAATTCAGTGTGATTAAAACTGATGCTTGTTACCCATTCAAAAACCAAGAACTTTTAACTTCATCCTAGAGCTCAGTTCCATAACTTCCTGCAAAAAATACGGCTTTTTGCAGCCACAGCAGCACTGGGTGTTAGAGAACTCGACCTGAGAGATACTTGTTTGGTTTTTCATACCTGGGTAAACTTCTGACCTATTGTAATCTCACTAGAGCTGAGTATCATATGCAGGTATCAGATGAAAAACATGAGAAACAGATCACAGTTCCAGCTTTTAAGGGATTCTGTGGTCTGTCTTAGCTGCAGAAGAAAGAGAGAAACATAAAATAATGATGAAGAGTATTGACAGGATGTTGTCTGTCTGCTGTTAAGTCATCCCATAACTCTCACTTCACAAATGCAAGGAACTGCTTCAGATTTATCCACTCACAAATAACTTTTGAGCAACGTATATCAAGAACAGGTTTTATTCTAATTTAAGTGGGTGATATCTTAAATAAATACAATAAGACTCTGCAGGGAAACATCTTAGAGAATTGTGAACAATGACATGCATTGTGCTGCTTTTGTACCATGTAGGTGTGGAAGAGCATTCACTTGAGAACTCTCCTATACTGGATGACAGATCAGCACTTTACTCTGGAGTTCACAAGAAGCAATTCTACTTTGACGGCTCCTGTGAAAAGCAGCCAGAGGACGACTCGGACTCACTTACTACTTCTCCCTCATCCAGCAGTCTTGATATGTGGGGAGCTAATCGGAAGCTGGTGAAGACCTTCAGCAAAACTGATAGCCGCGGCCTTATCAAGCCTCCCAAGAAACTTGGGACATTTTTCTCTTACCCGGAAGAGGAGAAGTCCCAGAAAGTTTGCCGCTCCTTGACAGATGGGGAAATGAAGAAGAGCCTTGGCTCACTGAGCCATGGGGTAAGTACAGAAAGCATTTGCTTTTATGACAGCAACAGGCACAAGCACCATCTTCTGGTGTCCCTGGAGGAGATTCAGAGTGTAAGGAAGCAGATCCGATTGAAGAAAATGGATACTAACTATTCCTGTTCCAGAGCTTTTCTCTGCCAGCGCCCTGCTAGGAAAGGAGCATCCCCCGCAACTTGCGACCTACAATTACTACGGCACAAAACGAAAGGGGGTGGAGGTTGTGGCTTCCCAAACAGAAGGCTACGGGGGCGCACTTCTGTCAGCGAGTTCAATATTACCTATGTGGTGGAGAGAAGCCTGTACAGTCACCTCAACCTCTCACAGCTGGTGCGTCCCGTTACTGACAGGACCCTGAGCAAGGCCGACAAGCAGGACCTGAGGAGATGCCTGCTGGAGGAGGATGAGGAGGCCAAGAGGAAGTGGGCTGCCACAGTGGATCGCTGTACTAAAAGGGTTCTCTTGAGAATCCACCAAAAGTCTGTGAGTCAAAGAGTTGCCATGAAGGTGGTCTTTCAATTTCTGTGAGGTTGCAGTGAACACCTTCTGCTTTATACTTCTCACTGAAATACACTGTGTCTGCTTTCTGTGCCATTAGAAACCCTTAAGCAGCTGTAAGGGAAGAGTTCAATATCATCTCATCAGAGAAGAGTTTTGTTGAATTGCAGTTTCTGTGTGTACAGAATTACTTACTGAGAGAGAGCAAATATGACAAAATGCTGTTTTTTTAAATTCACCTAATGCAGAAGTAGAGATCCCTGGTGAACAGAGTAGGTTTGAGATGCTATGAATACGTTATTTGTGATGCTTTGGGAGTTGGTATTCTCTTAAAGAGATACCAAGAGATAAACAAAATGTTCAGAGTATTAGAGCAGTGATACTCAGCTGTGCTCTATTTCTCTCCTACTGCCATTGCCTTATATTGGCCCTCTCCTATTTAAATTGCATTTCATCCATTCACCCACTGGCTCTGAATTCTCTCTTTCACACACAGCTGCAGAAATACAGGAAGTTTGACATGAGGTAGTCACTGCCTTTGTGCTTGCTGCTCACCACTACCAGAAGTACCACTTCTGTTCTGTCAGTGGCTACTGCTCCTGCTTTCTAGCATGGGATGAAGGTGGTACCTTCCTTCAGAGCATTACAGAAAGGAAACAAGAGGAAATTGTGCTTACAGTGGGAAATTAAGTTATTTGAACACTCCAGAGAGAACCAAAGCTGCTTCCTGATTATATGACCCAGTTTTGACTATTTCAT
Organism: Hafferia zeledoni; assembly: GCA_035583235.1. Lineage (NCBI taxonomy): Eukaryota > Metazoa > Chordata > Aves > Passeriformes > Thamnophilidae > Hafferia > Hafferia zeledoni. Next base: position 48,006,234 of record JAWWEV010000115.1, on the reverse strand, counting down.
TAACCATGATTCTGACTTTCCTAGGAATTTGCCTTTGATGCCAGCCAGATCTCCAGAACTGAGCCAGCTAGTATGTTGTCTAGTTGACAATGTTCCCTACTTCAGTGGGTGGAAAAGCATTGTCCCTCTAACATTAAGCAAGATATTCCAGTGTAAAATACTGTAGAAATAGCTCTTCCTCTTGAATAACAGAATATTATTTGAAGTCTCTGCTTCATTTCCTCAGATAAAAGGTACAAGAGTCACAGCCCTGGTCTCCTTGAATAACCTGTGGTAGATGACCAGGCCTTCATGGTTCACTTTTTCCTCTTTGGCCACAAAATACATAGATATTTTTCCTACCCAATACTATGACCATTGATTCTCTCTTGGTAACTTAACTATTTTTTCTGCACTGATTGCTTCCCCTATCCCTCACAGGATGCTGTTTATGGTCACAGCACGGTGCTTGGAAGATACTGTTTGCCCATAAGGATATTACGATGACAAGAGAAAGCTTACTCGTCCTTATGTGGGTTGAATAATAGGGTATTTACTTATTCACAGAGGTACAGTTGGAGAAGAAATGGATAGTGTTTTGTTGTTGTGGAGGAACTTCTCTGGCCTTGTTTGAATTGGATAAATGTTGGAGACATGCTGCTCTTACTAACTTTTTCAATACACTTCTACCTGAAGCTGCAAATAGATGGCAAACCAACTAATGCTGCTCCTTTCTAAAAACACTTAATATTTGTTTGCTGCAACCTCAGGGAAATTGCAATGCCTTTGTATTCAGTGGAATTGGTCACTCTGTCTTGCCTTGCCACTCATTTTTGTCATTTATATTTGTTTCAGTGACCTGGACATGCATGAAATTTTCAAATTGCTTCAGTTTTTCTTTTCTCCCAAAATAATAATAATTTTGATTGCATGACCATTCCATTGAATATCCCTCTACTCATCCACAGGCCTTTCGTTTGGGGCAGTATTGCCAGGGTTGTTACTGGAATAAGAAGGTGGAAGTTAAACTTTAAATGCATGGGGAGGTCCATAGTGAAACAATGTGCATCGTTAATGTGGTACATTTACCCAGAAGCTTTTAACCAACAGTTGTTTTGCTCTCCAAGAAGACTTCTTTAGGAGGAGCTCTGGCTGGTTTGACAGACAAGTTTGCTCAGAGGAGTTCCAGATGTCTTCTCTTCATTGCTGGGATTATCATACGCTCTAGGATTAGTTATAATGGTCTGTCACAGAAGGACCAAATTACTACTGGCTAAACATTCTGTGCTTTAGATACTGATCATATTACTTGTAATTGGTCTCAAATGTTTTCCAAAAACAATTTTTTAAAACCTATGCCATAGTCACATTGCCCTCTGGAAAAAGACACTTAGAAAAATTCGGCATCACAGCACTGTCTTTAATATGTGTGAGGCCTAGACAAAGCTGGCTTTGAGTTCTAGTAGAGTTGTGGTGGTTGCAAAAACTGTCATCCAAGCACACTGGGTGTAAGCAGCACCCAACACAGAAGCTAGAAAACAAAACTTTTTGATAGTTATTGGTATGTATGCCGATTAGTGGTGAACAGGGCAGGAAGAATGTGTACTTTAATAAAACTGATTATTGTAATTGTTTAAATGGAGTGGCATGGTTTATAGAGCTTGCTTCTTCCTAATAGAGGAAGCAGACTGGTAGTTCTCAGGTGATCAGTCTTTACTGACTCACAGTAGTTCTGATTTGATGCTAAGTTTGTTCCTGAAGAGTCTTTGAAGTTAAGTTACTGTGTTGGGTAGTTCAGGTCCTAAGAACTTAAGGTTCACAAGTGTTGAGCTTGTGTCTCCTGTTTGTCTCAACTCTTATTCTGAAGACAATACCTATAACAGATGTCTGCCTGTCTTCAAAACCACACTCAGAGCCCAGCGTGGAGGTTGAGCTAGTGAATTGTAACTGCCATACCTTCATTTCCCTGGGTTGTCCCGTGAGACTTCTGACAGGGCTAGTTACTTGAATATTGTGCATCTGGTTGTTCATTGGTCAGGTTTTATTATCTTTTGGATTGCAAAGCAAAAGCTGGAAGTACCTAATCTGGAATCAGGGCTTGCTGAGTCGCTGGGGACACAATGCTTATGGATAGCTGGGTTGGTTTTATTCTCATCTTACCAAGGACTTGCTCCACTAGGCTTCTAGTGATTCCCTGTATTTCAGTGGAAATGCTACCTATGCAGCTATTCCCAAAAGGTAGGTTTTAAAGTGCTTTAAAACATTTAAGGTTCTTTGTTTCTGTGCTACTGTGGACTTACTTAGGAAGGCAGATGGGAGTGCTGAGATGGAGTTGCCAGTACCCTGGAAAACTTGATTTGTAAGATCAACAGTTTCCTCAGACCAAAAAGTCTTTTTTGCTTTTTAAAAAGAAGAGTAAGCAATAGATGACTCAACAGCAGGAGACCTTAGGCCAAGGAGTTGTCTCTGGAAAAGACGAATTACTCATATTGCTTTACAATGGATTTCTTGATTTATAATCTCTCATCCCTTTGTTTGTTTGTTTCCATTTTTGCAGACATTTGTGTTTTAACTGGTGTTCTCCAAATCACAGATGTTCTGAGTGAGCTAATCTTTGTGATAAAACTGTATTTATCCTTGGTTTTTTGCAGAGAACCTGTAGCTTTGGAGGATTTGACTTGACAAATCGTTCCCTTCATATTGGAAACAGTACTGACCAAATGGTGAGTTTAAGAAGGTGCAGACTTGAAATAGCATAAAATGAAATGTGCAGTAGAGTTATAATAGACTGATGTGTAATTTAGGTCTATAATAATAGTTTGGGAATACAAGAAAACAGAATATCTTTGTTAACCTCAAACTTCCTTAGCTTTGAGAATAACGTACCCACCCATATCCATGTGTGTATAAGTATTTATATACCATATGTGTAAAGAGGCAGAAACAAGTGATCAAAGTGCAGATCACATCTGTGGTCTATTCTTACATCTGACTTCCTCAGAGCATCACCCAAGGCAAAACATATGATTGCTATACTTTCTTGGTAAAAATATTTACTGTTTGGGATGATGAGGTGAACTTTCATTCGCTGAAGATCTTCAAGTTATTTGCATGGAAGTCATTATGTAAGTGATTTATTATTTGTTTTCTCATGGTATCTAAGAGCTCTGGAGTAGACCAGGATCCCATTGTGCTGGATGCTGTGCAACTGATCTCAGAGCATTCTTGCATTTAAAAAAAAACCCTTGTCTCCCCTGAGGATCAATTCCATTTTATGTTACTCATGTTGATCCCAGTGTTACTGTTGGTTGGCCTGCAGCCAAAAATAACGGAAGAGAAATGAGACAAAACTTTATATCAAATGAAATTGCCAATATATTTTTTCCTTTTGCCCATATTTGTTTTTCTTTTCTGTTTCAGTGTTGTATCTGATAGCTTTCAAGTCTAAATTGTGAAACATTTTGTATGCCAACATTATGTATTTTTTTATGACAGCTGGGTTTTTTGGACTTGTTTTTGTTTTTCTCTTTTTTTTTTAAACATCATAAATTACCCCTAAATTGGCTAAATCTGTGGATGGTTGTTCTACTCATCAATTTTCACCTCAGTAAAAATGTTAACTTCTGATCTTAGTGTTAATCTTTAAACATAGATACTTACTTTGTTCAGGTTGGTTTTAATGTAAGATAGTGTGAAGTCTAGATGTTACTTTTTTCCCTGTGAACATCAGTAGTTGAGATGCAGTACATCAGAATAATATATGCAGATCAAAAGGGGTTTTTTCCTTGAAAACATTTAAGTCCACTAAGTGGAAGGTTTTTTCCAAAATAATAAGGCAAAGAACTGTCCTTACTTTATAGAAGAAGACCAAAATTGCAGAAATTGTAATTATGAACAACTTGCAAAGGGAAAATACTGTATTGCGTTGTCAGAAATGAAGTATCAGTTGAAATTCAGAAAAAAACTTTCTGTGAGAACATTTGTAAAGTAGAAAACATATATAAATTTAGGTGGGGGGAGGGAAGAGAGAGAAATCTGTTATGTAGAATATAATGACCATTTCTTTTAGTGTTTTCTGTCTTCATGTACCTAAATTGAACCAAGTCAAAAACTAAATTTGGCCAGGTGGATTTGGGTCCTTTTTTGTGCTGTGATTTGTGGTTCATCCTTGCCAATGGAAGTGGTGATAGGTCTAAGAGAGCTGCCTCGCTGTGGTTCCTGAAACAGAGTAGAACAAAAGACCATGTTTAGTGTGCTGCCTGAACCATCTGAATGTGGGCTGAATCATACAAGTAAGTTTGGCAAAATGTCAGCTGATCCATGCTAGATGCGTGCTTGTGCCATAAGTAAATGCTCAATATCTTAAGCTGGTTTAGAAAAGGTTAAATGCATTCAAAGCAGCTGGTCTTTGTCATCCACTATATATGGACCAACTAATTTAGTTCTTCAGTACCCTGAAGTGTGCCTTAAGAATAGCTATGCACGTGTAACCTACCATGGTTTATGGATTTAGTAGGTTTTTTTGTGGTGATATTTTGGTTTAGTTTTTTTATAAACATCCTGCAGTAAAATTGCAAAGGTTAATGAAATGCCTGTCTGAAAATAAAAAGTAAATTTGGGTAGCCAAATGTAAGTATCCATATATATACACACACGGATATATATTTGGCTAGGATCTCAGAGGTACCTTTACTCTTGTTAAACTGTTTGTAGTATTGACCAATATGAGCCACAACTACTGTTGTGTGTCCTGTCAGGACAGGCTTAGCCTGAAACAGTGTGGTTTTCTATCAGGTCAAAGACTTACCTGAAACTCGAAGAGATAAAGGCACCCTAACAGACCGTGACACATCTACACACAGTACTTTGACAAAAAGGTTACAAATCAGGCCCTACAAGTAAGTTATAGTGGACTGCTACAGTGGTTTGGACAAGGTCTCAACAGTAAATTTGGAGCAGTAACAGGACACCATACTGGCTGTCCTGTGTTTGACAGGATACCTTTGCAATAACTGCTGACTGAGGGGAACAAATGTCTCTTCTATTTTACAGGCTTATGTAATGTTTTATTTTGCAGGGCAAAGAAGGAGACTTTGTTTATAAAGAAGTGATCAAATCACCCTCTGCTTCCCGCATATCTCTGGGCAAAAAGGTGAAGTCTGTAAAAGAAACCATGAAGAAAAGGATGTCTAAAAAATACAGCAGCTCTCTGTCTGAGCAGGTATGTAAGGTCTGCAGTGGAACCCACTTAATAATGTAGAAGTGATAATCAATATTGATTTCCATGCGTCAAGGCATTTCTAACAAGACTATATGGTGTGGCTTATTCCCATGTTCTTATAAAATCCCTACTGTGAAATGGCTTCCTATAGATGCCAATACCATGGAAAATGCATTTTCAGATTTTCATTTAAGTAGCTCATCAGCAGAAGTCTGTCATTGATGGCATCACACATCTCACTCTCTATTCCCATTTCTTTTCTGTCATAATTTATTAAGGGAACCAGTCTGTGACACAGGGTCACAGTAGTACATTTAATCTGCAATTCCGACTTCAGTTTAAATTCCCAGCATAACTTCACATACGCCGCTCCTCTTTGCTATTACAGATCTTTTCTCCATCATAGCTTGCCCTCTGCAGCAGCCCATTAAAAGAGAGACACAATCTAGTCAGAAACGGGCATCCCACAGAAGATTTTCCTATTATTCTTTCATTACAGATTTTTATAGCTTATTCTTGGAGGCAAACCTGAAGTACATTAGTTCTAAATTAGGCTTTGAATTTCAGTGGCCTAGAAACAATTGCAGTCTTTTTCCCTTTTGGTGTACTGCGGGTTCCTTGCTTTAGTGGAGTGTCAAAAATCTTTGGCATTTGTTTAAAACCAGTCTTGCTGCTTGCAATGTGTAAGGAAGACATTTGAAAGCCTCAGGGAGAGCAGAGCTCTTCCTTGTTAACATCGCCCCCAGCTGGGCTCGTACCGGCCTCTGGGTCACAGGGAATGCTTGCAGTCATAGAGAATTGGGAATGGAAAGGAGGCTGGAGGCACGCCCTGACAGATCTGCCTTTTGGTATTATTGCAAAGCCTTCATGCCTGTAAAAAGAGCAGTTTGTAACATTCAGAGTAACAACCCCAAACTGAAGAATGTGGAAGCAGCAGAGAGAGGCAGAAATGTGACCAGTTTTATGCCATTCTTTGCAACACTAAAATCCCTTTCCTGCAGAACTATTAGCCTTTCCTATTCATAACCAGGGGCAGTGCTACAGTTGTGGTTATTTAATTTAAACTTACAATTAAAATACTTTAACATGATTTTATAAGAAGATGCCTTGGTGTCTGGCTGGATTTACAAGTGCCCCTCTGCAAAGTCTGCCACAAAAAAAGGATCCTTTGAGAAATTGATTTACAGTGATTTAGCAGTACTTCTGCTCTCTATCTCTCTCTCTGAGGAGATTGACTTGACCTCTGAAGTCATATGCTGGGATGAGTTTTTCCCTAATGATTTGCAGCGTGCAAATAGTAGTATTCATCTAAAAGTTTTATGACCACGCAACTCCACAAAAACTCTTGTATGCAAGCTGTAGTTCTTTTGTTTTCAAACTTTATGGCATAGTTGTTTTAGAGTATTGTAAGTTTCAGGCATCATGACTCAAACTATGTGCCGGTATCTTTTTGTGCATTCAGAAAAACAAGCAAAACTATGCTGGCCACAGGTATCTGCTGCTTTGTTTTAACTGTGCTTCACAGAGGCTGACAGAATTTCAATTTAGGAAAGACCGGTTTTGATTTTCTGTAATGCTTGACTGAATGAAAAGAGAAATTCCCTCACCTATTGCACATGTAGCAAAATCATTTTATATTTATGCATTTATGTTTATGAGTATGTATACTATGCACAGGCTGCATTTTCTGGCAAATTCTTTTTTTTTCTTGTGGGTAAATGAGCAGTGATATCAACAATTCACTGCAAAAAACAACAAAACATTGCTGCACATCTCACTTGCTTTGTCTGACTTGTTTGTGTTCATCTTTGTACAAAAACCTGATTCAGAAAGCTGAATTTGGCACAAGCTGTTTTGCAAGTACTGCTGGCAAAATAATATCATGTGTCATGAAAAGCTTTGAATTGGGAATTTGTGTAGTGTTTCTTTCTACTTACAGTACTAGCTTTTTTAGACTGGATTGTTTGCTCTCATCACTACTGTCCTGCCTACAAAGTGGAGTTTCTACCACAGCTGAGTACTGCTAAATAAGTTGACAGAAGGTTTCAACCTGTCTGGTAAAGAGCAGGAAAACAGAATATTTTTCCTTAGAGGTGAACAAGAAGCTCCTGTCAGTGCCTGTGTTCATTTACCAGACTGAAATGGTTCAATCCCTTTCAGGAGTCCAGCCCTGGGGTCATGCCAGGTTCTCCACAGTCGCCACCACCAGACAGTGACTCCCTGGACAAACCCAAGCTGAAAGCCGGTGGCTCAGTAGAGAGCCTGAGGAGTTCCTTAAGCGGTCAGAGCTCAATGAGTAAGTTCAGCTGTAATTGTGTTGCTCCATTTCTGTGGCTTCAGGGAGCAGAGATCTCCACAGTAAGCAGAATCCGAGAAAGTCAAAGCAGAAACAGTGGTTAAAAGTAGGAAGGCTGATGAGTTAGTCATTAAGGGTTTATAAAGAACTGTAAGCTCTTTGGTGATTTTTTTCTTCTTTGTGTTTTTACAGAGCCCTGAAAAAAGTGAAATCCCATTTTCTGGCTGAATTTGCTGGGTCCTGCTATTATAATATAAATATTATATATAAATGTAATAATGATCCTGTTTGCTACTGGGCAAGGATCATAATTCTCACTCCAAGTGAGAAATCTCCTGGTCACTCCTGATGGGCTTCCCACCCTCTCTTTAGAAAAACTTTGAGGTTCTCTCATTAAGTAGTTAAAGGAGGAGTAAATAGTATTTAAAACCTCTCTGGCTAAGATTTTTCTCTACATGAAACAGAGCTTAAATGGAACACAGATGATGTGAGCTTACTGCACTATTTACCAAATTTCAGGACATGAGAGAGGTTCTGCAAGCCTTATGCAGGACTCGGAGTTTGTTTTCCTCACATCACTGTTTTTTCTGTAAGCAAAACTTCCCAGAAAGATGACATCTCCTGTGATGTACTGCAGATCAGACACTAGGTAAATGGCTTCTCAGTTAAATATTGAGGAGGTGAATTCAGGAAAACAGGAGTGCAGATTAACTAACTCTCCCATCTCATGTGTCTATGAAAAATAGCAGCATTTGAGATTTTCAACTTTTATTACCATTTTTGTGGAAAGAAAACCCATTTTCTGTCTTGCTTCTGTTGCTGAAGCTTCTTCACAAAGAGACTTCTTTTTATGAACTGAAATTATGTCCCTCACACAGGTGGTCAGACAGTGAGCACAACAGATTCCTCAACCAGCAATAGGGAGAGTGTGAAATCAGAAGATGGTGATGATGAAGAGCCTCCTTACAGAGGACCTTTTTGTGGAAGAGCCAGGGTTCACACTGATTTTACTCCAAGTCCTTATGATACAGATTCTCTGAAGCTCAAGGTACCAGCTATATCTGTTTCTAAGGGGTCAATTTATTTTGGTAAAATTCTAAATTAAGAGCTCTTTGCAAGAACCACAGAATTTTCAATCTTTTAACGAATTTATATGTGTGTTTTAAGCCCTTCATCATGTCTTATGCATTTAAGATTTGCTTATTGTATAGCAATTACAGAATTACAGTGAAATGTTATAGAACATAAGTAAGTACTAGTGTTTCTCCACGTGCAGGGAAAGACACTTGTGTCTTTAGTTTAGGGAAAAACAATATCGTACTGTGAATTCCTTTCCATTTTGCAAAGATTTTGCTTGAAGGACTGGAAAAATACTTCGTCTGCCACAAGGAAATAATCCTCAGCGGAAAAATTTTCAAAACCCTTGGAAGAAATGTGCATGCACCTGCACAAAGTGTCTCTTAAGTCTCTTAAGTCACTTTGATTTTGAAATACTTTTCCAACTGAATGGTTGTCCCACTTTAATTTTTTTCTGGATATCAACTTTAATTATTTTTAGTTGTGCTGTATTCAGTTCAAACTATTTGACTCCTTACATTCATTCATTAAAATTCAAAGGCCAGCTAATTCCTGTTAAAGCAGATGTATGTAAGGTAATCACTTAGGCATACAAAATCAGTTGTGCATCCATTTCTTTGTTACAGTCAGGAGCACAACAAAAGCAGCATTGTTGTATGGCTCCTTCTGGAAAGGCCTCCTTTGCTCAGGAGATCTGATGTGAGACTGTGCCCATACACACTGATCTTGTTCTTATTTACACCAATTTCGGACAGCTGCATAGCTTAGAGACATTTGTACAGTACTGCAGTGGTGCTCTACAGAGTTGTCAGCAGGTTTGTGAATCTGGGCAGTAGGGATCCATTCCAGGTTCTTTTCTTGACTTGTTCTGTGGTCTAAGTCATGTCACTTAATTCCCTTTTTTTTCCCATTTGTAAAACAAATATAATCAGACATTTTTGCAAGAGCTGTGGTTAAGCTTTTAGAAACTAAAAAGTGGGTTTGGTTAAATATCAATCAGAAGGCATTCTTAAAAGGCTTTCTTGCTTCTTCCATCTGCAGAAAGGTGACATCATTGACATAATCAGCAAACCACCCATGGGCACTTGGATGGGCCTGTTGAACAACAAAGTTGGCACTTTCAAATTTATCTATGTGGACGTGTTAAATGAAGAGGAAGAGAAGCCGAAGCGGCCCACCAGGAGACGTCGGAAAAGCAGACCACCCCAGCCCAAGTCAGTTGAGGATCTCTTGGATCGCATCAACTTAAAGGTCCAAATTCTCTTTCTCTCTGTTTACCCTTCAGTTTTGCTTATGGGAAGGGGGCCACACCTTTCGAGTTGTTAGTTTCGCAAGCTGCACACCAAACTCATAATCCTAAGGATTGTGGCACCACTTAGCAGAATCAGGTCTCGGCTGCAGAGTGAAAATAGCTGAGGCCAGGCAGAACTGCCCGTCAGGCTTGATCAAGTGCCTCAAGCTGCAAGCCATGTGCACTCAAAGACTGTAAATTGCTGCACAGTATGGCCGCTAGCTAACACACACCAGAGGCAAGCAAAATGAGTAAAATAGCAATGGTTACCCTCTTTTTAGAGAGGACAGTTTTTTCCACATTTCTGTTCAGAAGCGCTAGGGATAAGTTGGTATGGCTGTCATTCACCTTTCGTACTTCTCCCCTCATACAAAGCCATGCCATACTGTGTGCTCAGGTAGCATGATAGCCAGGCCATCTAATACAGTGCATTCCAAATACAGAAATCTGTGCAGCATTCTAGTTCTGGCACAGCTACTTCCCTAAACTCTGAGCAGTCTTTATAAAAGCTGTATTACTATAATTTTGGTGTTGTGCACTGGTGTGCATTTACTTAACTACTTAACTTTTTTTGCTGTTTGCAAAAATCTCATCTAGTATCTTTATTGACAAAACAAGTTGAATAATTATGTTATCTTACAGCTCTTCTCTTTTTTTTCTTTTTTTTTACCTTTGTGCAGGAGCACATGCCCACTTTTCTATTCAATGGTTATGAAGATCTGGATACCTTTAAGCTTTTAGAAGAAGAAGATTTGGATGAACTCAACATTCGAGATCCTGAGCACAGAGCTGTTCTCCTCACAGCAGTGGAACTTCTACAGGAATATGATAGTATGTGGGATGTTTGAGATTTTCTGTTTTACCAGAGCTCTGCCAAGAACCTTGTGAAACCCTTAAAGCAGAAAACTGGTTCCAGGATTTTGATCCTTTTCTTTTTTTCCTCATACAGTTATTTCCAGGGTAATCCTCTGTAACATGGTAGATTTTTGAGGAGTGACTTAAGACTTGCGTTTGTTCTGCCGAAATTCTTCTGTTTATGTAAGCCCTGCAACCAACTTAATTAATATCAAGTGTCCAACACATAATGCTTCAGAATATTGATGTGCAAGAATAAATTGTGAGATAACCTATTCAAAATAAGAGGCTAAGACATGGAGAACAGGAAAGAAGAAATTTTCAGACTAGGGGAAGAGGTTAAGATTATCAGTGGTAGGAGAAAGGTCAAAGCCCAGAGAGCTGTGGAGAAGTATAATGTGAATTAACTTTACAGGCATGTGCATGTTTCTTGGACTGTTAATTGCAGGATTGTACACGTAGCTTCACGGGGTATATATGACAATACAGAGATTTTTGAAGGGAGCAAATATCTCAGTCAAGTTCAAAGAGTGAAAGAGAGTGACCCACCTATCTAATGTGCAGCACTGCAATTTTTCCCACTGTGGTCTCAGGCAAGTTGTTGCAAAGATAAGGAAAAGTGGAGTAAGCCATGGCAGTTGAATTCAATGGTGTCTTTGCTGCACAGGAATAAGCAGGGCCTAGTTGCAGCAACTTAAGACAGTACTGAATTTCCCCTTCATCCCAAGTGTCAGCAGAACATTGGTATCCACCGAGCAGAATCAGTGGAATGGATTGTGTGAGGGCTTTCTCAGCTGCTTCTGTGCAAATTCCTATGTTTTAGCTTAAACTGCCAAAGCAGTGTTTTAAACAGCGACTTTTTCAGTGGGCAGAGCTTAATTCAATTATAGTGTTATGTGTGGTTAGTATCTTTAGACAGTGCTGTGTAGCCTCAGTTCTCACTGACATGTAGCTTTCTTGCTCATTTCCCAAAGAGGCATCTACTCTTTCTTTGCCCTTCTCTACACCCCAGTTAAACCACAGTTGCAGAATTAGATTCTTTTCACTTACATTAGAGTAGCTTTTTGTCATCCAATATGAGCTTCTCTTTATTATTTGCAGACCTATTTAGAATACTAACTTCCCTGAAGAAGTAATTTTTTTCAGGGTCCTTCAGTTTTGGTTTGAAAACTTGAAGATACAGTGGTTAGGAAGTACAAATTCCAGCTCCAAATCAGGAGGAGAAAGAAGTGAGGACTAGACACCTAGAACCTGGGAGAGGCAACAGTACATAGTTCCACCCCATAATTACTTGTCGTGTGCTGAGATCAGGAATTGGAATAGCCATTTCTGACAATTTATTGCAGGGAAAAAACAACAGCATAAACTGTATCCTTGCACCATGAGATTGGTTTTCTGTATCTTCAGCTCCAGATTTAGCTTCTTTCCACAAAATGATTTCTAACAAAACATTCTGAGTAAATTCCTGGAATCCAGTCTATGCAGCCTGGGTGGACCACACTTGAGTGCTGGCTTTTTGCACAGACCAAGGAAGGAAGGAATTGATACCGCTAGTCTCTTTTGTGTCCCTTCACCCTTTGTTACGGGACAGTATTTAATGTGCCAGACCCATTCCCAATCCTTCTCTGGGTCTTTTCAAAGGTATTTCCAAGTTAGGATTTTATTCTTTTTTACTTGACTCAGTTCTTTTCAGTGCTCTTTTCTTCTGTTTAGGGTGTTGGGGTTTTTTTTAAGTCGTAGAAAGAACTTTTCCATCGTCATTTTAAATAAGTTTCTGTGGTTGTAAGTTGCACACATGAATTCCATTCTGCTTTCATTATGTACCATGTTGCTCCCTCACACTCTTGCTGAGTCTGTTGCTTAATCATTTACCAAACAGGATGAATGTTTCCAGCATTTGTGATGGCTTTTCATAATGCTCATGCTTTTATAAAACAGTGGTCTGATGTAGTTAATACAACAGGAAAGATCACAGAATCACTTAGGTTGGTAAAGACCTTTAGGATCATTGAGACCAGCCAAGTCCATCACTGAACTAGATCCCTAAGTGCCACATCTACACATCTTTTAAATACCTCCAATGATGGTGACTCGACCACTGCCCTGGGCAACCTTTTCTAGTACCTGACCACCTTTTCAGTGAAGAAATTGTTTGTAATTCATGAGCTAAACCTCCCTTGGCACAACTTGAGGCAGCTTCCTCTTGTCCCATCACTTGCTACTTAGGACAAGAGACCAACCTCTCTGCCTGGCTACCTTTCAGGTATTTGTAGAGTGCATTAAGGTCACCCAGAGCCTCCTTTTCTCCAGGCTAGACAACCCCAGCTCCCTCTGCCACTCATAAGACTTGTGCTCCAGACGTTTCACCAGCTCTATTGCCCTTCTCTGGACACACAAGATAATAGTGTTTGAAATGGAAGGTTGAGAAGTTTAGTCACTTTTTCTGTTTGCCTATTTTTCACTGTATTCTCACATCCTTTAGGTAACAGCGACCAGTCAGGATCTCAGGAGAAACTTCTCATTGAAGGCCAGGGCCTAACCGGATGCTCTCCTCGGGATTCTGGCTGCTACGAAAGCAGTGAAAACCTGGAGAATGGTAATGGTGACAGCACTGAGCCTTAAAATTCCTACAGTTTTTTTTCAGTAGATAATTTCATATATTTCTCCTATTCCTAGCTAACACAAGTTACTTCGTACCTCCTTTGCTCTGACTACCTCTTTTACTCTTGACTTGAGCCATTGGTTTTCATTGCTACTGTCTAATTTATTTGCATTGGTAGGAAACAGATCACATTTCACCAATAGTCTTTCCTTTGTGATCCTAAGGCAATGGGCACTCTCACTACCATTCCCTGCCTTCTCCACTCCCAATCATATTCTCATGCCGCCATGCCTCATGAGGCGGGCACTGCTTGCACACTGGTAGCCCATGTTTAAGGAACCACCAGTGGAGAAGTCTCTCAACTCTACTGAGATTAGGAGGATTTCTCTTGTTAAGAAAAAATGTCCTCTGTTTTAAGCCGTATTTTTGTGTTTGCTTAGGCTGCATGTTGCATTCTCTGATCAGAACCCAGCTGCGAAGATTTAGGACTTTTTAGTGTATGAACACTAGAAAATTAAATTAACTGAGAAGTTGGCAGGGAAATAAACTAAAGAAACCCCAGCTAATAATATCAGTTCCCTTTGCCTTATCCTGCATCAGTAAAAGGTGATGCACTGAAAAATTACCAAGGCAGACAATAATAGAGATTTTTTTGTCTGTGTTCTGAAGAAACAGGTTATTATGCTGACTGAGCATGCTTTACCTGAGGAATGGTCTAAACTTGTCATTAGGGATGGAATATTAAAAGAGAAGGTATTGATGTGAGTTTGGCATTATCACTCCAAGCATTTGAGCCATGGCTTTGCCTGACTGGTTGGTTTCATCACTAACATCCAGCATAAATAGGAAACCAAGAACAGGATAAATAGATACTGTATATGCTTTATAGTGGCCATTCTTCCAATTTAAAATATGAGCTAAAGATCTTTCTCAGAGTATGTGCATTTTCTCTCAGTCTGACACTCAAACATAACCATTTATTGAAGAAAATTGCAATTTGCTTTGAAGCTGAATGCCTGAAATCAACAATATACTAAATTCCAGAAAGCATGGCATTCTTTTTCTTGAACATGAATCTACATCCATTAGGCATACTGGAATAGAATCATAGCTAAATATATAGCATATGTGACAATTTTCTTTCATTTTTATCTCTTAAGTGCCATCATAATGATAGCTGTAACACTGAAGTTAAAGTGCTGCCTGTACATTTTCCTTACTTTAACAATGTAGTAAAACCTTTAGAAAGCAATTGGCCTTGCCTGTCTGCTTAGATACTCACATTTAAACTAATATTTCTGTCTGAGTTTTCTAGAACGTGAAATGCTGATGATTTTTATATTGCTTTCTATGTATGGCTTGCTGCATTTCTGTATCATTTTTGTTCACAATTGCATTTAGTGTTTGTTTTGAAAACCATTATGAAAAGAATGTTTGTTACCGGATTCATTCAGAGATTTTGTCAAGGCTAGTTAATCTGAAATCTGCTCCACCTTTTTTGCAAAGTTCATGGACCATGGTTGTTTATATTCATATTGTTTTCAAAATATGTTGTGTTCTCTCATCTTTTAAGATAAGGATAGTCATTCATCTGATATAAACACCATAATGTGCAGATCAGCACTTCATAATTGGGAAATGCATTCTGAGAAGAAACTGATCTTCACAATTTCTGGGAAATGGCTATACGTAATATTTTGATGACTAGTGTAGCATCTCGTTTGGGGCTGATACTAGATCTTTTGGCATCAGTTCAAGATTTCAGAGCTGCTCTTACATTTTGGCTAGAAAATCGTTTGCTATATACTGTAGCATGGCTCCAGATGTGTCTTTTTTAAGTACTTCTCTGGGTCTCACTGCAGATGTATGTGGATATTCTCTTGGGTATCCACAGAGTACTTAAGCAGCATTGTAGTTTTATTTCAATTCACAGAGAGCAAGGAACATGCAGTTTGTGACCTATCCAGTGTTAGACAGGAGGAACCTCAGAACAGAAAGCAACCATCCATGATCAGTTGATAAGTCCATATAGAAACAGGGCAGAAGAGAGCAAGCTGTCCCTTAGACTTCTGACAGTGGTGCTGTTATTGGGATAGTTTTGTGTGCATGTTACCAACAGTCTCAGATAAATCTGGAAACCATATTGGAAATCTGTTTTTCACAGGACTGGCTAAAAGCAGACAGTGACAAAACAGAATAGCAACAGAGCAAGCATATTTGATGCTTGCCAGGATGCTCTTGGGGAGTTAATAATTTAAGGACTTCAGAATTTGGGTACCCTTTCCTGGCATTCATCCTTTTTTCTGAAACTTTTTATGTACATCCCTGGTCTTCCTTAGGACCTCCATACCTAACAGTGTCAGTGTATGATCTCTGTCATACTCCTTCCAAAGTCATCTCTTTTCTAGTCTGAGAAGGCCTCCTAATTATTCCCCGTAGGTCATTCATGTCTCCGGTCATGCCTGACTTTTTTGAATCTTTAGTTGTTGTGCTGTATAACTTCTTTAAGGGGACATGAAGAGATCAGAATTGCAACGCACAGAGCTGAATGAGCAGAAGAACCATGGCTTTATCAGGCAGGATAGGGGTATTCTCTGATTTGTTCAGAAACTGAAGCCCAGATTTTCATAGTGCCAGGCAGGCATCCTAAGCACTTAAGCATTCAGTCCTAGTTAGTCAGAAAAGGAAGCAACAGAACAGGTGGCCACATGGCCTAGTGTAATGTGCATTTCTACTGGATTGTAATCAACAGAAAAAGCAATGAGGCTAGTATTGTCTAAGGTGCCATCATCTTTGTTGTGTCAACAGAGCTGTTTGAAATGCACCCAAAATACAGCCACAGAAAGTAGTGCCAAAATGAAGTTAATCAAATCTGGGATATGGACAAGCCACTAAATGCATTCTGTGTCTGGTTTTGCATACTTAAATTTCTGAGGACTATCTTCCATATGGAAAAAAAAGTACTAAAAGAAACACTGAATTTTTTTTTGCTGTGGCACCTCTAGAGATACCCTGCACGGTAGTCTGCTTTCTTCTGAGGCAGATGGTGACAAGGAATTTAAAAGTTCCATCTCTGTGATCTAATAACAAGAAGCAACATGAGAGGTAGACAGTGCTTTGTCTAGCAAAAACTGCAACTTAACATTAAAAAGAGGAGTTGAAGTATTCTCTGTAGCTTGAAGTGAACATGGAAATACTGCAAACTTTTCATTCATTTTGTGAAAGTTCCACCTTTGTAATCTTCATTTTTATCCAGTCACTTGTGTCCTTCTGCACACATTTAAATCAGAGCTACTGCTGCAGTTGACAGCACTACAAAAGGCATTAGATTGATTAACTGTAGGGGGGATTCATAAGACTGAGTTATTATCAAATATCGTAACATTAAAAATACATTTAAAACCTTACTAGCTATACTCTTTAACTCTTAGAGGTTGTTTTTTTTTTTTTAACTAAGGTAGGGAATGTTACATTTGTGGACATTATATAACTCTCCACTTTATGAAAACAAAAATACATTTAAAAGTCTGTTTTCAGGAAATGCCACCTTCTTTTCTTAATTTCTCAGAAGTATGATGAAGTTCTACCTGGCAGTAAGGAGGGAAGGAATAGATGGGAAGAGAAATCATGGCTGCCCTCCTCATGCTGCTCTTAAGTCTACATAAAAGAAATACATTCTCAACCACTGTTCTTTGTACAAAGCAATTGCATGTTTGGTTATATATGTTAATAGACAAAATGTTTTGAACTGCTTCTCATTCTCACCACATTTGTATTTTTATGCATAACAGGGGTAGAATGAACAAAAGATTTGATTTTACTTTCACAAAATTTTGCTTTTCTCCTTTTTCTTGTTTTTTTTTTTCTTCTTCCTTTTCCTGTTCCCCATTTCTTCTTTTTTCCATTCCCAGGCCTTTCCACAGACATACCCTGTTTTTGAAGAAATGAACTGCTGCTTGCTAGATATCCTTATGGCTTCAGTAAGAGCTTATATTGCACATAGTAGCATTTTTCACAACTTTTCTTTCACTGACAAAATTCCTAAGGGGGCTTTCCTTAAACCAGTGTAACCCCTGATTAATATTTCAGATTGAAAAGAAGGTACATGCATTTTGTTATGTGAGCTTTGACAGCAAGCCCCAGACAATAGTGTGACTTACTGCACAAGTCAGACATGTGCTGGCAAATATGAATAATGGAAGGAGAACACTCCTTTTCATGCTCATTACATATTGACGTTAGTGCCTGAAGGCACTTAAAAAATGAATGTAACATTTCTTACACATGTCTTTTTAATGTGCTTGCAAGTTATTTTCAGAAGGCAGTGGCCAAGCTCCATGGAAAGGTGTAGACGGAAAGGTCTTTCTGCTAGTTCTGAGCTACCTGAACTCAAGGTAGTAGCAAGGCAACCAACTTCAGTGTGGGATGTGTCTCTATTAGTGTTTTGTGGAAATGGTAATACTTAGCTTGGGTAGAACTGTGTACTATACAGCTGTGGAGAAAGCAGTTCCTATGTGCTCGCATTCATCCTGGTAGGTACACCTTGATTTTAGGTACAGTAAACTTTTTTGATGGTGAGTGAAGGGAGTGTTTTCCTTATTTCTTCTTAAATGTAACCTCCATTTTCTTGGCTAGTTTTCTGGATACTTTTGTTTTTCAAACTCAGAGTAAGAGAAAAAAGAAAGCAGGCTATTTCTTTTTTAGGTTAAACAGGTTCTTTCTTTCATATGCAAGGCAAGCAGTGTATATTATTCAAAAGCCAAGCACTGAACTGCTTTCAGGATAAAGGTCTGAAGGCAAGCTGCATGAGAAGGAAGCATCTATCACTTAAAAGTACACCAGATTACTTTAGTTCTGATGTAGCCAGCAAAACCTCTCAGCTTTCTAAAAGGATTGGGTCCTTTAATTGGCAGCTGTTGATTGTCTATTATTAGAAACTTTAGCTATTATTTAGCCAATTTTTTTGGTTTGAGGCTTTGGCTGTTAGGTTTTTTTCCTTTCACATTGGAAAAAGGAATCAAGCTTTGTTTGTCTGTCTGTCTGTCTATATCTATCTATCTATCTATCTATCTATCTATCTATCTATCTATCTATCTATCATCTAGCTAGCTACCTATCTACCTACCTACCTACCTATCCTGATTTTAGAAAGCTTACTACGCATGAGGGAAAATATCCCTGTCACCCTGAAAACAGTAACTGTCCAGGAGGTGCTGTCATTCTGAGAGGTCATTGGCTTTAAAACAAATTTACTTTTGTCTTGTTGAAAAAAAGGTTAAAAAATTGATACAGTATTTGAGAAATGACCTCGTATTTAGAGTAATGAATACTTCGTAGCCGCAGCCCCTGTGATCAGAATTTTTCTATCAAGCAATGTTTCTGGACCTCACTGTTTAAAATCAGTGGTGCATATCTCATAAAAATATAAAATAAAGCTTACAAAGAACATGTGGTTCATATTGACATCTTGTCTTAAGTAAAACACCAAATCTCTTAAGACCTTACACTCTGATAACACACTGTGACATGAGACTAACACTAAGATTAGTCACACTTGAAACTCCCTTTTGAAGCATTTCTCCATCTCATAAGATTTTTTTGTATAAAACTCTGCCATCCTTAAAAGTAGCTTTACAAAGGGGCTGGTGCAAAACCAATCTTCCTGCACTTTCTTGCTTTCTGTTCTGTCATTGCCAATAGTTTGTTGCTCATTTAAAAGATGAAATAACACTATTGGTGTGTAATTAAAAATTAGTAAGCAGGGTCTTTAAAAAAATCCTGTTTAATATAGTAAATGTCATTAGAAGATGAACATTATTATTGATACATTAAACAAATTAGAAAAGGAAAAAATTGTAGGTCTTTTGAGTTATTTCGAGGGGCCTGTCAAACCAAGTCATACAATTTGTATAGACTGTCAGTTCTAACTGTAGGATATTTATTTCTGCACTGAAGAAAGGTTTATATGAGCTAAACCTCAAATATCTGCAAATTGGAGAATAGGAAGGATATTAGATATTTGGGATGTATTTTACTTATATGGTCATATTTACCGGTTTTTCTCTAATAAAGCTGAAGTTCACAAATTCATATGCTTAAAATGGTTTTTGTTCTAGAGTTAACAAAAAGAGAATAAATCATTTTGTTTCCAAAGCATTTAGAAGTGATCTTTTGTTTATGCTGCACATTTGGTTTGGGGTTTTTTAATGGTGAATTTATTCATTTTTAGGTAAAACTCGAAGAACCTGTCTTCTCCCCTCAAAATCAGCAAGTGAGCATAGCTTTAAGGATTTCAGCAGAAACCAGCTATCAAATTATCCCACGCTTCCACTGACCAAGTCAATAGAAACTCTACAACAAGGGGAAAAAGAAAGCCGGTTGAGTTGTGCCCATCGTGCTCTGAAGAACTCTGTCCAACCTCCAGCCGTTACGGGTCTGAAGAAGAACCGCAGAAGTTTACCAGTCACTGTCTGTCGGAGCTATGAAGCTCTGGATGGCCCCCAGGATGTAGATACATGGCCAAGATCTCACTCACTGGATGATCTGCAGGGAGAATCCAATACTAACCTACAGGACACGGGCAAGCAAATAGGTTCTTTTCCTCAGGATTCACTGGATATAGCAAAAAAGGCAACTGGCTCTGCCTTGCCATCTCACTCTCATGCAGGCAGCTGTAGGGTAGATGACTTCATGGTTAAGCAGGGTAAAGGAGCTGCTAGTTCTCAGAAGGGAAGAGCTAAGGAGTTGGACTGCCCTGTAGTGGAGACTGCAGGTGGAAAGCCTGCTCCATTCCCCGTGAAAAACTGTGAAGCTCAGTCTGCCTCAATGATGCATCATGCCCCTGGAAATACAAGGATGCCTCTGGATATACAAAGTAAAGGCTTTCATGATCTTGCACGGGCTGATTATGCTCCAGTCCTCAAGGGAGGTCTAGAAGCTGAGCAAAAAGGCACAAATGAGGCAAGAATGCAACCAAAAAATCCTTCTCAGCCGCCACCCGTCCCTGCCAAAAAATGCCGAGAACGCCTTTCTAATGGATTACACCATCCTCCCATGACCACAAGTGGGAATCACTCAAGTCTAGAGGCGCCATGTTTGCCGGTAAAAAAGACCAACTCATCCACTCCCATTGATTGTCATGGAGCACCTGTCAATAGGACACCTTCTGAACAGGAGCCCAGTACCCCTCCTAGTCCACTGCCACCCTGGCTGTCGGAGCTCCCAGAGACTGCTAGTGTTCAGCAGCATGTGGTAAAGCTAGGTCCTGCTTCAACGAGGAAAGTCTCTTGTAGCAGGGTAATGGATCTGGAAACGGTGATAGAAAACAAGTTGCAGTCTGAAGACATTGATCTTACTGAAGAACCATACTCAGACAAGGTAAGTGCTAACCACTTTAATGGTTTTATTCTGCTAGCATTTCAAGGGATGGTCTTTCATTTATTGTATATCATTTCTTTTGTGAGTAACTATCCTAGATAAACCAAAAATCATTGAGACATTAGATATTCTCTAACTCTGTCTTTACTGTCAGAGTAGTAACTCTTGTGTTGTGGGGGACTAAGAAATCCCAGACTTATTCAGAACCTTCATCTTTTCAGCTCACGGGTGCCTTGGTGGCACTGGGCATGGAAATTACTCTTTCTCTGCTAATGTGGGGAAGTAGAGCTGAAAAAGGAAGTAATGATCAGGTTTTATGTTTCCAAGAAATTCTGAATTGATAGCATCAATAAGACATCCTTTTTTGGGGGCCATGGGGGGCAGGTAAGGAAGGAGTCCTAAGGTGCAGTCCTTCCCCAAGGGATTGCTTTTTCAGTTTTCATGGAACCTCGAGGAAAACTCCTTCTTGCTGCCATCCTGCAGCATTTATGTTGCATTGATTGGTCTGTATTGATACACTTTTTTAATCTGTCCTCTCTCCTTTGTGTCTGACTGGCAACATTCAGCATGGTCGCTGTGGCATTCCTGAGGCTTTGGTACAGAGGTACTCTGAAGACTTAGAGCAGCCTGAAAAGGATGTTGCCACAAACCTGGACCAAATCCGGGTAAAGCAGCTGAGGAAGCAGCATCGCATGGCAGTGAGTATTTCTATAAACCAAATTTTCTTATTTATGAGCCAACTTTTAAAAGGACTGACTAGTAGTAAAGAGAGATTCTTGTGAAGTTCTGGTACAAAAGTGCTCTCTGTATTCATCGAGCAGGTACAACATAGGTAGATGTACTGCAAGGACAGAATGGAGCTCCCCCTGTCCTAAAGGAGGATAGTTAGTAGTTGAAAGAAGAGTGAATAGCCCTCTCTTGACTGAATAATAGTCTTAGAAGTGTAAGCAGACTGCAACTAGTGGTAACAGAGACTTGCTTACTAAGAGTGGCATGTATTAAATGCTTCTGTATTGAAATCTGAAAGGTTTGACACTCCTTTTTAATTTCTTAAACTGTACTAGTGTCCCCTCCTCCTTAGCAAAAGCAGGAGGGGAAAGCAGCTAGAAACTTTTATGGCTTTTTCTCAGAGAACTTGGTGTGTTTGAGGAGGTAACAGACAAAATTGGTATTCTCTTGCCTTACTGAGAAATTAAATGGATCACTCTGAAAAGTCTTGTTGCTGGTTATTTTTCACTGATCTCAGACTAATTCAGAATGGCACATGACAGTCACCCAAGCAAGCAGCTGGATACCGCCTACTGTGTCTATATTGCCAAAATTGTTGCTTCTGTGCCAAGTGATCTCAGCCTTTCAGTCCACACTGCTCTCATACTGAAAAATGTGACACGAGAGAAGTTGAAACATCTGCCATGAAATCACACCAGTTTGGAAGAGTCAAAAAAACCCCTTGCTGTAAAACAAGAAGATACGTTTAACATTAAGGGTTCTCTTTTCTTTCTTTTATTTTACTCCTCAGATTCCAAGTGGAGGACTCACCGAAATTTGCCGTAAACCTATATCCCCAGGACTCATCACCTCTGTATCTGACTGGCTTATTTCCATTGGTCTGCCTATGTATTCCAGCCTGCTCACAGAAGCAGGGTTCAACACACTGAGCAAAGTGCCTTCTCTGTCACAAACTTGCCTTCAAAAAGCTGGCATCACAGAGGAAAGGCACATAAGCAAGCTCCTGGCAGCGGCAAGACTCTTCAAACCTCTTGATCCAGAGGCAATTTAACATACTCCATAATGTGACATTGCCTGGTTGAGAATCCACTGCTTCTTCCTGCACCAGTATTGCTCTAATTACTTCACATAGCTAAAGGGATCAAGGAAGTGGCTCCCAAGGACAGGCAGATATCTTCTTCAAAGGATATGAAAGTCTTTGGCAACTAAAGGAGAAGAGAAGCAACCACCAGGTAACATAGATGGTACTTCCTTCCCCCCTCACTCCCATCTAAAGTATTCTTGTTTCTTAAAATGCACAGGGTTGGCCTGAGAATCAGACTGCTTCACAGAACCCTTGCACATTTTCCTCAAGTTTGTGATAGTGATACTAGTAACAGGTCTTTTATACATCTAGGTTCCAGGTACCTGAAATCAGTCTGAAAGACCAGGTACAAGCCAAGGCACAAATTCCAGTAGAAGATGTTTAGCAAATACCTTTTGTTTATTTTAGTCTAGAACTAAACACAAAGCCCTCCCTGGTCATTTTTGCTGTTGCTTGGTGTAGGTCATAATACGCCGCACAGCCTTTAGCTAGGCCAAAGTTAATGGACTGGATTTAGTTTTCAGTGTGGTCCATCTCTGTCACTCCAGTGCAACTAACCCATGGAGAGTCAGAAAGCTTCCTTTTATTTGTACAGAGCTGAGGTCATTTTTATAACTGCTTTCTAGCAATCAGCTTTTTATTTGCCTTAAAATAAGCTTTTAAGCAGTTACCTAGTGTTCACTTACCTGTATTCACATTTCCCAAGCCTTGTTTCAACCTGTCACCCTTAAGTTGCACTTAGGGTGATTACCAGCTGAAGTAGCTTCTATAAAATGCCCCATCATAACACCTTCTGTGTTGTAGAGATGCTTTTACGAATGCAGGGTTATGCTAGGTTTCAGTTGTCAGGTTAACTTCTTGTTCACTACAGTCTGCATTTGCTGTTGTTACTAAACTGTTCCAAGATATACTGCCTTGTATATATGTAACTGCTTTTTATTTTAATCATACTCTGTGTACTGTGTTATATTGTCAATCATTATGCTGCAGCTTTGACTTGGTATCCTGACCATATTGATTCCAAGCAGTGGGTTTCTGCAAATGAAAAGTCACTTGCATCAAAAAAAGAAATTGTGTCCCATAGAAATCATCAGATTCAGTAATTCCATTGCGTGGACAAAAAAAATTCTATATTGTCTCATGAATAACACTGTGATTTTTAGAACAGTTGGTATCATCATGACTGTGTTAATGTTACCTCTCACTGAAAGAGCGCATCATTCCATGATGTAATGATATTTTTCTGCCTAAATCCATATGAAACATTCCAGTCACATATGTGGCTATTGACAGATTTTATTTTTCTATATAGGGTACACATTTTATATACCAAATGCAGATTATCATGAATAGCATATAACCAGCTTATTCTTTGGGGTCTATATATAGTGAGTCATTCAGCTTCTTGTAGTACAAATGCTCCATGAAAGAGCAAGCTTATGCTGGCAGGTAAAGGGAGATGCCCCGTGTAGAAACCCAGGAACAGGCCAGGATGTGTGACTATTTCCAGTATCAGTTCTGATGTCAGTTTACTGTACCAAAACCACACAAGGGGCTTTGCTATTTGGTATCTCAGTTATCCCAGCCTCATATTGAGCTAGTGACCTCTCAGACTGATGAATGAAAAATTAGGGTTACTCCAGGATTCCTTACTATATCTAATCCTTTCATGGTTATGTTTTAAGTCCGATGAATGTACATTTTACTACAGATAATAACTGATTTGGCTCCTAGTAGAACTAATTGGTATTAGGTTTACTTCCCTCATTTCATATTTCACACCAACATATGAAAGTAACTGTTGCACTGATGTAATTTGAAGTTGCTCTCAATTGAAGCTCTGTAATGTTCTCTTTGTTGTGAGGATGTTCTAGTATGACAGCACCAGAAAACAGGAGATGTGTTTTGTACACCTGGTGAAAATCTGGTGTGACCTCACCTTGAGTACTGTGTGCAGTTTGGGGCACCACAGTATAAAAAAGACATTAAACTATTAGAGAGCATCCAAAGGAGAGCTGCAAGGATGGTGAAGGGTCTGGAGAGGAAGCTTATGTTGAGCAGCTGAAGTTACTTGGTCTGTTCAGCCTGGAGAAGAGGAGACCTCCATGTGGTCTTTAAAATTCTCACAAGGGAAAGAGGAGTAGCAGACACTGGTGTCTTCAGTCTCCTGAGCAGTGACAGGATTCAAGAAAACAGCATGAATGGGAGGTTTAGGTTCAGTATTAGAAAAAGGTTTTTCACCCAGAGGGTGGCTGGGCACTGGAACAGCCTCCCCAGGGAAGTGGTCACAGCACCAAGCCTGACAGAGTGCAAGAAGTGTTTAGACAACGCTCTCAGGGACATGGTGTGATTCTTGTGGTGTCCTGTGCAGGGCCAGGAGTTGGACTCTATGATCCTGATGGGACCCTTCTGATGCAGAATATTCTACAATTCGGAGCGGGGGGGGGGGGTGGAAATTTAAAAAATTTGGTTTTTTAATAATGATGATTTGCCTGTTGTTCCTCTCTGAGGCTTACATGGCAACTATCAGTAAGCAGGAGATGGGGGAGATGGGAAGAGTACTGAGACTTCCTGGGATTGCTGGTAGGGACCAGAACAGAGTAGAATTAGGTAGACAGCAGCTATATTGGAGCAAGGGGAAAAGTCCAAGCTGGCTATAGGCAACAAAAAAAGAAACAAATTTCCTTTTGTTGCAAGGAAGGCAAGTCATATAATAATGCTTTCCCATATTAATTACTTTTCCCACTCTTAATAACAGAAGGGGAATTATGGGAATAAGCTGAACCTGTGTGCCAAACTCTCTTTGTAAATCCATACTTTGTAAATGATTATGTGACCCAGGGAAACCAAATCACATGCATCAGGACTAGAGGGAGCAGTTTGAGATTTCTGAGTTTTAATAATTGTTTTGTTTTCTTTTAAAGACTCTGGTTTGTGGTCTTACTTGAATTACAATTCTAGTTTATGTTTTAATCTTAAAAAAAAAAAGCCTTAAGCTTCTTGGTGTTTGAGCTTCCCTGCTGTGGTTTCAGTGACCTATGGCATTCCCCAAGCAGGTGAGGTGGTGTGGTATGAGAGACATAACTTCTTGCATCTTCTTGCAACCATTCAGTGCTCTGTGTAAAAGTTTGCTCATTAACTCTTGGGAAGCACAGAAGAAACCTGCTGCTGGAATCCTCTCTGCTCTGCTCAGGCTAACAATGTTAAGTATCTATCCATTATATCTTAGTAACTCAAACAGCTATTTAACAGTAGAAGCAGCAAGCCCAAAATGTTACCAAATGCCACTACAACCATAAGCTTTGATCAATAACCCATTGTTGCTACCCAGGTGGCAATGACACCTGTAGTTTCCTGTGCTTTCATGTGAGCCTGGCTTTGGATGCAAATTGGGAGTATTAAACATTGCATTATTCAAACAGGTCATCATCTCTAAGAGCAGCAATAGTGGTCGATTCACCAAGTCACAGCTGTGCAGTTGTACTGTATTATTTTTAGAATAAATAATACTTTTGGTCCAAGATACTTTTATCATTAATTGACACCTTGTGGGGAATCAAAACTGTCAAGCAAGTTATGTAACAACTAACAAAGTTGCACTTTCTGTATATGAAATCAATATTTAAATAACTTATTTTTCTCCATTTGCTGTTCTTAAATGATGTAAGTAGCTGTAATATACCAGTACTCAATGTGTTCTGCAGTTTGCTTCAACCCAAGAAAGCTGTGTATTGTAAAGAGAAAAAAAAGAAAAAACAAAATACAAATGTGTAAAGATTATTGTGCTGTTTCATTTAGCAAAAAAATGGTTGACAAAAGGGTTTTCCTGTGTATCAAAACTTGTCTATAATTATATGTCATACTGTTCATAGATAAAAAGTAAATAAATTTCCTTGGTCTCTCTCTTTTTTTGGTTGTTTTTAATTTTGCTAATAGATCTTCTCTTCATTGCTCTGGTATCAGTGTCCAGTGTTTTCATTATTTTGCTTATACCTTAGGCCCTCTCCCTCTAGCTTACCAAGCCTCTTGTTCTCCTTGTCAGCACTCTCAACACATATCTACAGCAGGAGAAAAAGGGTTTAAAAAAAAATTTTGAAAGCCCCCATAGTCTAGGACTAGAAGCAGCCATCAAAAAACAGTATGATGTGAATCATCACTGTTCAAACTTTATCTGTTACATCCTGTGAATGTCCAGCTGCTGGGCTCAGGGAGATGCGTGCAAGAGGTCTCCCAGGTCTCCCCTTTGGAAGCTTTTCCTCTTTGCAGTGGAATAATTAAAAATTGGTGGAACCAGAGAAAAAGTATATGAGTACAATGCTCTGGAGTTGCAGATGAAGCTCTTTTCTGTAAGAAGGGATTTCAAGCCTGGTTTTCAAATGCAGCTCTGCTTTGTTGGGCTGGTGAGGTGCCTCATTCTGGAGGAGGGAAGCTGTAGCTGCTGAGCGGTCAGGTAATGTCTGCCATCTGTAGGAAGATGTCAGTGTCCAGGTTTTGGGGCTAAGGAGCCTTGGGACATGACTCTTGGCACTCCCTTCCAGCTCGCTTGAATGACTTCTTGCTTCCTGTTTTCATTTGTTGATCTGGTTAAATTTGCTGTGTAATTAATGGGTATGCTTAGCTGCCTACCAGAGTGCTGCCAGGCCCACGTGGCCACAGCCCTAAGTAACACGGGTGGGCTGTGTCTGCATTAGTTGTCCTTACCAGAAGCTTCATTCTGGAAACGACATAAAGAGAAAAACAAAAAATCTTTTGGGTTGGATCCAGACAGCTGAATCTTCTGCTCTTCTCAGGCAACGCTCCCATCAGAACTGTACAACGTGGCAAACAGTTCGCGGGAATGAGGTGGCGTGTCAGCTGTGAGCGTTTCATTTTCGGGCTCCTCTGAGGATGCTGCGGGTGGGGGAGCGGACCCGGCGCTGTGCGGGCACCAGAGGGCACTGCGGGAGCGCCCGGCCGGGAGGGGGAGGCACGGCTTGGCTCCCCGACAGCCTGTTTCCAGGAGTCGCTCAAGTAACAAAACAGAAATAAAAACAAAACAAACACTGCACAACATGAAAAGCCAGGGCGCTTGCCATTTCTGCAGCTGGAAAGAGTGTCGCTTCCCTTCCAAGACTGCTGTGGTCCAGGGTTGCTTTGGGAGCAGCTGAAACACAAAGCCCCCATCTATTGCTCTCAGCATTTTGCTGGTGTGTTTGATCCAAATGTGTGCTGACCACACTAGCCCCTGCCAAAACCAAACACCACTACACCCCAACACATACATACCTATGCTTATTCTGAAAGCTCTCTTTCCACAAATGTTTGCGCCAGAAAAAGAGATGTGGGAGAAACATGTCAAAATTTTTGGTGCTAATACTTAGAAAAAAAAAAACACTTTATGCATGAGCAGAAGCTTCACGTGTAAGCCCATGAAGACTGCCAAGCTTTGAATGCAGTGTTACATGTGCCACCAGAGCGACCTCATGAGTCTCTGCTAAAGGTTAATCATTTAATATTCAGGAAATAATACAAAGCAAAATTCATATCAGTTCTTAACCTTGTCCTTCTGGAGGTACTGCAGTCCTTCACTACATTAATGCACATCATTATTTGTTTCCCTCAGTTCTGCAACACTATTAGCTTATGCTTATCTAATACCTGCATGACTGTGCTTAGAGGTTTAAGTGTACTGATAATGTTCAAGCCCTGACCTCAAAGCTCTGATTATTACTGAGATTCTATCATTTCCATTGTTTTTGGGCCTGGCAGAATAATTTTTGCACACATAAATGAACTTACAGTATTCTAACACCAAAACCCTCTTTAGAAACTTTTCAGGACATTTATGGAATTGGTATGCTTCCGAAGACTTAAAGCCATAGGTCTTATTTCAAGAGAATCTCATTGCTTGGCCTGCTGCAGTTGAAGTTCATGAAAACTGTAGGTGTCTATGGTCAAACAAAAAGACAACTGGTGGGATTAGCTACTTCTAAGACTAGACAGGTTTGAGTAGGAGAGAAGGGTGAGTTGGGATTACAATATTGCAGTTCAAACAGCTTTGGTTTTTATTTAATCCAGCCATTTAAGTTCACCATCTCTGAGGTGAGTCCTGCATAGGCTTGGCTCTTCCAAGACAAATCCCATCCCAGGCAGACAGAGCCCTCCACATCCCTGACAAGTTCTACATTCCTTGTATTGGCATGTAGTAGTCTGAAATTCCCACACGTTTCATTTCTTCATTTAGCCACAAAATGCATACACAGCTGTGCAAGTTTGTGAAAACAAGTCCTGTGCTTATATCTACAAATCCTGCCTTGAGGGGACACCCTTGTGAATTAGACTATCAATCTTCTACTATTTTTTTGCTCTTTGGCTCTACTGACTCCTACGGTAATAAATATATACTCACCAGGTGCTAAAAATGGAACTTACAAGTTTTTTATGTTTATTGAAGCATAAGTAAACTGTTGCCTAATATTAGCATTCGCTTTTAAAGTTCTGATTTAAGTGGCTCGTTTGAAGTTAGCCAAACAAAAAGCAACCACCATTTCTCTGCCTTGAATAGTGCAACAGAATTGTCTCTCTCGCAAGTTCGATTTTGATTAAAAAAAC
The DNA here is from genome assembly GCA_035583235.1 of Hafferia zeledoni. NCBI lineage: Eukaryota > Metazoa > Chordata > Aves > Passeriformes > Thamnophilidae > Hafferia > Hafferia zeledoni. The sequence goes on along the minus strand of JAWWEV010000115.1, from coordinate 47,977,132 downwards.
GTGCAATGCCACCTCAACCATCTGGTGAGCTGTTCCTGCACAGTATGAGCTTGTGTTAATAATAGCTTGTCTTTCACTTTGATCCCCATATGCCAGAGTCCCCACTGGAACTCACTTGATAGTGAGGGCTGAGGTTAGTTCAACTTGAAGATGTGTTCAGGTCTTAGCAATTCTGCAAAGCCAAAAACTAAACCAAATATCAACATTTCAGACCATCTACTGTATCCTGAGGTGTGAGCAATTTTAGAGGTAGCACTCGGTATCTGAAAGCAAGTTTAGTGATGCTCCTGAGCACACTAAAACTATAGGCAAACACTGCATTACCTGCCCATCCACAGGAGCTGCTGTATGAGGAAGACTGTGCTGATAGTGGCACCTTCCACCATGATCAGGTCTGCTGCTGTTACACAGTGGCACAGGCTTCGCTTGCTTATGAACATCAAAGCATGAGCATCATGGAATTCGGAGCAGTGCGGTTTCTGAAGAGCAGAAGAGTGGCTTAGATCAATTCAATTACAGAAATAAGCGCTTATGTGCTTAAAATGTTCTAATGAAATGAGACGAGAAGCTCTCTCAATTCATTAAGCCACTTTCCTTTGAGAGACACTTTTTTTAGCCCCTAAGGGCTGGATTTAGAACATGCCTTGGGACCAATTGCTGCCTTCTCAGTTTTCTTCTCAACCTGATGACGAAGCAGAAAAGGGTTTCAGGCTGATTTCTAATATACATCGGTGTGTGAAACAGAAATTTGCCTTTGGACAGATAGGAAAACCACTGGAAGGCATTAAAAAAATTGGTTAGTTTTTTCTTTTTCTTTTGTGTTTATTTTAGCAAGTTGGTCAGTTGTGTCTTGCTTTAAGAACTTGGGAGGCTTCTACCTGAGTCTGAGGCTTCAAGTAAATTCACTTCTAAAGCCCTGGCCCAACCTCTCATGCAATAGCTGTCCATGTGCAGGTGTGCCTCCCCTGGTGCTGACAGGTGTCTGCAACAGTGTTTAACCTTGCAGGCAAAGCTTCAGAGCCATAGATGCCCAGGAATATATAAATTTGTCTGTGCTTGTCTGCATATACCCTAGACCAAGATTCAGCCTCATTTCTTGCATCCTTGTGAGTTGGTTCTTACTGCATTCTTCTGTCATGTTAGTTGTTCAGCCTGTGAGAAGACCAAAGCCAAGGTGTTGTCAAGTTCTGATCCTTGTTTGGTGCTCACTTCGGTGTGTGCACAAAAGTGACTCTGTGATCCCTTGTACAAGCAGCACCAGAGGTGTAAATTGGCACGGGAAAATTGCAGGTAACTCGACACTGATTTGGTGAATACCTCATCGGAGCCTCACAAAGATCTCACATCCAACTGCAAAATAGAGGCAGGAAAACAAACCAATCAGATGGAAACCTTTCAAGCTGGTAACTATTTCTGCTCATTTTATTCAGGTGTAGCTACTTTGCTGAGAACTTGTCTAAACTTCTGTGAAGTCAAGATGCTATTTGGAGAAGAGAAATTCAGTTCAATCAGGTAATTAGGAGAGCATCCATGCCAGATGTGCTCTGCAATTCTGAGAAATGTTGCTTTTACCAGGAGCATTGGGTCCTGAGGCACAAGCAATGAAAGACCCAGGAGAGCAGCAAGTTGCAGCAGCGAACTGTGAAATCCCACAGACTCTGTCTTCTTGATGTAAGTGAAGTAAATCTAGATAAATCCTATTTAAAGCAAACTGTAAAGATCTGTCAGGTTGCACCCTGAGGCTTATGCGAGGTTTGCACACAGAGTAGAAAACATTTGATTTCTGTTATTTGTTTTCTGTTATTTCCAATATCAGCCCCAATAGTGTTCCTTACCTCTGCTTAGTCCTGCGTAGGCTGTGGGAATAATATTTACAGGCTGTGCCTCGCTTCTTCCGTCATGCCCTCGCAAGGTTTTCCTGAGACACTGAAGTACAACAGTCCATCCAAAAAGCCAAAGCGAAAATCTGTCTCTGTAGGAGTCTTGGCATGTGTTTGCCCTGGCTGCATTGAGAGGGAAAGGAAAAGGGATTAACCAGCTCATGGAACAGCTGAAGTGGTAGTGAGGCTTACTGGGAGAGACAGGAGGCAAAGAAGGAAGGGCTGGGTGAAGAAATTAGTGGAAAGCTAATGAATGTCATAAAAAAGAGCAGCATTTCTTGCCTTCTGCAAACACAGGTTTCACATTCTCAGATGTGTATTTGGTGTTGAATTAGGCAAGGCTGTGCCTTGTATTCACTAAGTTTGAGCATGTATTTTTCAAAGATGAACTACCTAAAAATATATGAAGAATTTAAGGAAAAGGAGAAAGTTCTCATTTATTTCCACTTGTGGGAACTATGTGCTGTTATCCCCTGGAACAGGTATCTCATGGCTCAGGACAATTGCCAGTGGACAAGGCGAGACATGGGGCTTTCACTGTGGACCACTGTTTTATGTTTCTGTGTTGTTCTGATCAGGCTGTTGCTAACTCCAAATCACAACATTCAATTCATCCTTCCTCACACATAGCAGTGGGAATATAAAATAGATTATTAGTTTTCCCAAACATATAGTTTCTGCTCACTGGCTTAACCTATAAAGAAAATAGCATCTACAAGGTTTGTCATCGCTTTTGCATTAACTACCACTAAAACCCAAGGGCTTTTAAAAAGCCAACCAAACAAAATCCAAATCATGACAGCAGACAGAATCAGCAACCCCACACTTGTTGCTAGTGAACCAGTTACCAAAAAACCAGAGTATGTCAGAACCACATTTGCACAGAAACTTGGCCACTTGGTGCCATTATCTGTATCACATGCAAGCCTGCAGTTTCCTGCAAGCTCCTCTTTGATCCAATATGGAATGCAAAGAACAATTGATGGCTGGTACAAGGCCCTGAAAAAACAAACTGTTCTGAAGGGCTGCTGCTTCCATTTCTTTTATGCAAGGGTCAAATATTTGACAAAAGGCCATTTCTGCCTCTATCAATTCAAACTTTTAGAGATCACAAACCTTCAAAACAAATGTATAATGAAATTCCGAAGAAAACCTATGTAGACCAATTAACAAAATACATTTGAATATCTATTGATTCACTGCCATCCCTTCACTTTGTTGCTTACTGACTTATCACCTTTTTCCACATAAGGAGGTGTCCTACCTCTCTCCAGGTAACATTGCTGGGCTAGGGGTCTCCCTGTCTATGCAGCACAGACATGGGATTATATGGAGCACTTCAGCCACCTCTGTGTCATACAGTGCACAGCTGGTGCCAACACCCTGATCTCCCTTTTGGTGCCTCTAAATCCCTACCTCCCCTAGCTCCCTGCTCTGAATGGAAATACCAGCACTTGCACCCACCCCAAATCCCATGGCAGGCTCTGGTGAGCTGGGCACATGGGACAGGTGAGTAGCTAGGCTGTCAGCTGAGGCATGGGCCATGCCAAATCTGACATACTCTGGGGGTTTCCTTTTACAGTGACAATCCTAGCAATGGCCCTGGAGCAATGTAAGTGAGCAGATGAGGCACAGACTGCGGTGCACAACTACCGTCTGGAGAAAAGGTCAAAGAGAGGGGAGAGGATTCAGTGAGTTCTGTGCACTTTTTTCTTAAACACAGGAAGTATGACATTTCAAGAGCAAATAAAATTCCAAATGTGAAGACACCAAAATTTGCATTTTTACCTCCCAAGTCTTCTAAAAAACATCCATGTAAGAGATATAACTAAAACAACCAGCAGTTGTTAAAGACTTTAAAATCTTGCCCTTCTCTGAAAGGCATTGCCATTTCCACATTCACTTCTCAAGTCTTATTTGTTCTGACGTTCTCATGCAGACCAGCAGTATAATAAAACACTACTCGAATGATTCACTTGGATAAAGTTTGCAGTCCAAAGCTGGACTTAGAATATATAACTAAAGCCCCTACAGACCCGTATACAGAGAAGTGTCTCCACATGACTGTTTTATTGGCCAAGTGCTGGATTGCCATCTACTGGAGAGTAAAGAAATAAAATCCAATAAACAGCTACTCCATAGTGAGGGAACTATGTTGCCTGTGCATTTTTGGCTTTAACTTTCCCTGCTTCTGTACAATTAATGCAAGTCTGTGATGACCTATAAAATTGTTTTTCTGTTATGGTAAATAACTTCTGGTTTTCACTATCTTCGAAGTTAGACCACATAAATGTTACTTTAACTATGAGGCACGTTAAAAATTTTTTAAATGGTTTCTTCAAATGAGCATATATGGTCTATTTCAAGCTGGAATTACTAGATAAGCAGCAAGTAAAAAAATTGCTAAAGATTAAAGCTTTCTTAATTTTGAGCTACTGTATTTGTGTGACCTTTGTGGTCTTACACTTGTAAGAATAGCTACTGGGTAGCTAAATAGTATTACTACTGAGAGATAAAACTACTGCTAGCAGAATTTATGCCAAAGGCAAATTGAAGTGAAATATCTAAAGCCTTCTCCCTCTGCCCATCTCCTTTTGCCTGTGAAATGAATTTGTGCATTTAAGCCTATTAATATACAGTAATCTCTTGCTGCCTTCCAATTTTTTTTTTTTTTCAAAGACCATAAAGTCAAACGTTCTTAGAAAATGGAGAGAAGAACAATTACAACTGATGGCACAGCCTCAGCTCGCCCTACCAAGTGTGCGACAGCTGCCTTGATGAGCTGAATGTGTTTCCTGTAGGATGCTTCTCTCCTTCACTGCAGAACCTGGCTCTGCATTAAGAAAGAGATTGTCCAGGTGGCAGATTTAAAAGAAGGCAGAAAAAACCCCAAAACGAACTGTCAACTGCATGACTGAGAAAATTCAGGGCAGATGTCAAATGAGGCAGATATGCACAGTTATAGAATGGTTTCTTGGCTATGTCTGTTGAGGGTGGTCTGAGTCATGCCTGTAACATAGGAAATATGAAAAAAACTTGCTTTGTTTAGAAAGATAGATGAAGATTATTGAAATGTTGGCTGTATTTCAAGAAGAATATGCTACAGCCACCACAATTCTTCTGAGTCCCACTGGCATCCCTGTCTCATCCCCATCTTTCCTTATGTCTGTCCTTTGATGATTCTGTATTTTCACTCTCCTTTTTCTCCTCATGACCCCTCCTTGCCTACCTTGTGATTAGATCATCTATTGAGGCACTTGTTCCAGTCTATTCCCCTCTGCTGAATGCCACAGCTGTGAATATTTCGCTTAAGACAACTAATTCACTCATTGCTGCTAAGGCTCAGATGATGCAGCAGGAGAAACTCATTTAGGGGAACATCCTGCAGATCCTGCAGAGTTATGGCAAGTCTGTTGAACAGATTCACCTGGTGCATGGTGCCTGCAGCCAGCATTAAGGTTTGCTTTAAGCTGGACCATTTTCAGTGCAAAATAAATAAAATATTATAATTCAACTGTTCCATTTTAGCAAGTAAGCAAAAAATCACAGAAATTATGAGACCCAGGCCTTGCCAATCACCGTGATGCTAAAGCAATGAGGCAGCAAGTGCTCAGTGAGAAAAAAGAATAAGTACAGTTGAGGGATTATTGTAAATTTTGTTATTATATTGTTTTCCTTATTTATTTTCTTAAATGCTTCGATGATTTTTCTTACATGAGAAAATAGATCAGTCTACAGCTTAACCAGGGGAATCCAGCCTCCCAGGACTGGACACTAATATTTATTAGAATAGTGTTTATCCCATTAATTTGGGAGGTGGTTTCCTTTCCAGGAATAAGTACATATCTGTTAATCTCCTTTCCTTGAAAACAAAACACATAGTGGTTTTATTCTCTGCCTCTCATACACTGTAGGCTGTGTCTCTCGGAAGAAAACATACCACACTATCTGACTTTGGTCATATTCCACTTCATAGCTACCCTTAAGACAGGGGCAAATCTCAGTGTTGAGCAATGTATAACTGGAAGGCAAAAAACCAAACAATCACTTTGCTATTAGTATAATTAACCTCCAGACTCCAAATCAGGTGATCAGCCTATTGGTTCCATTTTCTGTGCAGCCTGTTGGATATTTTTCCATTTTGATGATACTGTATTTCTTGAAAACAGAGGCAAAAGCCCAAACAGGGTGGGAAGCTGGGGAAGTTTCCAAGTACCTCTGAGAGACAGTGTTGAAGAGACAGAAATTTCATAAATAATATCGTATTTCTGTTTTCCAAGGAATTTTCTGAGGGGCATAAGAAAAAAAAAAGCGCTTCAGTTCACTGTCATTCATTAACATTTCATGTAGCCCATGTGGCTCCTCTAAGAACCAATATCCTGTGTTGGCCAGCCTTGTACACCCACCATCTGTTCCACCGGGACTCCCTCCAGCCCAGGGGTGCAGGCAAGGGCTGTGCTACCATCAGCAGCTCAGTGAAAGCCCCAATAGCCACCAGGTTGGATGTGCAGGTGCAAAACTGGGGAAAGTCCCATGTCTGCCAGGGCATTTCCCTGTCCTCAGACCTAGGATCTGGGCTTACAAATTATCATTGTCTTGATTTTGTGTCTTGCTGCCAGGGGTGCTTTATATTTGTCTGAAAATGAGTGTTCATGTTCTCATTGCCTCATCCTGACTCAGCACATGCCTCCCTCTGTGGTATAGATAGCAAAGCAATTCACCTGGATAACCAGCTGTGCCTTGCAGAAGATGAAGCCTCTTGTGGAGGGAGCAAGAGAATGAGAAGTCTGTGAACTACTTTTCAGTAGTCTTACTCAGAGACTACCTCCAAGCTTACATGTCACTTCTGTAAATTTTGTCACTTTCTCTTTAAAACAAGGAAACATACTGAAATTCTTCAGTGTACTTCCATGGGCTGCCCTGAACTAAGGCACTTATTTCGCCCAAGCTGATCCATCAAAATGGTAAAACAACCTATTGCTGGCCCTGGTTTCACAACAAAGCCTAGTATATAGCTTGACATAATTTCCCAACCATGGCTTTGTGTAGTTATTTGTTTGTTTGTTTATTTATTTATTCTGTATCCTTTGCCTTTAGTGATGTGTCTTGAGGACAAGAAGACAAACTTTTCCCTCCTAGCATATGCACAATTAAGTGTTCCCTATACACAAAGTACTTCTCTGTAGCTATCCTCTAATTCTTCCAGGGGCTCCAATGACCCTAGCCACTTTCTTTTTGGCTACTGCCATTACCTGTGCATTCAGTACTTTTTCTTCACAATATTAACTCTATTTTAACCTCGATTGTCTTAAAAATTAACCGCATGAAGTTCCTACCCCTGATATGTGCTCCTCTTCCCCATTCATAGCACTAAACCTACTGTGCAGGCTACCTCTGCCTTCCTCATACCTTTGGAGGAATACTTTTTTAGGGTGACCTGTGTTTTGGGCAAACCTTGCTCTGCACTTGGGCAAGTTTAGAAGTGCCTTGGCACAATAGGAAGAGTTCAAGAGGACATTTCTGGACTTGCTGTAAGGCAAATGTGGGTCCCAGCAGAACAGTGGGCACACTGTTCTTTCATTGCAGTTATCTGAGTTAGTAATATTTAATTGAATAACTTCCTTCCTAATTTACTAGCTGTGTAGTTTGCATGTTTGTCTTACCTACTGAATGTCATTAAGGTCACTGCTATCTCCTAAAATGATGTGTCAGAATTAGATGCAGCACAGGATGAGGACAGTGATGGGCAGTGTAGCACAGCTTTCCTATGAAGAGAGATTAAGTAGGTCTGAGGTCTGAATGGAGACACTGAGGCAGGATGGCATGAAAACCAGTGAAATGATGATGGTCAGGGAAAATGTGAAAGGAGAACATTTTGCTCAGGGTTTTCACAATGCAGTGAATAACTGATAATAAATTAGCAAAAGGAAATAATTGTTCATGACTGTGTAGTTACAGCAAGCTGTTTCAGAGGCCACAAGAATTAATGAATTGGAGAGATTGTGGAATATAGCTTTGTTTATGGCTGCTAAAAAGGTTATGGGGTGTGTGCAGGCTTTAGATCAGTATGCACTTAAAGCATAGAGAGCTGAAAGAGTGTTTCATACTCAGAGTATGAAAATGTTTCATATTCTTTTCACAAACATAGTTTGGATGCATCTGAAAGAAAGATACCAGGATGAATAAACTCCTAGTCTGACCTAAAACTGTCCCTATGTTAATGCGTTTGAGAGACTTACTGGTAGACTAGAAGATGCAGCTTATCCTTTCTTCCTTGTATCTCATTTTTTCCATAGTCCAGACTAGTGGTAACAACATGGATTTAGCCACAGTGGTCAAATACGAGATCACTTTTCTTTTGGCTAAGAGCAACATGCAGTACCTCAAACCCCAGTTTAATTGCCCAGAACCCTGTGAGAATTCAAATGGAATAGGAAAGGCCCTTTTCATTAAAAACTGAGTAGCTCACTACTGTGTTTATAGGACTTTTCAAACTTCGACTGGTGCCAGCAGCAGCAGCTGAAGAATGATCTCTCCAGGCTGACACTTCATTTTCATATACAGTTTATGGAGCTTAGTGCTAATACACGGCCTTAAAGAGATGCTGCCCTCCTCCCTGCATGTAGTGATAAAGCTGTGATAAAGTCAGGAGTGCCTGATGAGTAGGAAAGGAAGCAGAAGTGTTTTCATTGTAGGGGTCACCCCCACCACAGGGAAACAGGTGAATTAAACACCTGCACAGTGGGTAATATAAGAGGGGGTTGAGATGCTATCTTTGACTTCTCATTCCTTCTTACCAGCTTTTCACTAACGCCTCACAAAGTGGGAAGCAGAGAAACTATCCATCCCATTTAATCCAGACAAATTTAATTTACTTTCTCACTGTTATTCCAATTACCAGCTTTTCAGCATTGCGGTGACTGAGAAACAACCATGGCAGACATGGCCAGACCTCCAACACCTCTCTCTGGGAGAGGCTGGGGGCTGTCACAGCTTGGAGGGCGGACCCTGATGGAGCATCCTCAGCACCAGTGGCCAGGCCTCAGTGCTCACTGGCCCCTTTTCCAGCAAGTCTTCCTGGTACACGTTCCTCTGGGCTCTGCTTTAAGGCTATTCCCAACAAATAACCAGCTCTTTGCACCCCACAAAACCCATGCTCACCACCCACAGCCTGCGCATTGGAGTCTGTTCCCTGCTGTATTTCCAACAGGAAAATGGCTAAAAATCTCTCTGTCAGTGCCACGTTTTTCCACGAACAGGGCCTGTCGTGATTAAGTATTTGCGCACGAGGGAGTTTTCCAAGCTTGAGCAATCCATCTGGCAGCAGTACTTGATGCTATAAGATTTGTTTCTGCTGTACAGGACCAAGAGCTGATTTAATTGCATTAGTCACCAAGCAGCAGTACCGCTGATCTTGGACCCAGAGTGCTGGCTGGCCAGCAAGTCTCATGGTTATTTTAACTTTGTTTGTTTGACCTTTACAGTGGTCCAGACCCCTCGAGGGGCAGAAGAATGCTTCATCCCCCGCTGTTGCCTCTGAAACGCAGAGTGGCTAGAGCCAAGTGTTAGGCTAAATATCAGGATGCACAGGCTGAGTAATGGTTCATCTTCACAGGGGAAAAGTTTGCCTTTACTGACTGACTTTAAAGAAACCAGTTTTCAAATAGTGACCAAATTTGATGGGAAAGAAGGAAATGGAACTGGCTAATGTTTATTGCTCTGAGGATCATTAAACATTTCTTCATTTTATTTATTAACTGTGAGATTTCTTTATAGGCAAATAAATTTGCAGATCTGTAGAACAAAACCAAACCTGACATTCAGACACAGATACAAGTTTTCTCAAAGTCTGTGGGTGTTCAGCTTGTGTTTTCCACTGATTCAAGCAGGATAAAAAGAAAGAAACTGAAAAAGTTATGTCCTAGGAGAAAGTTTTCAAAGTCCAACAGAGCTCTCTCTTTCAGGTAGATCATTTAAAGATACATATTGTGTACTTAATATCGTTACTTGCTGCAATTCTGAACACTGTAGACAAAGCATTGCACAAGTTTAAGAAAGTCTCCAAATAATACTTCTAAAAAACTGTTTACTGCCAGATCATTATTTTTTTAACCTCTTGAGCCAAACTCTCTCAAACTGCATAGCATCTGGGGAGGAAATTATTGCTCAAACTGCCAGTGTCAGGACAGATGCCAGACAAACTGCTCCATAGCAGCGATATCTCACTCATTGCTGTCTGAACAACACACTTGACTTGGAGTCCCATACTCCTCAGCTTTCAGGAGAGCACTTGTCAAAGCTGAGCTAACACATGAATTTGTACCTGAGGAGCCATAACACAACTTGCCTTTGACTTCTCTCATCAACTGGATTACTCCTATGTGGCAAGTTCAAAAAGAAGAGGAAAAGCGACAAGGAATTTACACCAAATGATCTGTAAAACTGTGATGCTAATAGGAAAGTCATATAGAAGTGAGGATGAAATAGATAAAATTTATTATATGATACCTGATATTATGCAACTCCATACCCTATGGAGTTTGAAAGACCACCAGAAAACCCATAAATTTGATAGCCCAAAACAGTCAAATTATAACGAGCCACCAGAAGAATCAAACCTCTGTCTTAATAATCTGTCTCTCACCAGATTTTGGTAAGTTTTGACAATAGGTTATTTTTATAAGATCCCACACCACTGAGTTTTGAGGATGACAAAGATGATCTAAATGTGCTAAAGACATATTCTTTCTTACTCCAACAATGAGCTTGCAGGCTGATGCTTCTGAAGTAGGAATAGTTACCCCAGGGGTAAGGCTGCTTTTTGATGGAAATACTTTACTATTTGAAACTTCCTCATTAACACTTCTTGGGATTCTGCAAGTAGCTGGGGAGGAAGACATCTGTGCTCAGATAAAAGGCGTTTGTGGATTTGCTGTTGCAGACGAGCAGTTCCCAGAGCAGCGTCACTAGAGATCCCTGAGAGCCAAAGGAGATGATGGTGAAAATGATGCCTCCGGTAACACAGGGAGTGAGAGAGGCAGTCTCATGCAGACCCTGGTTCTGGAGGTCAATTAGTACTCTGGCAGACTATCCAGTGAAAATTTTAATAGGAAGAAAGATAACATTTAAATTCCTCCTGGTTTGTTTTTCGTTGGTTTTATTGACCAGGGAGTCAGGGCAAGCAGCTGTGTTTTCAAAATTCACACTTTTATGGTGTGAAATTGCTTTACAATCTAAGGAGAGGGGAAGGAGCCAAGGTTTGGTTTTAGCAGAAAGTTAACTTTTCAGACTAAACTTCTTTTAGCTAACTAAAACATGATAACCTTTCTTCCTGTACTGCCACATGAAAATATATGGTATGGCTCTGTCCCAGCTTCTGAGGTTAAGAGCTCCAACTCCACCTCCACTCTGAAAAGTTACTCTGTGAAAAAAAACACATCCGTATTTGTGGGATCTCAGTCACTCAAACCTCAAATCTGCTCATTTAAAAATAAAAAAGATGTTTTTTCTAGCTGCCAGTGCTTAAACTGCACCTGGCTCACAAATCATCTGTCACAGACTTCAGCTGCACCTTTCACTGCGCCTGTGAGGCATCTCTCTGGGACGGGATTATGGATGAGGCAGGCAGTGCCAGGAGGAACACAGCCTGTCTTTCACAGCCCTGAGAGGGTCTCCAGGGCTGGCAGCCTTATAAAACAGCTTTTTTCACTTGTAAGCTGAATGCATTCGATCCGCTGGTCAGCTTAAACATTCTGGAATTCACCTGAGGTAGTGCCAAATACCCCAAAAGCAGAGGTGAGAGGTGGTGCACGTTCATCAGGTAGTTAATGGAAAAGGTCGCTATTTTCCCTTTAATGAGCTGGGCCACCTCCCTCACAACACTTCTGGGTTTCTCTCCAATGTGCCTCTGGGCAGAGACCAGAGCATTTGTATTACATGAACTGCAAAATCCTACCAGAGGGAAGAAATTATCTCCATGGGTAATTAAAGTGACTCTGTTTATTTTCTTTAATTGTGGTTTCAAAAACTTATAATGGCAAGTCATCTCAAAGCAAAATTCCTCATAGCTTTCTAGTGCACCAGGAAAAAGCAAGGACCCTGCAGGGCAGCATGGCTCCCAGGAAAGCAGCTGAGCCCGTGGCTGCAGCCATGGGGAGGACTTGCTATCAAGGGAGCCACCAGCCTGACCCTAACGCTGCCAACCACAAGGCCTATCTGCAGGAAATGCTCAGACTCTGCTGCTGGAGACTTTTGGGCCAGGAAGACACTAAAGGAGCCATAGGGGACAAAGGCTGAAGCAAATTACAGGAGCCAAGCTGAGACCACAAGCACAACTGCACCTGTGGCTGAACTGGGCTGAGCTCAATGAAAAAAAAAAAATGAGAGAAGAAATTTAAATCAAAAAGTGGGGAATGGCTCATCTGCTAATTGCTAATTGGGTCTTGTTTGCAGGGAGTTTGAAGGCTCAGTCAGAACTAGAGAGGGAGCTCTGAAGCATTTTTTTGAGGTAAGCTTTGTGCTGCTGTTCAAATCCCCAGTTCAGCTGAGTGCAGGAACTGTGCAGTGGGGTCTCTGCTCTGGGGTAGAGTGAGCAGGCCTTCAGGGTTTTAGCTTTAGCTATAAGCTTTCATTACAGCTTAACTCCTTTTGGTTGCTCAAGCAGTGGTGGAGGTCTCTTAGTCTGTTTTCCTCTGCCTTTGCAACTTCTTATATTTCTCTTTTGTGGTTCTTTGAATGACCTCTTCCTCTTGTCTATGTTCTCTCCTACAAGGTTTTACCTTCCAGATCTACTTTCCCTTTCAGGAAAGTGGTAGTTTTCCTGTCTCATCTATGTATGTGTGACTCTGCCTATAACTAATAATAGGGTTCAGTACTTTGCAACACAAGGTCATTTTCCTTTTATTACAAACATGCATAATTGTCTTACTCTGAACTTTTTTGATCCGTGCTCTTACTTAGCAGAATGATAAGAAACCATTTTGCTGAATAACTGCCTGTGTATTTCCAAGTAGTCCACTTTGAAGAGGAAAGAAGTTGGCAGCTGTTTAATTTATTAAATCATTTATGCTTCTAAATATATGAGGTCTTTTACTGAAGGGGGCCAAATCCTCTAATATAGAGGTAACTTGTATAGCAATGCTACTAAAGATCATCAGAGTGTTGTCACAAGTTGTTTTTTAAGCTATAAAAATGAAACAATTGCCTTCCCCTTTAGGCAGCAAGGTATCATTTATCAGCCATTACATCTTCATGGTGTATGAGTTCAAGATGGTATCTGGTAATGTAAGGAAACTTTTTGCACAATGCTGAACCAGGAAGGAGTTATTTCATTTTTATTTTGAGCTTAATAGGTACGTGAACCTGTATCATGGGTCCTAAGAATACAATGTTTCCAATTCACTTAAAACTCAGTAAACAGGGCTATGCTTATCACAATAAAAATAATTGTGGAAGCTATAGCAGAAGGTAAGAGAGACTGAGATAATTCACACCACTAAAGAAATGATAACGCTTTCTAATTAGGATAAAGCACATGGATGTGAGGCATGTGGGACCAGCCTCTCATTTAACCTCACCAATGGCAAAAGGAGAAGAGGTTTACTTCCCACCAGCTGGTGCTGGCACTCTGTGCTGTCGAAATTGGAGGGAGGGTTTTTTCAAAGGGAAGGGGAGAAATGAATGTCACAAGATGGATGAAGACTACACTCCTTGTTGGTTTTGTTTTATAACTATCGTAGCTCTGGGGAGCACAAGACTATTGACTTTAGCCTAACCTGAGCAATTGGTGGCTATAATTTGTACTACCCTTTATTTCAGGAAGATTTACCAGAGCATCCCTTCTTTAAGTCACTGCACAGAAGTGACAGCACTTGTAAACAGATGATGATGAATTACCTGTGGGAGTTATTTCACCTACACATAGTGCTGTTGGAGGGTAATATTTGCCCAGTAGAAGGTGGCTGCAGGAATCCAGCAAGAGCAGAGGGACTAGAGAAACTTATCTTCATCCCACTCTTCCTGCCCTGCAACAGCTTGAGTTTTTGTGGACAGCTTTGGGGCCAGTACAGAAAACATGCTGTTTGTATTGCCCCTTCCCTAATACGCTTAAACACAACATTTGCTAAAACAAGAAGCTGGGGAGTAAGAAGGGAAAGAAAAGGGGGAGAACTGTATCTTTCTCCTACATAGAAGTCTCAGCACCACATACACACTGTTCTCTTCTGCAACACTCATTGTATCTCCAAAGCTCTTCAGCACATTCACTCCTCCAATCCATCTGCATTTACTTTTCCATAAAAGCATCTATTAGGGTCTGATTAGAATCAGAATATGCTGCTTGTCAAGACCCAGTCTGGGATATCAAAGGATCCGTCTGGTAGAGCCAGAACATTCTCTAGAGATGGGTACTGGTTTCTGGGGATTGAGCTCCATCCAACTTCTGCCAGCACTCACGGATGCTGACCCCACCAACAGACAATCTTTGCAAGTGCTGCTAACCACATGGCTAGACAGCACTCCAGCTGCTCCAGTGATACCCTCTCATACAGTACCATGAGCCCTACCCTGCCTGCCAGCCTTCTTCAGAATGTGCTCAACAGCTTCAATTTTGGGAACATACTTAACATGTTTTAAGAAGATAATTCTTTAAAAATAGAAAGAAAACAGGTGTCTTCCCCACCCCAGCACCCTTCTGCCCCACCCAGCACCCCTCTCCACCACCCAGGACCCCTCTCCATCACCCAGCACCCCTCTCCTCCACTCCAGGACCCCTCTCCACTCCAGGACCCCTCTTCACCACCCAGCACCCCTCCCCACCACTCAACACCCCTCCCCACCACCCAGGACCCCTCTCCCCCACCCAACACCCTTCTGCCCCACCCAGCACCCCTCTCCACCACTCCAGAACCCCTCTCCACCACCCAGGACCCCTCTCCACCACTCCAGGACCCCTCTCCATCACTCAGGACCCCTCTCCACCACTCAGGACCCCTCTAC
>JAWWEV010000115.1:47916043-47962049 GCA_035583235.1 Hafferia zeledoni | reverse complement strand
AAACAGGTGTCCTCCACACCCCCCACCCACCCACCCCCCCCAATCCCACCCCATTTCTCTCCCATATGAGCATGTTCAGCAAAGAACTGTGTGAAAATGATGCTCTCTTCTCCCTTCACTTTCAATTCTAACAGACATCTTCAGAATTCAATCTGGTTAAAAGGAGCCAGAAGTACCAAAGGTTTCTTTCCCACCTCACAAAAGTGCAATCTTCTACTGGCAACCAACAAGATCATTCATCTGTTGCTTATCATCATGTTTCATAGACTTAAGAACATTTCAAGCATCGATTTTTATGGAATACTAAACAGGCATAGTGAATTTTCTGTATCGCTCACAGAAGGTTTCAGACACACTTACAAGAAGTCAACACACAGCAGCTTTTGTTCAGTAGTTTTAGGAAAGAATATTTTATTAATTTTCTGTATTGTGAAAAAATGCTTTCATAGAAATATGGAAGGCATACAACATCCTTCTAGTATTAAGATATTAACCATATGTATCTTAGCTTGGAGTTTGCTGAATCTTACTGCAGGACTCATGCTTGGCAGGGCTTTGGGGGTGGTGGTGTTCTTTGTTGGTTTCTTTTTTTAAGTGGACAGATTAGTAAACAAAGGGCCTAACACTAGGGAAGACAGACTCAAGCAATATCTAGGAGCTAGTGAGTATCCATTTGAATAACTAAGTGTTTCTGAGTGCAATTCATGGCCCTCCCTTTCCACCAGGGCCTGACAGAAGAATGAAGGACACCGTGTCTTCGCACTATTGTGTTACATGTGCTAGGTCTGAGTTATTTCTGAACACAGCTACTTCTACCCTACCCAAAGGAAGACTGGTGTGATGAAAAAGCACAGGTAAGAGTGAGAGCACTTTGCACAGACAGGCATGCAGAAGTCTCAGTTTGGTGTAGCTTTGCCATGGGTGTAACAGCTCCTGGCTGAGTTTTGACCTAAGCTACTGAGTTGTCTTTGTGTTGTCTTTCCAAGTCTTTGCTGTGCTGGTAACTTTTGCTCAGGACTCTAGCCCAGAGCCTCCCCAAAGATGAGCAGTGCTGTGTCAGTGGGGCAGCTGGAGGGAATAACCCCATCTGTAATTTAGATCTGGAAAACCATAGGCACTCAGTCTTTAGGGTGTTGACTTCTATATTTATAGAACTACTGAACTGTCTGTTATGAACATATTGACTTTTCATCTTGATACCAGACTCAAGCCCTCTGGAAATTGATGAATTTTTGAATATGTAGATCAACATACATATAGATTAAACAATGTTGTCATGACCTGTTGCCCAGATTTCATAGGGTAGAACTCACCTGTGAAATGTCTGCATGTGCCTTGATTTGCACATCTAATGCGTGGTTTCTGTAATGCTTATGATTGTGTGCTGAATATAATAGAGTTTGGGGAACCATATTCAAAAGTTAGTGACACATGCAAGATACCAAACAGTGTAGCAAACTGAACAAGAGATTTAATCCATGACCTTTACCACATGTTGTCCCTGAGCACCTGAACCTACATGTAGAGACTGAAATGCTAACAATGATGTTTTCAGATAGATGCTTGCAAGTATCCATCTTTATCTTTCTTGACTACCAGTTCTACATTGTAAATGATGCAAGAATTCCTTTAGGATTCTCACATGATAGAGCATTAGCTGGTGGCCACTCCTGTCTTCCCCTTACCTAAGTAAATGTGGAAGAAGAGGTGCAGAAATAGACTCCCAGCTCAAGGAAAAACACACATCAATGGCATGCAAACAAAGAGGTGATATAGGAGTCCAGCACAATTTTGTAACTATCAATTTTTTTTTATTAGAAAGGAGGTAGCATAGTCCAATATAGAATATATATATATATACATGGGATGAATACATTCCCACATGTAATTTGGTGCTTTAAGTTCAGATAGTTTTCTATTGGTGATTTAGGCAACTTATCTAAGCTCCACCTCCCATGCATGCCTTACTGCTTCTTGGTATGTCTTGACATTTTCTTCATCACTGAAGTTCATGATGTGCACCAAAATATCCATTGCCAAGACAAATTATGTTTCTTGTGGTGTTTTTAGTGATAAAATTGAGGTTTTTAAGGCTCAAGTACCAATGCTAAACTAATTTACAGTTACTTTTAGCATTGTAAGCCGTAGGACTGTGCATTCTGTTCAGAAAGTATGTGACAACTTATGTACAGTAAAGAAAAACGTCTTTTGCACTCATTTTTATCAAACTTTCTATAGAGGAAGGAGGGAGCATGCAGAGAAGGCATTAGAAACTGATTTCAAAGGCAGGTTATAGATTATTGAGGAGAGACATGTTAAAATCTGGGATAAATGATCTGTCCCAAAGCCAAAAAAATTTGAAGGAAAAAGCTTTAACAAGTTGGAAGAAAACAACAGACGATTTTGTCAGCTTGAATCAAGCACAAGAGTGAACCCAAATTTCCTGGGAATTCATGAAAAGAGGTATTTCAAAAAAAGAAGGAAAGTAAAGATGCTGTGTCCAGATGGTGAAAATCACACAGTGAAAAACTGTCTTCAGCAGAGATTGCCATCCTTTTTTAAAAGTCATGATGTCAAGCCTCATCAGCCAAGGAACTGTAGATGGAAGCAGTAGCTGGGCAGGAGCATCAGTAAAACATATTAAACACCACATTTCCCTCAGTCACTCACTAGATGTCATTTCCCACCGCCTCAGTGCTGAAAGGTGCCATTTCCAGAGTGAAGCAATAAAGCTGAGCTGCTGACCTCCACAGCCATTCAAGAGAGATTACTGCCAGTTTTGCATAACTACAAGTTCTGATTTCCACTTAGCCTTTTTTTTTTTTCAACTCTTACATTTCCAGAAGGACAGAATATCGTAGAAGTTATGAAAATAATAATACAGATGTAAATGTTGGCACTGAAATCTCTGAGTTGGAGAGGACACTGGAGATAGTTCTGAAATCCTGGCTCCAGCTCCTTGAGGTTCTTGCTGGATGCCCTCTGGACCAAACCACACGTGGTTCTGTCAATGTTGAGGAATGAAGAGTTGGTAGCCTCTGGCAGTTAAGGATTGCTGGCCACAAAATTCTAGCTATCTAAAGCTTTCATACCTTAATAAAGCAAAAGTCTACGTACAGCTCTTTTATGACTGTATTACTGGGTCCCAGGTACTGATTCTGACCACTACAGCTGTTGCTGTTGGTTTGGAATTCCAGAGGGGAACTTTTCCTTTCTGCACTCTCTCCTAAACCTTCCATCTGGTCCTCTCATCTATCAATGTTTTTCTTCACATAAAGTCTAAACATTTACCTAGAATTCCACATTTGTAATTCTGGGTCAATAGCAACAAGATGTAATGCTTGAACTCATTTGCCTAGACTTGTGATGTGAAGACTGAAGTACTCTGGGTGTGGTTTTGCTTTGGTGAGGTTTTACTGCTGTTCTCGTGGGCAAAGTCCACTTCCTGTCCTCTGTTCATACCACCATAATTTGGGAAAGGGAACAATGGGTTAGGAGCTATTTTGACATATTGACTGTATTAAAATCCATGGACCAGCTGATTCACCCAAGAGCACTGACTATATAATAATAAACCTTTAAAAATAATCACCTTTTCTTTTGCGACAGGTGAATCAATTTCCAGCTTCCTACTCTAGAATGTTTTTTCTAGATGGCTTTGAAAAATTGTTGACCTCATCACAAATATACAGAAAATAAAAACTTATGAAGACATTTTTGGAAAATTAATTTCTGTTCAGAAATTCTAAGTAAAATCTGCTTGGTTGTACAATCAGGCTGATTCAGTGCTCTAAGTGGAACATACAGGTATTCTTGTCTTTATGTGTATTCTCTGTATTAGCTACCTATCAACTAAAATGATCAGCAGTAAAACAGTTAGCAATGTTAACATTCTGTCTGTCACCTTCAGGTTTCAAAGTCAGTATTGTATAGGGATGAACAGGTCATACCAATTGAAAATTGCTCTTTTGATTGTCTTTGGTCTCTTGAACATTGTACTATAGCAGTTCTGTTTGATTCATGTCTTCAAGGATTTTTTCACAGCCATGACTCTGAGGAAAATTATTTTATTTTAAATGGGATGTAAGACTTCAGAGCACCAGCTTGTTACCAAATTTAATGGTGACATAAAGTATTGTGTGAATGCAGCACAAGAAATTTAAGAAGAATTCAACTGAACATACCCTTCTTCTTCCACCTTCTTGCTTTCTTCCTGTCATACTTAAGTTTGGGTTGGTATTCGTTTACTTAGCACACAGCAAGTTAACTCCAGCTATCGTCTCTCAACTCCTCCTGCCTATTTACTACTCCTGTTTATTTTCATCTTTTTGAAATATTTATTGCTGTTTCTTATACTCTTATATCCTGAGGGGCTCTTGCTTGGGCTTCTCAGGTATTAACTACAGCTGCTGTTTTTTTGAAAGCAAAGGTCTATGTTTCTGGTAGAATAGAAAGTGTTTTAGAATACATAACAAGAGACTGTGTAATTTTGGGACCATTCACCCAGATGAGCAGTTTATTTCCCTGCAGTAATGAACATATTTTGCACCTTTCTACTCTTGATAAGCTTCACAATTCTGTACAATTGCCTACAACAAGGCACAGATACAAATTAGTTACTTGATAAAAGATTTGACAGATTAAAATCTGTTTGCCTGTCCTTAAATCTGCTGTCAAACAATTTGTCATTTGTTGTTAAAATTGTGGAACGATGTAGTGCTCTTAACACTGCAATACCTGATTGACAGGTGAGCATGTCCCTGCCCTGCAAAGTGTAGGAGGCAGGCGTTGGGGCTTCCTCTTGCCTCAAACAATTTAAACTTGGATTTGCCACTCTTATGCAAAGCTCTTTCCTTTGGAGCCTGCTGGTGCCTGCCCCTGGATCTAGGGATCTTCACGTCTTTATACACCGTTAAAGAGGGTCAGGGTGGGAATGTCACCCTCAAGTGAGGGGGAGCTGAGCCCTTCTGTCCAGTTTTCTTTGTGCACTGAACAGCCTGATAGGAATCATCAGCAGAAACAACCTCTTTGCATGTCTGTCTGGCACCTGAGAGCTCTGGAGAAGTTATTGTCTGTCCAATTTTGTGGCAAGAAAATGGATATTTATTACAATCCAAAATACATCCACAAACTGTGCATACTGTGGCATACTTCTCCCTTAGAAGTACTGAGAGGATTATGTGTGTAGAATTGTATTTACAATTAAATAACTCTTCTGAGCTGCTTCTGAGCGAGCCTCATGGGGTATGTCCATACTGCTTCATAACTGTGGCAGGAAGCAACACATGGCCAAGTGGTGCAAGAGGCATCCAGTCAGTCCTCCTGGAGTCTGGATCCCCTCTGAGCAGAATGTTCTGCAGTGTCTGTTCTGCACCTCCTCAGGGTCTTGTCTGCTGCACTCAGGTCCTGGTAGGTGACAGGTAGGTTTGGGGGAGTTTGGATTTGGGCTTTCTTGCCATTTCAGAGCATCTGAAACAATCTGGGCTGCATTAAAGTCCACAATATTGATGGGTTTACAGCATGAAACTGAGGGTATTTGTTACATGTGGTGGTGTTACATGGGGAACGTTTTGTAGTACAAAATCTGCTAGAATAATGTCAGAAAACTGTGCAAGGAGGAGGATGCCAAACTGAGGCAGCCATGTCCATATTGCCCTTTGGAAGCAAATGCATGGAGTGCAATATTTCCAGAACTGCACCCACTCACCTCTTGGGGAAGGTTTTCAGATG
The DNA here is from genome assembly GCA_035583235.1 of Hafferia zeledoni. Classification (NCBI taxonomy): domain Eukaryota; kingdom Metazoa; phylum Chordata; class Aves; order Passeriformes; family Thamnophilidae; genus Hafferia; species Hafferia zeledoni. The sequence goes on along the minus strand of JAWWEV010000115.1, from coordinate 47,956,319 downwards.
TAACCTGTAGCAGGGAACTCACTGGCAGCTGAGGAATAGACCTTATCTGAGCAGCAGTGCTAGTGCTTGCTGTGTGGCCATTTTAGTTTTAAATTTAGCAGCAGGAGTGTATCCAATAAATCTCAGTAGAGGCCAGAAGCTACAATTTCTGTTGCTGCAAGGGAAGACTGCAATGAGGGGAAACAGACTGCAGGAGGAATTTTGTTTCCCAGCTTATGTAAGGGCTGTTTATTTGAGCCATAGGATGACCATGGCTTGGAAAAACAGAAACAGACGTTACTTGCAATTTTTTTAAAGTATGTACTTTTACTATGGCCTTTTAATGGTCAAGAGAAATAAAATACATCTGGTGAATAGCTGTCTCTGGAAAAAAAAAAAAAAGCAATTTATAAAACCAAAAATTAGGCTGGAGCGGGAGATAAATAGAAGGACTAATGGATAAACGTGCATTAAAATATGTAAACATATATTAAAATAATGTAAGCACACATTAAATATAAACATTTTATTTCAGTTTTCACACTGTCATTCAGGCTTGGTCTGTATCTTCAAAGGCAGATTTAAAACAAATAATCTAATAAATTCTCATAGGCAATTAGGCTCCTAAATCCCTCTTATGTTGCAGAAAGTAATATCCCACTTCAATTTTTTAACCATCTTAGACAAGAAGGGTTTGGTTAAAGAACAGCTTAAGTTAAAGTTTTGCATGGTTTATAATTTGTTGTAGGGAATAAGAAAGGTTTCCATAGAAGTCAGAAATATGATTAATACCCCTGTATCTGTAAGAGAAAATAATTTAGATATCTTTGTTACATTTCAGGGAAAATGCTACTTATTGGTTGGTGTCCAGCTTTCACAGATAATGCTCTTAATTAGGACTCTAACTTCATCACTTTGCCACTCCTGCTGTCTGTGAAAATTAGAGTTTGAGTCCCAGAGACCAGACTTAAATGCTGAAAGGTAGAACTGCCTGCCTTGGTAAGAGGTCATGAAACCATATAAACAGGGTTTATACAAAAAGGGTCTTAAATACCTGAAGAGTCATGGACAATTTCAGCAGGTAATAGAGCTGGAGGAAACATGTGACCAGTGAAAAAAGTCACAGGAATTTCGTTTGTTTAGCATAGAGAAAAGATGACTTAGAAATATGGTAATAACCATCCCCAGAAGTGCTACAGGCCACCAGGGATACCAGAACCAGCAACAACAGGATTAACCTCTTTCTCTGTCACCTCTGCAAACAGGACAAAAAGTAAGATCTCAAATTGCATCAAATGCAATGTAGACACCAGTCAAAATACCGACAGACTGGAATTGTGTGTATGGTGAGGTGGTAGGCTCTTTGTTATGAGAAGTTTTAAGAATACCTCTTCAGCTGAAGTAGAAACACCTGCTAAGGTAGTCTAGGCATAGCCAACACAGGCAGTTCTACTTTGGGATAGTTGGATGTGCTAACTGACCTACTGAGGTTCCTGGTGTATCTACTTCCCTTGTTCTACTACTCTTAAAAAAGAACAATCAAAAAATCATTCATTAGCTTCTATATTGTATTACACTGTAAAAAAGTAAATCCCTCTTTTGTTTTCTAATGCTGTTTTTCCCTGGGGCTGCAAATAATATAGGAATTCTCAGGCTTCCAATCATTTTTGTCTGGATATATAATTTCTATGCCTTCCCATTCTCTGCACAGTCATAGAAAATTGTTTTACATTTAAGGAGGAAAAAAATCTTTTGACACTCCATCCTCACCACAGTGACTTGGAAAGAGAGGTAATTTACATGATCAAAAACATGCACTCTGTTTTGGAAAACAATTTTTATGTATGTGATGTTGACTACAGAAGCCAAGAGTTAATATAGCTGAACCCATTGTATATAGGGGAGAGTTTTCCACTGAATGTAATGACAGAAACCACCACAACAGTAGAGCCTTTTTTTCTTATATCCTTCAAATCCTATAATTGGCTGGGATTGTTCCTGGAGTCAGTCCACACCACCTTCAAATTTATTCAAAGTGGTGAAAATTTGCCCTAACCCTGGAACTAAAGCCTCTTGGCTTTTCATGTTAAAGTCTATAGAAGAGAAGTTTTCAAAGTAATAAGGTGGTTATCTAATCAGCAATATGTGTACGCATGACTTTTGGAATCCATGTAATTCTTGATACCTGAACCTACCCAGGCACGAGCCTTGCTGGATCACAGCTGCAATGCCATTAGACTTTGCTGGTTCCTCATTATGGAGCTGGGAAGCATAGTGCTCCCTGGCAAAACTTGAACACCTCCTAATCATAGGAAATACTGTGGAAATGCACAGTACAGAGAACAGCACCTTTTTTTCCTGCCAATCTGCTTGTATCCCTCCAGTCTGCACTCTTTTCTTTTTCTGGTCCTGCTATGCTTATTGCAGGTTGTCTGGTTCAGCTGACTCAGTCACTCACAGCTGGAAGATCTTCTATTAACCACTGTCAACTTACAGTTCATCATTCAGCACATCATTTCCTCTGCCATACTGTCCCCTTCTGAATTTCAGTATTCTCTTTGATTCTATGATTCCTTCTCATTTCAGGTCATGTTACGGTATGATCAAAGTTTTAAAATGTCTTCTCTATCTGTCTTAGTCCATATCATATCCACACCTTATTTCTGTTTCTTGAAATGTCTATTCCTTAGTAAGTGCACAGATAGACACACTTTTTACTTTTCTTATTATTGGTGGTTTTCACTTACGCCTTTTGCTGTTCACCTTAATAAAATATACTAGATTCAGACCAAAAAAATTACCAAAACTGAGATCCAAAAGAAGTGTCAGGAGCTGATTAAGATGAGTGAACATCTGGGCAGAGCAGCTTACAGTGAGTCGGTAATATTCAGAAATAGCCTAGGTTGTAGAATGTGGAAGAGGTGCAATGCAGAGCTAACACTGAGATGTCAGGGCTGAGACACTGGCTGCATGGCTAAATGCATGAAGAAGAAAACAGGAAAAAGAACACCTAGAGGATGACTGAGTAATTTTTCTGCTATATTAACAGTTAAAGACCCATGAAGTGCAAGGGGGACAGGCTGCAACATTAACTTGGAAAGGAAACTGATCTGAAGTGAATCTGCAAGACAACAAACCGACAGTAACTGCATTTGTGTTCATAGCTCACACTACCCAGACATGAGGAGTGGAGGCAGGAAACAATGAGTGTCCATAGAAAGCTGGGCAGGACAGCAAGACTCCTCCAGAGGAATGAGCAGGAAAGACAGAAAGGAACCAAAGCTGGAGACTGCCTGGCTTCAGGCAAAGACATGAGTGTCCACAGAACCTGGATGATCACTGAGGAAGAAGTTCTGCACCAAGCATCGCATTAAGGAAATGGGCACCTGATATCTTGAGGACAGCAGCCTATTTGTTCTGTAAGCAAGAACCTGGGGGTTTTTATAAACTTTTAAAGAAGTTATTAGTTTTCCTATATCACTTTTAGCCCTCACAGGAAAGACCCTAGGTCAGAGCTGAGTATTACAGTTTAATCTGCACCTCTACTGTACAAGACAAGTTTTGCTTATCACCTATTAGTTTATTGTTCCTATATTCAGAAGCCACATTCATGATAGGTCTATCTGTAACATCAAAGCACCAAAGGAATTGTGGTCCCATAAGCTGTTATTTCTTTGACCAGCTAGATTATATTCAACTAAATATGCATTATATTAAAGGAAGAATTGATATACTAAAAGATGATAAACTACCATTTTGTAGTGTAAAGGGAATCAAAATGCAATGCATAATATTTATGTCCTTCATGTATAAAACTCCTTTGCTTCCAAAACACTAACCCTGCAACTTGAGTTAGAAAAATCTACCCAGCTGCATTAATACGATACAATGAATAGATTACATAAACCACTATTTTCTTTTCCCTTCTCTTTTTGCTTCTATTAAGAACACTAGTATGAAGAAAAACTTGTTATGCAAAGTAAATTATTCAGTAAGCTAGTCATAATTCTTATAGAAAAAATTCTTATATTCTCATGGTTTTTTATGAAAAGGCTGAAATGAGCCTTTTGTCACATAGGTTTTGGGGGCTAACTACTTTAATCACACTCAGAAACAGAAATTGCACTTCTAAAAACAAGACTATATCAATAACCAAACTATAAGACCATGACACATTTACCTCAGTAATACAATTTCCCTCATGGAAACAACAATGGATTAAAAAACCCAAAGAGGAACATTTATACTAGGCAGAAGGATCCATTGAAAGAAAATAATAGATGCAAATATCAGTCTGATTTCTGAGAGTTTCCCATGGTAAAATCAATGACCTATGGTGTATAGTTGTCATCATCATCATCATCATCATCATCATGGCTAGGCTTCACGAATGAAGATTTGGGAAGGGCACTACCCACGCTTGCTGCAAGTGTGCTGGTGGCTAAAAAGACTGATGTGGGATAGGCAAGTCTAGTTGTAGGTGTGTAGTAAATTAGTTAATTATGTAAGATGAACCCCATAAAGGATGTAAGATTTGATTTTACAAATCAGTTCTGCCTGTGAGAAGTTTTGCAGTAGTGATTAAAATGTCAGCATGAGGGACTGCTGCAGATTCTACCATTCTAATAGCAGTATATAATATTTACATGCTTGGAAAGTCCACATAATAACAAATACAAATTTCAAATTTTATTTTTAAGTGTGATTTAAACTGAAAATTAAAAAATGAGCAATAATTTACAGCAAGGTGGTCTCCATATGGGGCCTTTTTTTAATCAGAACATACTCTACAGCTGCCTTTGTAGCACTTTTACCACCCTGTCAGCCAGAGAACCTGTGTTTGGGGACAGTGTCAGATTGCCTGTGTCTCACTTTTGCAAAAATTGCACATGTTCTGAACATGATGCAGTTGCAATTTCTTAAAATACTCTCATATTCTTAGTTGTTTGCATTCTTCAGTTCCCAGCCAGCCAAATCCCAACACAACTTGACAGTTTCAGTGACAGCAGTTTCTTCTCACTTTCTGTGGTATAACATAAACCACAGCAGAATTCCTGTAGGCCTTGCCTTACGTCTTAATGTACCAATGGCTTTTAATATAAGATCCAGTCCTTTCTTCCTGATAAGATCTAGTGTTACTATTTTTAAGTGTGAAAGGAACATGTTTCTTCACCCAGTCGTGACAGCTCTAAACTGAACTCTGCAGTGGCAGTATTTGATAGTCAATGTCTTCTTTAAAGGACAAAGTGACATTACGTATATTTCATATTTACCAAAATGTAGACTGTTGGAAAAAAGTGGCAATGGAAAATTTTTGGGACTTTGAATTTTGAAGTCTTCCTACTCTAACTTTTTTTTGGCATTCTTTTCCTCTTTAGCATCTCCTTCCTACATTTTGCTTTCATTCAACTAGCACTATATTTGCTTACAAGAATACAGCTTGTCCCGTTCTGTTGTTGTTATGGTTATGTTCTGCACAATTCAAGACTTCTGGTCTTTTTGAATCTTCACTTTCTCAAAAACCTTTCCTTGAAGCACCGCAGTCCCTGAAGCAACTTCTTCTCGTTGAATGCACTGCCCAAGCAGGTGTATGATTTTTTTTAAGATGGATCCTACATTACAAAGCATGCTCAGTGTGTGAACGTGTCAACCTCTCTGAAGCAAAGAACTGAGTTGTGCACACAATGTTTAGTGTCCCATCTCAACTTCTTACAACAAACATCCCCAAAGCATTAACATGTTTTCACAGTCACTCAATAAAGAACAGTTAGAGTTTAAATTTGGAGGCACTGGACAAACTTAGAGAATTACCACACTGCTATCATCAGATAATCTTTGCCTCTCTCTGACTTAGTGTGCAGTGTTGCAGGAAGGAGCAGATTTTTACTCACTTTAGAAATCACACTATGAGTAATTTCCCTTGAAAAACATAAGACAATGATGTAAATGTTATAAAATGTTTCACAGTCACCCTGCCAAACTTCTTTGGGATCTTCCAGCCCAGCTTTAATTTACAAAAGTCTTGAGCTATGCAGAAAAACAGCACATGGGGTACTCATGTGCCTTCACTATTCCTCATTTAAAAACTTCCACCATTAAGCAGCACTATCCCAAGTCTTCTGAAATTATATTGATTTTTTGCTTCTGAGAATTTTCCCTGCTGTGAAACTCCTGAATTACTGTTCAATGGACACCTTTAAAGTAGAGCCAGGGGATGAGAAGTAGAGGCATCCCAGTGAAAGAAGCATCTGTCCGGGTGAGACAGTAAATATGCAGGGCTGCCTTCAGGTGAGTTGTGGCTCTGCCCCAACAGCAAACAGTATGGAATATGATTTTAGATTTCCATGTCCACAAGCTTAGAGAAATATAGGATAGGTTGCAATTACATGAACTTCAGCTGCCTATTAGTATTAGAAAATTTTATTTGAAATTAATAGGTCATAAAAGTCGGGGTTTTTTAATCATATATTCCCTTAAGAATTCAGAGAACACAAGTGAAAACCCTTCGCAAAAAGGGCAAATACACTGAGTTGTAAAAGGGATATAGAAGAGAATGTATCCTCTGTAATAAGAGATGAATGTTTGTCATTAGTTTAATGAAGGGGCCAGAGAAACCTCCTGCAGCCCCCCATTAGTCTAACAGTTAGTCCATTGTATACATATACAATACACAGTCACTTGTCCTTGTGAGGATCATGTCTGGGGGAAGTCCAAGGGCTAAAAATGAAGCCATTTCCACATTTCTGAAGCTTAGATTTAAAGCATCGGGAATTCAAAAAAACCAAAACAAAACCAACCCAGCTTTTGACTACCCTATGTTTCCAAAATAGTATCTCATCCCTACAACAAACAATCTTCTTTCTTTTTGGCTGAGGGCTTGATCTAATCATGATTTATTTTCACCTAATATTTATGTTTCTGGATAAAAGGAGAAGAATTTTCAAGGCATCAGTGCTGAGTTTTGTACCTACTTCCCCTGGCTTGAACCACATTTATATTAAAAAAGATAGAGACATTTAGGTCACTTTTGTTAGTAACACATGCAGTAATGAAGAGTGGGGAAATTTTAGCTTTCCATCTTGGGAACAGTTAGAGGTACAAGGCTGTCATTTGGAAGAGGATCTTGAATGAGGATAAAAGGTGCAGTTTACCCTCTAACTGCTATGATCCATAACCATATGGATGCTTATGACAGAACACTCAAGTAAATAACAATTAAAGTAATTATTAAAATATCATTTTGAGAAGAAATTCTACTCTTGCAAGACACAAACAAGCCAATCAAATCATTGAATTCAATGGTAGAATCATACTTTTGACCCTGTATCATAATTGCTTCCCCAGCACTTGCCTTTCATACATATGCAGCACAATGCTGTAGTTTTTTCCTGACCTGGGATCAGACACAGATGATTGCAGCAAGGATAATTCTTCATCACATTGTGCTTGGCACAAAAAACACAGGCTAAAATCCAGAAGAGTGGAGAAGCAGCTGCTGCAATGTGCAGACTTTGGAGCAATAGCCTTGTCCTGCCACCCTTTTCTAGTTATCTGTCCTGAAGGAAGGGGGGATTTGCATACCACATGGTCTCCCTATGTTTTGGGGGGTTTCCATTATGCAATTCAGGGTGAGATTTCCTATCCAGATGCCCATCTGTGATCTCCCATCCTTTGGCTGACATAAGACTAAAAATGTAAGAGGTCTGTAACTCATCTTAGGATGTAAGCAGGGACTGTCACACATAGTCCTGGAAACAGTCTGTTGTCCATGGATAAATGCCATGAAATAAAAAAGGAAAGGCTGAGGAGAAGGCAATACGACCTTAGCTTTACAGTAAATTAAGAGTTTTCAGGAAGTTACAAATGTAGTCTTTTTGCTTTATGCTGTTTGAATATGAAAAAGCAAAACCACTTTAAGAAGGTCTTCAAAACACACTGTATTCTGTTCTTGTAAAAGCAAATGACATATGGCTGAGCCTGTTTGTGTTAATTGGAGATAAAAAGAAAGGGAAAAAAAGGTGACATCTTTTGAAAGAGCCTCCCGTAAGGGCAACAGATCTTCCTTTACAAAGTGTGATGATAAAGTCTGGCTTAGCTCAATCAGCAGCACATGTGGAGTCCCATGGAAACAGCTAAGGTTGCTGCAGCAAAAGGTGGGGAAGTAAAATACAGTGGCAACAAAATAATACCAGCGGCAACAACAGAGTCATTTTTTAATTTCCTCAAGCAACAGAAATCAGAGCAGTTGATCATAATTGTTGCTCGACTGTTTTAAACTCAAGTCTCTGAATCAGGAGATTACTCAGTTGAAGGCCCGGTATGATGAGAATATATGCTTTCTTTTTCCACAAGATTTGAAAGTAGTATGATCTAAGACTGACAACCCAGCATCTGGGAGTGCTTAAAGCAAGTCATAGTTTTGCTCCAGTCACGTGGCTCTGGACAGACTGCAGAAAAATTGGTTCAGAGGAAGCCTTGATGTTGAGTAAAACTCAATCAATTGAGCAAGGAGACTTTGATTTATTTTCCTTGACTCATTATAAATTAATTACATTCTTTCTCCTCTTGCAAATGCTTGGCTGTTATTTCTTGTAAACATTCATGACTACGTTAATTGCATTGTATTTTTCTATACTCATTTTATAGGTTTTGTTGCTCTACTTTAGACGTTCTAAATAATGGATTTATATAGTATACTTTTTCAACAGGCATTTTCAGAAGCATTATCTTCCAGATGTATTTTGTATAGCTTTAAAAGAAATGCATACTGCATTCCAGAAATACTGTTGGCAGAGAATCTAATTTAAAAGTGGAGGGTAATACTTTATGATATGCAGATCTACTTGCTGCTTTGAGTATTTCACATTTTAACAACAAAATGAAACTGCAAGAGTAACAAGAATGAATTACCTAATGAGAGCTATTCTTACTCAATAAAAAATGTAAAAGCTTCCACATTTCCCACAGTTATTCTGCAAGCTGATAAGGAATAAAACTCTTTATCTGATTGTATAGAATCAAAACAAAACTTTACATACAACTTAAAAATTTTCAAGTTTATATGTGCATGCATTCAGGAAGGGATTCTACATATAACTCTCTGGGAAATGAGTCAAAACTAAGTTAGAAAAAGAACTCACTGAGCAATTGCAATAAGCTCCTGAACCAGCCTAAGTCAGTATTTTGTACCTTTAAATAGCTCACACATGTGTGTGTGTGCACTGGTATACAGGACAGGGTTTTCACCTTTGGTAAACCACTCTTTACCAGTCCCTCATGTGAGGGGAGAATTATCAGATACTGTTCTAGCAGTCTGTATATTATTCTGAGACCTGATGTTTTTAAATTTTGAGCTTCCATTTTGGTTCTCAGCAATGTATCACCACTCTGCAGTTAAAAGCTTGCTGATAAAACAGTGTCTAAAAGACTAAGTTACCTATTAAGCAAAGGCAAACAGCTCTGAGGGACATCCCCTCAGCTGTGGCTTACAAGGAAAGCTTATATTGGCTGAAATAATGGTGTACTTCTGTTTTGGGATTGAAAGCAGCAGGACATTGGTAGCTTAAGGAGGAGCAAAGGCTGTTTCATGCAACACGTGCATTGTACAGTCAATGCAGGAGGTTAGAAGTTGAACTACCCTCATGTTCAGATTTTACAGTAGACTTCATCTTGTGAGTCAGTCTCTTTTTTGTACATTGTTTTTTTCCAAATTTGACCTAACAAATATAATGACATCCCTGTGGCAGATTATACAAAAGCAGCCAAATGTATAACTATTTTTGGTTAATACCACTTTCCCAAGCAAGGAATCCATGCTTGACAATTGATAGCTTTTTGATATGTGAACAAACAGTTCTTCTGAAATACTTTGATTACATGCAATCTGTCTATGAATAATTCAGTAAAATAACTTTCAGCTGGGAATTTTTTCATATATAAGGTCTGAGATAGGCTGAATAAACACAGGGCCAGCTTTACTGAGGGATTTACCCCCTGTTGTTCAGACAGCTGCCTTTGAAAATCCTACCAGAAGCCTGAGACTGCTAAGCACCAAAGGCACCACATCACCTGCTGTTTTCCCACCCCACTAGGAAGGTATTTCCTTTTTCTTCTCTGTAAGTACAAATCATCCCTCCATCTTGCACACCAAACTAGATGTAGTATCTATGTCTTCACCTTTGGTGCACCACTCTTTTCCAGTCCCTCATAAGAACTTGCTTCCCACTTCTTTTTTCAATGTCTCTTTGGTTTTCACTTTCCTTCTTCCTTCATTCCCTGCCCACACCTGTAAGACCAAACAAGTTGGAGATTCACCTCACACTGGTTGAAACTCTCACCTGTGAGAAAGAGAGACCTTGGTTTTCTGTCTGCCTTATTTTATAGCACAGTAGTAGTGGTTCTACTCTTACTATAATAATATGAGTTACAATATTAATTTTAGGGGTAGAGATGGGGATTGGGTTTCCTTATAGACTAGACTAGGTGGCTGTTTCATCCTCCCATAGAGTTCCCAGTTCCAATGCCAACACACCCCTTGGTGTGCTAACTTACTTCTCCCTGAAGCTTTTTCCTGTGCTGCAGAATGTGGTTCACTACAGGGAGTAGTAAAATGTCTCTCAAACTGGCTGAGGCAAATCAGGGCCAGATTGCTCTTCCCCCACCCTGGTTAATCCTGCTGAGAGCCTTACACTAACCTGTCCCTGCTGCTCTCTGGTATTGCAGTGGTGTAGCACTGCATGGGGTTGCATGCATGCAACAAATGTTTTGGAGGTAGCTGTGTGTTTCCAATATATTTTGCATTTTCTGGATTTAGACATAAGTATGTAACTATCTACTTTAAAAAATGTTCAGATGTTTCTAAGACTAAGAGAAATACATATTGCCTATGTTAGAAACATTACTTTAATTAGTGCCTAATTAGCACAAGTACTGTATTTTCCCCATGTGACTGTCTCCATCTTTACATGTTTAAATCTGTCCAGTATATCATATGGTGTTACTCTGTTAACTGTATAAACAAATGTAGATTTTAATGGGCCTGTTGTGTGAAAACTCGTGTTTACACATTGAAACTTCTGCCTTTCTATTAGTAGTTTCTGCAGACAAATGCAGGAATTAGATTGCTATTGGAAAATCAATACAAAGAAGACACAAAGTCAAAGGGAACACAGCTGGGGGATTCTGAGTGGATATTTATGAGAAGAAAAGATTGATCATCGAAGCTATACATTATACAACATCCCTTTTATATCTAACTTCAACTGCCTCTTCTGAATGATATGCATGCTGATTAAAAAGGAAAGCAACCTGGCTGAATTCTCTTGTTACCCATTTTCTGAGAAAATTAACCAAACAAATAAAAACAATGGTATCAGTACTCAGCATAGCCCTGTGAGTAGCATTTTGCTGGAGACAGCCAGCCATGACAGGGGCTTAATATGAATTCTTTTTGCTGAATCCATCACACTCCAAGTGATATAAATAGAACATGCTCAGGTAATTCCAAGTAGCATTTCAATTACAAATTATAAATACCTCTTCTGAAAGGAACCTGCTCCATCAGAGTGTCACTAAGGTGTATCCATCTGGCACACAAGCTCATTTCCCTGTCTTCAGATATTTACTGTCACATTTTTTGTAGGCATATATTCCTGAACAGTCCACAAAGGGCAGAAATGAATACCACCAGCAAGAACAGAGCTGCAATTCCAGTTCAGTCAAGGAAGAAGAAACTTGGAAAGGTTCTATATGTATGAAATGAAAGGGTATGGTGCACCATTATTTCATCTTCATCAAATTAGCAGCTGTCACTGAATAAAGCAAAATAAAGCCTGCATAGTTGCCATAAATTACTCTGTTATGCTCTGAACCCTTTCTGATTTGCAGAGAGAGCTGGAGGAAATTAAAGCTGTGATCTTTCACAGGTGCTTCTCAGATGATATTATGTCATTTTGTTATACTAGTGAACCTTCACTCAGTGAAGCCTTGCATCTAAATTTCCTCAATCCTTACTGTCTTGTGAAAACTAGAGCCCAGTCTGTATCTTCTCCCTTTCTAGTTATTTATACCTTTGCAAACTGTCAATTTAGAAATATTACAGCTGAGAAATTTGGCTTAATGAAAATTTATTTAGTGAATTTATTTAGAAAATTGGAAAAAAATGTTCAGATATTTCTAAGAGTAAGAGAAATATGTATTGCCTATGTTAGAAACAAAATCCTACCACTGCAAAAATGGGAAATGGTAGTGCATATGTTCTTTGGACCACTGGTCTTTGTTTCTTAGGAGTGCGGGTTTTGCTATTTCCTTGTAAAACTAGAGATTTCTCTGTAACCTCAGATGATATGCACTCAGTAAATGGAGCTGCAGCAATCCAGCAGCCTGGTGCGGACATTCCCAAACAAGATACTGATGATTTAGGCTCAGAATACTGAGCACAGAGTCCAGTTGCAAGATATTACATCCAGATTGGCTGAGCCGGTGGGTAACCCATGCTAACCTGGCCAAATCAGTCTCTCTGCCAAGAACTGCCAGACACACCACCTCCTTGCACTATTTATCTCACTCCTTGAACTTGTTTTCCAAACCCATGCATCTGGAATTATGATTCGGTGCAGGAATATCTAGCACAGTACCAATGTGAACTTACTTGGAAATTTTTGGCAGCTATGCTCTCTATTCCTTTGTATAGAGGGGCATCCTCTTCCAGCCCAGGGGAAAGTGCCTCTAATGTTCACAATGTCCTTCTTGCTGGAACCACTGCCGCCAGGAGGGGGATTCAGTCTGAGCAAAAGCTGGACCTACTCTGGATGAGGTCATGGAAGAAAACAGATTTGGACAAAGATCCTGGAGCTCTAGGAGAGAAGGCAGAAGAGCAAGACAAGGTCAAGGCGAGCAGGGGATGAGGACCGCTACAGTGAATACCACTCTGAAAATGATTGATTCTGTGTCTGCTAGCACCAGAGCACTCCTACATGATGTCAGGAAGATTACTTGAACTACAGGTGGCCACTGAGTGCTCCTTTTATGCTTGGTGTTTTGTTTGAGAGCCTGAGGTCTGATTTGTGGAAGTAGTTAGCATTCACAGCTGCATCTGAAGTCAAAGGGAACTATGCTTCAAACATACAAAGTAGTGCATCATGCTAACTATTTTACCAAGGCAAACGCTGGCCATCTCAAGGCTGGCAGTGAAAATTAATTGACGTATTTAACCTTAATCTTCCTGTGTCTTATTTCCCAGTAAGTAAAATGGTGATGTTTTCTACATCTCAGAAATGTAATTCATAAGCATTTATAATATGCTCAAGGTAGTGTGAGTGCTGTAGAAAAGCCTGCTATGATGTTAATAATTCCACATTACAAGCAGGATTCAAATAGCTTTAAACAAAGCCTGAGGACACATGATGAACAAAGAGATCAAACATAAAGTGAAAGGCTGCACTTTCCATGAACAATGTCTGTCCCATGCACTGTACAAGGCAGTGGCCCTCTGAGCAAAACAGTATCACACAATTAAAGGCTAAATTGTAAGTCATACCCTCACAAGTCAAGACAGGTTTGTCTGAAAACTTACCTTTGGCTTATCCTAAAGTGTCAACATTCAGCTTTATAAAACTCCTTTAATGTAGGATTTGTGTTTCAGATTCTTTGGGTTTATTTGTGAGAATGGGAATGTACTAAGTTAAGGATGGATGTATGTTTTAATCACTTTATGCTGTGCATGCAAAATCATACTGGTTTTGTTAGAGTAGATGAGTAACAGGGGAATTAAAAATCAGAAAACACTTGCACTGAATCAAGCTATAGCACAAAGTAAATAGTATTACAGTATTTATTTTGCTGTGCATTGCTCTAGCTAGGTATTCTAACACATCACACATAGGTGAAAGTAAACAATTTTACAGCTGATTTATACATTTAAGTATATGTTTCAACAACAAAGATTTCTGTTCTTCCTCCCAAGAGTTTTCTTTTATCCATTGATACTTAGAAATATGGCCAGAACTCTCAGCAGTGCAGTCTTCTCACTTAAATATTTTACTCCACTGATTGGTCTTTTTTTTCATCTCTTCGTGGAGATCAAAGACATTCTTTGCAAACAGAAAAATAAAGATTTATTGATTCACTTTACAGGTGTTGTCTCTCTTCTCATCCAAGTATTCATTTTTCTCAAACATTCAGTCTCATCTGCAACAGCAACTAGCACTATTACCCAAATCTGCAGTGTTTTCATCCAAACAAGACAGTAGATGTGGAAGTATTCAAAAGAAAAGAAAACACTAAAACACCCATGGAAGCAGTGCATGTTGAGTAAACCCCCAATATTTCCTAAGTGTTTTAAAGCAACATTCATGAGAATTAAGAAGTGGTAGTTTCACCACACAATTAGAGTTATGACTATCTGGTGAAAGGCATTGGCTACTTCTGTTTTAAGTGAACTGTAGTCCTAAAGATTTAGCCCCAAGTGGACTTATTTTTTGTATCCTGTTCTTTTTCTCTTTTTCAGAAATGAAGTGTCATACCTAACTTTGTCTTTGTCACAGGTTTTGTGCAAGATTGTGAAGTACTTGTGGGTTGGTATCATAGAACTGTGTAACTAAAGCCGGGAAATCCCTCTCCAGACTAAGAAGATCTGCTCTTTTAGGCTTTATGTGGATATTTTTTATCAAGGAAAGTTATGAGAATGCTTATTTATTATCAGATTCTGTCTTTATGCTCTTATCCATACCAGCAAGATTATTTTCCACATTTCAACAGATGCCCTTTGTCAACAAAAAACCAAAGCCAGCAGTGTAGGTAAGATCCAAGCATTTACCCAAGACTTTCAGGGCAAGTGGCAAAAACATCTGAATGTAGTCTCCTGCTTAAAATTCCAGCTGCAAGTGCACAAAGATTATGAGTCAGGCCCCCTAAATCAGAATGCATTTTTTAAGCCTAAAAAGGAAAAGTCTGATTGTTTTTTAATTTCTGACCAGGCGAGTTGTACTTGGGTCATGATTTTCTACTTATCTCCCAAACCACAGTGGACAGAACTTTGCTGTTGCTTAGAAATGAAGAGTCTCGTGTGACTCTATGAGCAAATTTTTGGGAAAGTCCCCTGATTCCAGCCAGGTCCGTAAAGTAAAATGGTGAACTGGTATTAACACCCCAAGCTCTCCTCCCTCCACTGCTCCTCGGCAATGCAGCCACACGGGGGAATGAAATGCATTTCTGCTGCAGACAATGCCCAAGAACAGGAATAGCTCCAAATAAGCCATCAGGACATATCGAGGACATATGTTGTCTAAAGAGGATGAAGCTATTAAACAGCTCAGTGCTGAGTGAATGCCATTCACCTGCCAGTCACAGGGCTGGAAGCGGCTGTCTAGGAAAAACAGCATGATTGAGTAATTAGAGGCTGTATTGTAAGCCATATGTACAAGGGGATCAAATTAAGGCTGCATAAGCAATCTTTTGTAATTTCTGTACTTGTCTAAAGCCTTGTCCATAGCAGCCAGCAGCTCCGCTTTAAACACCGCAGCAAAGCTGCACAGAGAAGAGTGATCCCCCTCCTCGCTCACGAGCGATGTTACACGACTATAAAGGCAGCGGATCTTGGTGCTGCGTTAGATTTGTCTCCATCACGGCAATGTCGGACCCCGGCTGGCCGGGGCAGGTGTGTCAGGGTGGGGCGGCGGCGGCGCCCGCAGGGGTCGCTCGTGCGGAGGCCACGGGCGCACGGCGGGGACCGGGGCCGGCGGGGCCGGGGTGGGCGGGGGCGGCGGGCGGAGGCGGCGGGGCCGGGCAGAGCGCACTGGTCGGCCGCGAGTTGGAGGCGGCCGGCGGCGGAGCGCTGGCTGTAACTTGACACCGGGGCGAGAGGCCGAGCGGAGAGAGGGAGCGAGAGCGGCGGCGGAGGAGGAGAGGAGCCCCAGGGAGCGGGATGGTGACCACCTCCTTCCCCTCCCCTTAGGGGCGCTCCGCAGCAGCAGCAGCAGCCGCCGCAGCGCCGGGGACTCTCTCCTGTCGCGGAGCCGGGGGCAGCCGGCGATGGGGACGGGACGCGTCCCCTGAGCTGCCGGGAACTTTCCCCGCCGCGGTCAGCCGGAGCCGGGCAGGCGGATGGAGGATGCGCTTCCCTCGGCGGGCTGCGTGAGCCGGCGGCGGCGAAGGGGAGGATGAAGAAGAAGCAGCAGCACGGCGGCGGGGACTGCCCGGCGCCCCGGCCCCCCGCGGCGGCGGCGGCGGGAGGGGGCGCGGGCCAGGGCGGGGGCTTGAAGAGGCGGCGGCCCCTCTCGCTGCTGCCCTTCCTCTCGCTGCGCGACTACGGCTTCTGCATGGCCGCCCTGCTGCTCTTCTGTTTGGGCTCGCTCTTCTACCAGCTCAACGGGGGCCCCCCGCACTTTCTGCTGGACCTGCGGCACTATCTGGGTAAGGGCGGCGGGGACTTGTTGCGGCTCCTCCTCACCCCCCGTGGCGGCTGTGCTGGGGCCTCGCTCGGCGGCGGGGACATGGCCGGGGGGCAGCCCGGGCTGGGGCGGCGAGAGGCTGGGGCTGCCCAGGCAGGGTGGACAGGCGGGGCGATGGGGTCTGACACGGGAGTGGGACTGGTCGACGGCGCCCCGAGAGCCGAGCTGGGGGGCGCGCCCTCCCAGAAGTTCACGCTGGCGAGAGCAGAGTCCCCTCGAGACTTTCTCAGACCTGAGAGCTCTCTGCGCCCGCGGGCGGCTCTTTGTCTGCCCGGTCCCCGTGTCAGAGCGCTCTGCCGGCTCCTCTCGCCGCCAGGTCGGTCCGAGGCGGCGGCGGAGCTGAGCGCAGCGCACCGGGGGGAGCTCGGGCGCAGCCGCCCGGAGCTGTCAGCGCCTTCCCGCCCGGCGCTGTGCCCCGGAGAGGAGGAGCGGGGTACAGGTGCCCCAAAGTAGATAATGCTGTGTTGTAAAAATCCAACCAACAAACAAACCTTCCCACCCTCCAAACCCAAACATACACTTTGTGAACCAAGCATCCATCCTTGTGCAGCAGGTTTGCTTCTGGAGAGAAGGGTGTGCTAGCAGGGTCAGCGCAGCAGCGCTCAAACACTCGAGCTCGCTCTGGTGCTTTGACACAAGTCTGCGCAATCCTGGAGGAGGTGCCCCGGTGGAGCAGGTAGAGGCCCCGCACTGTGGCCTGCAGTTCTCGTCCTCATGCTAACCGCAAGTTTTCGCGTGGTTTTAGTTTGCGTCCAGTTTCGACATCGCTAAATGTTGCTTCCCTGTTTGACAGGGCAGAGGAAAGTTGGGTGAAACAGTGTATCATGAGGTCGCGTAAGTCCCTCAGACTGGCAGAGCTATTGCAGGTGGTGGTAGTACAAGGAGGAATGACTTTAAACTGAAAGAGGATAGGCTTAGTTTACCTATTAGGAAGAAATTCTTCACTATGAGAGTGGTGAGGCGCTGGAACAGGTTATCCAGAGAAGCTGCAAATTCCCCATCTCTAGTGGTGTTCAAGGCCAGGTTGGATGAGGCTTTGAGCAACCTGGTCTGCTGGAAGGTGTTCCCTGCCAATCACAGGGACTACATGGTCTTTAAGGTCCCTTAACACATTAGCTACTCTGTTTTACTTGTCTGTGAAGGTAAGTCTTTGGTGCTACATGCTGCAGAAGGACAAGCCATTAGAGACAGTGTTTGATTGCAAACAAAATACAGTTCTTGTATTTCAGAAAAATAAGCTGAAAATCCTTTTCTGTGTGTGTGGATTTTATGAACCTCTTGAGAATGCACCTCTGTGTGTGTTGCTTTACAGGAAAACTACCTCATGTCTCCAGTTAACTGATGAGAGGCTATAGAGAGGCAATACAACAAAAGGCAACAGACACAAGTTGCAACAAGGGAAATTCCAATGAGATATTAGGAAAAAAGATTTCAGCGTGAGAGTAGCCAAACATTGTAACAGGCTACCCAGGGAGCTTGGAATGTCCTTGCAGATACTCAGAACTCAGCTGGACTAGTCCCTAAACAACCCAAGTTAGTTTGTCTCTGTTTCATTGGGGGAAACCAGAAGAACAGAAGTCACTTCCAAACCGTATTATTCTGTGATTCTGCTGTAAACAGTCAGTGAAAATTCAAGTGAATACATGAGAAGAAGAAATGCTTTGAATATTACTTCACAAACACAACAATAATTTTGGCTTGAGATTTAATTACTTTCTTCCTTTAATGTTGCAATTAGGAAGAAATTCTTGCACCGAAGAGGAAACTGACCAATTTTTCACTACAGAATCATAGAATTGCTTGGGTTGGAAGAGAATTGTGGAGATCATTTACTCCACTGCTCCTCCCAAGGCAGGGTCACCAAGAGCAGGTGACACTGGAAGGCATCCAGGTGGGTTTTGAATGCCTCCAGAGACTCCAGACTCCATGGCCTCCCTGGACAGCCTGTTCCAGTGCTCTTCCAGCCTGAATGTAAAGAAGTTCTTTCTCGTTTTGAAGTGGAACTTCTTATGTTTTAGTTTATGGCTGCTACTCCTCATCCTGTCGCTGGGCACCTCTGAGAAGTCTGTCACCATCCTCTTGACACCTGCCTTTAAGATACTTATGTACATCCATGAGATCCCCTCTCAGTTTTCCCTAGGCTAAACAAGCCCAACTTTGACCCTTCTACCAAGGCAGAAGAAGATTTTGCTTACAATTGATTGAGGTTATTAATGGAATTAAACACAGATCTCTGGTTTTCAGAGAAAAGTTTTTGTCAGTTTTTAAAATTTTAATTTTCATCAAAGATAAATTTTGCTTAGCTTGGGTGGGAACAGACTGCAGGAAACACAGGGTTACTCAGCCCATTTTGTGGCCTTTTGATGGCTTTTGAGGGATACAGAAAAATAAAACTAGGATCTACTACCCTAACCACTGTAACCAGCAGTTGCGTGTCTGATGGAAAATCTTCTGAGGCCTGAACATGAAAGGTTTGGAAACCACTGTGTTTTGGAGAATGGGTGATGATAATTTTTGTGAGGTGCTCAGCAAGTGCAGAGAAGCCTTTGTTGTGTATGCCTGAATGTGATGAGCCTCTGGGGAAGGAGTGCAGTCTTATTTGAAAATGGTTTGGGGTTCTTTTGAAGTGTAGGATTCTCTCAGGAGAAACTAGACAGATCTATTAATCTCTGTTAATTAATTTCTGTACTTGTTATATCAATTAGTATAGGAATTTCCTTTGTGTCTTAGTGACCTGGGATGTTAAGGAGACAGGGACTTGCCTAGCATCCTGCACCAGGCCAGTGGCTGAGAGGGAAGCAGAGTCCTTGTGGCTGGTGTCCTAGTACCCACTAAGCAAGCTGTGCCGCTGCCTCTGCAGACAGGTAGAACATACTCTGGGTACTAAGGTGCCTGCTTGCATGCAACTTTCTAAAGTGGCTTTACATCTCCTTGGTCTACAGTTTCACTTGGGAGGTCAGAGTTGATCCATGTGGGTGCAATTGCTGAACATTTTTTTTTTTTTTTTAATTCAGTATAAGTTTTACACGGGTGGTGCATATTCCTTGAGGCTGCCAGTTAGGAAGGTTTGCACATTATGAACAATTTTTTTGTAACCAATAGGTTTCTTGTCTTCCAGGGAGCTAATAGAATTGCTTGGAGGAATAGGTATTGGACATCCGGTCCTGCCAACTACCAAAGCCCTACATATATGTGTGTGTTTTACACAACACTTGGACTAGTCAAATTTCACAACATTAAAAAAAAGAACTTTTTCCCCCCCTGAAGCCACAGATCCAGTGTCCAAGAAACTATTCCCTTGCAGTCCTTCTAATCCACAGTTTATGGTGTTAAAAGTTAAATCCCCAAAGAAAAAATGAGCAGTTTGTTTGCAAACCACATTTGCAATGTGTGAATTTTGTTGCCCTCATTGTATTTAAATCTACAAGAACCAAGAAGGAGTATCCTAAAGGGAATATTGATTTCTCTGTTTAATTACTTTGTGGCCTCCACAATGTGAAGAGGGGTCATCTTGTCTGACTCTGGGGTTTTTATTTGCATTTGCAAGTTTCAGTGCATTGCTCTTGGTTAGTTATGTTACTGTGGAGGCAATGCTTGGAATTTTTTTACTTCAGAACTTGAAAAGTAGTTCCTAAGTAATGACACAAAACTTCAATAGTGGTCAGGATAGAAATCACACCTGCATCAGGCAGGTGTGTGCATAAAAGCAAATCAAGGCAGTGTGAAAACATTGGGGTTGAAAAGCTTTCATCTCTTTGAGTCCTGTATCTTATGCTGTGGAGGTATAAATTTATTTGCAAAGGAGTGAAGTATGAAAGTTTGCTAGTTCTATGAAATTCCCATTGGAGGATGGGTAGATGAGTGTGTTTTCAGAGTATTCAGACTATTAGTAATTTTTTTTTCCTCCCAGATCAGGTTCTCTGGTGTTTTGTGTCTCCCTTTTTGTTTGATTGCCACATTGAGTGGGGAGAATCTTGGAAAAACATTATGGCAGTTTATAGAGTAGACAGTAGCTGTATTCAGTATTTCCTCTTCTCATCGCTATCTCTTCTCTTTTGTACCAGAGTCATCTGGAGCAAATGAGAATGGAGTAGTAGATACAAGGCTGTGCTTTGTTATTTATCCTGTTCTGACTTCAAACTTATAATAGTTCAGAGTACAGAAAGGTCTGTGGAAAGCTAATGGTTTCTGCTGCCTGTTCTGTATGTGGTTCACGATAAAACAGCTCAAGTTTCACGCTGTACTCATCCCGTGAGGAGGGATCTAGAGCCCTGGTTTTCAGGGTGAAGTTGGCAGGGGCATGGATATTAGTGCGTTATTTCTAAAGAATCTGTGGGAGATACTTAAAAGCACATCTGTTACCAGTAGGCTTGAATTTGCTGTATGGGGTTGCATACCAGTCCTGGACCATCTATGAGCTCCCCAAACCAGCTAAGTTTAAAAACTGCCAGGCTTTCCAGTAATAAACTGGAGTACTGGGATTTGCAGAAATGAGGTCTTGCTTGATGATTCTGCCAAGGTAATCCTGGCTTGCCAATTGAAAACCAACTCCAGCAGTGGGAGGAAGTGAGAAGAGTCTTCCCTTAGATGACTAAGACAGAAATCGTAAATCTCGGATGGGCCAGTGGCTTTTGGGGAATGCACAAGGGACTCCATTCCCCTGCAACTGTGGTGGCTTTGTACTGCTTTATTATTCCCTGCTTTGGCTTCTGATATATGCATCCTTCAAATTACAGAAAAGAGCATTTTCAAGGGTTTGTAGCAAGTCTTTAATGGCCAATAAAAATAGAAAATCTTTTCATCTTTGCTGTGCAAACTTGTTCATGTTAATTAAAGCATTTCCCCTGTTGAACTCCACAGGAGCCTGCCAATGAGTACACTGGTTAGATTGCATACGAAAGTTGCCTGTGCTGTGGTTTTCTATACAAGACAAGAGACCTAAATGGCCGGTTGTGTTCCTCAAGTGTCGCTCCATTGTTCCCTACTCTCACTCGCTCACTGGAAGCTCTCAGGCATTTTGGCCAGATGGGCTCAGAAGCCTTCAAGTTGTCACAGCAATAGTTATGTTTATTTTTGACACATAGATGAACATAACCATAACGGAAGAAGAAAGAAATCTGAGTACTTGGGGAGGTTGTAACAAAAGTCTCCAGGATATTTAAAACTAAACTGAAGTGAAACTTTTTATTAAAATAAAGGTGGTATGAATTGGTTTTGTTTTGGTAGGGTGTTGTTTGTGTTTGGGGTTTTGTTTGTTTGTTTGGTTTGGTTTTCTTTTTTTTCTTGACCTATCTGACTTTTTTGTCCCTTTCTTAACATGTTAATGGGAGAAAGAAAAACTGACTAACCAAAGCAAACAATCAAAACCACTGTCAGAGTTTGTATACAAATTTTATTTATAAACTGTAGAAGGGGGAGAAACAGTTGAAGGTTTTTTCAGAGGAGGACTTGTTTTTGTTTGTTTGGGTTTTTTTTTTATTCTGGTAATACTGCATTTATATCTAAAATGATGTAGGCAAGTTTTCTAAATAATAGAAGCAAATAGCATGCTTTATTATTGCAGGTAGACAGCAGGCTGCTTTTTCATGGCCAGAAAGGGTTGTCTCATCCAGTTTTGTTTTGCAAATGGATCATGAATCCTTTACAGTTTTGAAGGCCATTTAGGTATGTGAGTAAGAGAAACACACGCAAGGAAAGGCAGTCAGGTCTGTGAGTGAGATCTCCTGTGTGGTGACACAATACCCACTTCTGAGATGAATCTACTTTTAACAAGGCCCTGGTTAAGTCCTTATTGACATATTTTTTTCTTATTGTTCTCAGGAATGTGTAGTGTTCTCAAAAGAGCTTTTCTGTACTCTGAAGCATTTAGATTTTTTTTTTTTTTTTACTTTTCAGTGGATTATTTAGTTGCATTACACTTGGAATTTATTACATTTTGAAATTCAGTAACATTGTAAAGAACTGAAAGGTGAGTTTAGATGCTGCTTCCTGAAAGCCTTGAAAAGAGATGGCCTGAACCAAAATGGCAAGTATGTAGCTGTATCTTCCTTAATTAGCTTTTCTGTCCTATTTGGACATCCTCATTTTGCTATTGTGAAAGCCATACCTAATATCTTTTAGCTGAAATATGTTTGGATTTCCATTTAGATTGCTAATCTCTCAAGTTATAAGTGAGCTTTTTCGGAAGATAAGAGAGGTGCCTCATCTCCAAGAAGCTTTTGTTAAAAGAGTGCTCATCATGCCCAGCTTGTCTGATTGTAAGATTAACAAAGCTTTGCCTTAACACGTGGTGCTGTCAAGGAATACTCTATTGAAAACCAGAATGCACCTCATTTTATGACCAAGGTCATAAAACTCAAGCCTTTTCCTTTCAGAAAGATTAAGTGATCTCTGGACTACATTATGCTGGCTGGCCAGAAACACTCTATGCAGTGAAGTCATAGAAAAAATGCTTGAAATTGTGTGATTGTGTTGTGATAATATTCTAAATATATTTAGAAAAGTGGACAGCATTTATTCAGGGATGTATTTTCTGCTTTCAAATCAGACTCCAGTCTATGAATCAGAAGTTGCAGATATGCAGTTGTGTACATATTTCATTTTCATATTGTCAACTTTGTCATTTGACAAGGGATTTTTAAAGGTTAATTCAGTTTCTGATGCTGGGGAGTATTACTACAGCTTTTTCAAACATTTATTTATCTGGGTTTGGTTTACTTCTGGGTTATGTGGCACTGTGTTATATAGACCTCTGAGAGAGTAAGTCGAGTGGTTAAATGGAATGTTCCACTTGGGCTTGAGGAGATGAGGGATGCTTCAGTTCCCTGCCCTGACAGACTTCATGTGACATTGAAAAAATTGTGTGTTAATTGTCTGTGTTTAATCCCCTTTTGTCCAAACAACATTTTGAAGATAAATGTGGAACAGAATATGATACTCTCTGTTATTGTAGTGGTCATAGCCACAGCAATACTGAAAGGGAAAAGATGCTTTTGATGAATCCTTTTGTGGCGGAGGGATTTTCACTGTGTCAAAGAGATAAGGCAGATAGTGTTAGAAGGGAGCTCCTGTGTAGACTGAGGCAAAGTCAGTGGTCCAGCTGCTTTTCTTTTAAAGGTGTCACCACTGTTCACTGTCACAGTCTCTGCAGTTTTACTTCAGGAGTTATTGCTGTAATTGGTTTGCAGAGTCTCATCAAAGGGCCTCAGTTTTTAGATGTGTCCTCATATAGAAGGCTTCATGTCCAGGAGAATATAACCAAATCACTTATTTCTTGTTTCCAGTGGTGCTGCTTAGACTTGATTTGCAAAAATGAATGTAAAAGTACAGTTTTTTCAAGCTTTGTTCGCCTGAATGGCAAGCACTTTGTTCTCTATCAGGGTACTTGGCCAAAAAGAATTGTGGCTGTCACGAGATAAAAAAGTGGTTGTTGCACTGGTTCTCATATTTTCATACAAAATTAGAGAGGAGGAAGATTGCTTTTGCTTAGAGTTTTACAAAGAACAGTAAGCATTGAAGGTTGCCAGGAAAGGAGACTCTGTAGCAAAAGTGACTCATGAAGAAGCTTCAATACTTAATGCCCTGTGGGGAAAATAAAGGCTCTCTAGTTTTTTTGTGCCCTCTTAACTCTAGTAAAGGATCTGAGATTAGTTGACATCTGTGCTAGCACTACTGCACTTACTCCTGATAAAATTAGTTTGAACTCAGTAGTACATGTCAAAATCAGCTGTGACAGTAAGTGGAAGTTCTTAATTTGTTATTTAAGTACAGGTCTCTGTTACCAAAATTCGTAGAACATATGATGAAGGTATAATAGAGGGACTTGGTTTTGATATGACTTTTGATAGGAACACTGTAAAATGGTTGAACAGGTCAAATAAGATCCTAGGATTGTTCTGACACAAAAGCTTGAAACCATAAACACTAATGGGTTAGGAAGAAAAAGAGGAACACATTTATTTTTCTTATTTTCGTGTTTTGGTGGGGTTTTTTTGTATCCTTTTCTGCCCTCTATTCCAGATGATAATTGTATCTTTCTCTCCCATCCTCTTCTTCTGATCCCATTATTTAAATTCACGTATTTTTAACAAGAGAGAGTTTCTGACGTCTTTTGTGTCTAGCAAAAATCTGGAGTTATTGAAGTTATTTGAGTGGGTTATGTATGATAATCACCACTTTTTTTTTTTAATGTAAATTTTGAGCACTTAAGAGAGCTCTCCTTTGTTGTTTTCTTAGCTTCATGTGAAAGTGCTTGCATATTGTTAGCTTCTGGCTCCTGTAATCTATTCAAGAAGAGCACTGATGGACCTTTTGTTTTCATAGCTGTCCCTCTGTGCATAGACAAGTTTTCAGGTAAGATGTAAGAGTTTACGTTTTTATCACAAGTTTATTGTATGGTTTTTCTTGGAAGTTGTGACTTTGCACCTGCTGCTGACCCCCTGTGAGCACTGTTCTAAACTGCAGCGGTGTTACAAGCCCTGTGTTTCCATTGTTGCAACTACAGCCAAGGGGGTGAATAGCCAGTCTGTTTGCTCACATGAGTGTGTATGAACACACTTACCAAAATAAGCTACTGCATTGTTATTCAGGGCAGATAACTTTTGAGGATATTTGCAGCCCTTTCTGTTTGGATTGCCTTTTGTGAAGTACTGGGTGGGAGAGGGAGGTCCCCCGTCCTCTTTATGTGCCGCAGTATTTTTGGACCAGTAAGTTTTGGAGCTAGGGCTTGCAAGGGTCTCGTGGCTAATCATTCATACCATGGGGGCAAGAAGAGGACAAGAATCGTTTTGAAATTGGTGAGAATTAGGTTTCTCCTTAGACCTTGCCATAAGATTAATATCCTCTTAGCTATATATTTGAATCTCCTGTCTTATCAGTGAGGGGAGAGAGCAGTTTCCAAGTCATTACAGTTTATTATAGACATGAATTCAGCCCTTCTCGGACATGCCAGCTGCCTGTAGCCTGTGGATATTAAATTGGGAACACCAAGGTTGAATATGCTGTCACTGCCTTAATCATGCTGCTTTTCCGTGGGCAGCAGAAGTGCTTGCCTGTGATACCTAATCTGACTGGTGAAGTAGTGGCTCTACAAGCTCTTAGCTAATGCTTTTCATTTGTTTTTGTTTGTTTGTTTTGGTTCTTTGCATTGTTTTTTGTTGTTTTGGTTTGGTTTGGTTTTTGGTTTTTTTTGGTTGGTTGGGTTTTGGTTTTTTTATTCATTTGTTTGGTTGATTTTAATTACTACTACTATTTTTAACTTTCAAGTGAAAGCTGTGGAAAGTGATGACACATGACCTTTTTTCACCAAGGAATGTTTTCCTAATCATTATTGGTGAGCAGGGAAATAGATTTTCAAACATAACTTAGGTTTATATAATAAGGCATTTGTTTTTCTTTGTTTTAGAGTCTGGGTTAGAGGATGTTTGGAGACTCGAGGGGTGGATAGGAAGTAGAGAGCAATTATTTAACTGAAATTTATTTTACTCTCTTACTCTTTAGAGCTGCACTGAGGGAAGCAGACCCTGTTGTGTTGAAAATAGATGTTTGTCTTTGTTTGTAACCGTGGAAGCACAATAATTAGGTTTGTGTTACGGTTTCTGAGTGCTAATTCTTTAGAAATAGACATTTGGATGCTTGCCAAGGCTTGCTACTTATCATACTTAATGATTCAGAGTAGAAATTATCAGGAGACTGGGATGGAAATCATGGTGCCCATGGCAATTTGAGTAAAGAAGCAATGCACCTCTGCTGTATGTAAATAGTATGTTTTAACACCCCTGAGAATGTTTATTTTAAAAATCTCTACTGATCAAGTGGATGCTTGATTCAATTCAGTGTATCTGGCCCAGTGAGAGGATGCCAACTTAACAATGTACTTTTATAAGGTTATTAACCATTAGCAAGTGACAATTCTGTGAGATAAGTTGCCAGTGCCTGGATTAAAACCTGCTGGTCAAGAGGATTTGATTTGTTCTTTCTATTTTTTTTTTTCTAATGTGCAACATCCTGGACATTTTGGGGTGAGGGGCTGGCTTGTTAAGCCATCCTTGTAGTTTCATAATAGAAGTTTCTGAAATACATACAACAGAGTTGTTAGAATAAGCTATTTCTTAGCTTTTACCTAATTACTACTAGAGACTATTGTGAAGCCTCTGTCATTGCTTGGCTTTTGAATGGAATGGCAGGTTTCTCTGGAGGAAACTTTGATTTTCTCAAAAATGTGTCAGCCCAGATTTCAGAACTTGCTTTTGAAATGTAAATTCTTTTTACCTTGTAAGTTATCCTAAACTTTGGGAATTCTTGTGCAGATAAGAGTTTGCATTGCTTCTCTGAATGGTTTGGGGTTTTTTTCCTATCAATGTGGGAGAGATCTGGTAAGCCCTTGCATGCACAACCCACGTTTCAGGGGCTGACGGGCTAGCCAAGGGCAGTGTGACCTTGAGGCAGCCTGAAGAAGGAGTAAACAACCCCAGACCCCAGGTAAACATCACCACACGGGTGCCTGGAGGGTCGTGGCTGCCTCGTGAACAGCATTCTTCAGCCAATGAGAGCACACCACTGCCTCGTGGACAAAGACTTCCAGCCTATCAAAAGTTGTGTACGTTTGCATGTTCACCCCGAAAACCTATATAACCTGTTTACCCCCCCAATAAAGTTCTGAACTTTCATGCTTTTAACCTTTTGGAGTCGAGGCTATATCTCTGTGAGAACACACCTCGATATCTGGTCGCTGAACCCGGGGTACCGTGTGGGGTGAGCCAGCAGGGGCACGAAGAACCCTCTCGCAACAACGAAGCACCCCTTTTTCCTACATATCAAAATATGAAGTTGTAAACTTTTGCTTCATGGCAGTGATTTGTGTTGAAATGGACTTGAGTCCTGAAGGGGTTGGGGCAGGTGGGGAGATGTGAGAAGAAACCAAACCTTATGATGTTGTTTCAGAAAGTGTTTGAGAATTATCTTACAACACACAAGTTTTGGATTAGATTTCAGGTGATACAGTAACTTTGTGAATGTCTACAGTGTTTGATTAGTGCTTTGTGCCTGTGTTTATCTCATAGCTATTAGTAGGAGACAGCATTAAGTATAGGAAGTATCAATGTAGTCTTGTCATTCAGTCTTATTTTCTCTTGTGTCTTCTCTTATTGCCTTCCAAGATGTAAGAACATCCTTTTCCTTCTGCTCCTCTTGTATTTACAGGTAGTTGTCCAGTCCTTTTTTTAATCTGTTCTTCTACAACACCAAACCATATTTAGTAGCTGGTGATTTCCCAGTCATGTATTGCCGGTGGTCCTGCTTCCTTCAGCCAGGATTTCTTTCCTCAGTGGCTTGCATTATATAAATATTCTTGCCTCTTTTGCCTGGCCTACATCTAGACAAAAGCCATCTGAATCTGTGTATTGAAAATCAGAAGTAAGTGGAATGTTAGCAGTGTACCCCCCCAAAAGCAGCCCATGCCTTTGTGTTTTTACAAGGTAAGGGAAAACTCTAATGACGTACTTTGAAATACACCGATCTTGGTAGGCCTCCTCTGTACAAGTTCGATGAGATTACAGGTAGAAATTGTATTCAGATTGGGCAGTACAGTACCAAGAAGAGCTTTTTAAATAGGAGAGAACTAGTAGGGGGAAGAGAGGACAGACAGGTGTCTGGATCAGAAAAATTTACACAAGATTTAGACTGTGTATGGCTTGTCTGTAAGGTCCTACCTTGTTTTAGAGGTTCCCTCTGAAGTCAGCAGGGAGAGACGGTGGTTTCTCCAAAGACTGACTCAGGCTACTCCTGTCTTTATGATGAAGAGCTCCTGACTTGTGCACAGTGAAAAGCTTGAAGTTTGGTGGGAAGAACCTGGGTCGTCGTGGTACTTATTCTCAGAAACATTGGTTGACAACCAGTGGGAGACTTTCAAGGAGGAGGAGGAGGATGGGGAGTGAGGAGAGGACCCTGGAAGTAACATTAACAAGATTTTTAAATAGATAAGTCATCACTTCATATCAGTGGATCATCAAAACCCGAGTGCTTAGGATGCATAAAAATAATGACTACATAAGGCACTGGAAAAGTAGCACTGCAGGGGATATCTATCCCAGCTTGATGAGTGGATTTGGTGCCACGTTTGTTTCTCCCTAAGTCTTACAGTTCCATGAAAAGGGTGTGCAACAACAGCTTTGATATAGTCTGAAATGTTGCAGCAGATATTGTAAGGCAAAGGCTGTGAAATTGCTGACTTCTCAGTTCCTTTCATATCTGCAGCTGATTGTTCTTTTCCAAGCAGAACTCCCCATACAAATGTGCAGATTTCTTTATATGTTGCCAGTTGGGAGATAGCACAAGAAGTAAATTAGACAAATAACAAAAATAGCAGGGCCTATACCCTACCACCTCTGTTTATGTGAGGTTTTGGTGGGGATTTTTCTTTTTTGTTTAGGGTTTGTGGGGTTTTTTGATGAGGGCAAAGGAGGATTGTTTTTTGATTTGGTTTTTTTTTTAA
This sequence comes from Hafferia zeledoni, assembly GCA_035583235.1. Classification (NCBI taxonomy): domain Eukaryota; kingdom Metazoa; phylum Chordata; class Aves; order Passeriformes; family Thamnophilidae; genus Hafferia; species Hafferia zeledoni. The sequence continues at coordinate 47,927,402 of JAWWEV010000115.1, read as the reverse complement.
TGTTATTGTTTTCATAAAGTCATTTTGGTCGTCATTGCATGTCATATATATATGTATGTATGTATGTATGTAAAAGAGAATGGTAGCCAAGACTGGAGTTGGACCAAGGGTTGGACTTGATGATCTCGGAGGTCTTTTCCAACCCAATCGATTCTATGATTCTATGAAATGTTGGCTACCATTAGGAACAGGCATGGAAGCAGGAGAAAGTGAGCTGCAATCGGAGGGTTCATTGCCACTTACTGCCTGAGGAAATGTTGAAACTGGAGGCAATTTTGGAGGAATGAGAAGTTTTGATCTTTTATGAAATCAAGGAGTAGCTGCTGTAGATCCACATTCCCTGGTTGTTGAGTATTTTCAAACCAATTTAATTTTCTGACAGAATTAAATGATTTTCAGCCACACTCACAGAATGGTTGAGCTTGGAGTTCATCTGATCAAATCCCCTGTGCTCAAGCAGGGCCACCTAGAGCTGGTGGACCATCTCCAGGTGGCTGTTGAGTATCTTTGAGGATGGAGACACCACACTCTCCAGGGACAACCTGTACCAGTGTTTGGTCACCCTCACAAAAATAATATTCCTGATGTTCAGAGGGAGGGTCCTGTGTTTCAGTTTGTGCCTACTGTCTCTACTCCTGTTACTGGGCACCACTGAAAAGGATCTGGCTCTGCTGCCTTCTCTCTTCAGGCATTTATGTACATGGGTAAGATCCCCCTGAGCCTTCTCATCTCCAGGCTCAAAGCAGTCCCAGCTCTCTCAGCCTTTCCTCATATGTGAGATGCTTCAGTACCTTCATCCTCTTCATGGCCCTTCCCTGACCTCTCCTATTGTGCCCTTGTTTCTTGTACTGAGGGCCCCAAAACTGGATACAGAGTACTCCATGTGTGGCCTTACCTTCTGGGCAAGGAAACCTGATCTGAGAATGTGTGAGGGAAGTCCTTTGCAAAGCAGGAGATCTTAGGTCTTTTTTAGCTCATATAGGAGGCAGAGAGGAATCTGAATAAATACTACCTACTTGCATATTGTCTTTCTGCTCAAGATTTGTTTCTTAAATTGCCTTTTAGATGATGGAAATTCATGTTGAGAACTGGATAATATTGCCAGTGTTTTGCATGTGAAGTAGCCTTTCTCAGAATTGTGATTAAATGAACACTGAAGTAGTAAATGCTTCTTTCTCTAACTGTAAGGTCTCTGCCTTGCCTCAATAATAGTGAGCAAAACCTATCACTTTCATCCATGCAGTAGTATTTTTCTGGGGAGTCAGTCAAATTCAGCGTGAGTTATTTAATCTTTTGATAAACAGCCTTACTCCATTAAGCCTGTTGCATTTTCCCCTGTCTAGTTTTGAATCTCATCCTTGTCTCATCTAATCAATGAAGCAAGTTTTGGCAAAGCTCTGGGATTCTTTATAGCTCAGTGGTTGTCTGTTTTTTGCAGTATGCTACATGGAACAGCTGACAGCTTCACTCTTTTTTTTTTTCATCTGGAACATTTTGGTTATGAATGTTAGAAGCTGAAAGAGTTTTAGATAGCATATAGTATCTTTCACCTTCTGACACCAGCTCAAATACAGCTGAGGTTGACAGTAACTGGATCTAATTACTGTGCTGAGGTGTTCAGTTAACTGAATGCATTTAGTTCATTTAGGGGGTTGTGATACCATTGCTGACACTGCCACTTCCCTCTTTCCTCCACTGGGCCAAGGATACTGCATGTCATGTCAGTGTGAGAGTGTGTAGCAGCAGTGGAGGATCCAATGGGTTTTATCTGGTGGGCATCCCAGTGGGCTTGTGCACTTTCTTCCCTGTTTCTGTGTGCTGTGATTCTGGGCTTGGTGGTGCTGTACGTGCTGCCCATGTTATGTGCAAGAGACTTGAGATCTAGAGAGATGTTACTGCAGGTCATAAAGCTTGTGGGAGGCATGGACCCAACTGACCCCAAGGGAAGAGATGTGTCTGTGTGGTGAGTATCTTTGTACTAATCTGCTGCATAGTTAGAGGTGTTTGTTCAGAGCTATTGTATCAACAATACATTTATTTCTCACAAAAAGAAAAAAACAGTCTTGAAATTTCTTGCCTAAATGTTATAGACAAAGAAGTCTTTCCATCTTCTGCAAAAGCAGCTGCTAGGTGTCCTTCTTACTTCCTTTTCTCTCTGTCACTCTTGACCTAAGAGTGAAACTCTCTGTGTTTTATGCTTTTAACAGCAGTTTTCATATAGCCTGTCAAAGTGGAAGGTAATTATTAACACTTCTCTTTTTAAAGAGCAGAGACAGAGGTTGTGCCTTCTTGGTGTCATTGGACTGATCAATAGTAGTATCAAGAATACGGTGAAGATTCCCTGAACTCTTAGAAAGACATGGGTTTTCCCAGAAACTTTTGCAGCACACCCAACAAGACACTGATGCTCAGCAACATGGAAACTCTTCTACTTGCCCTTACCTCAATTCTTATCTGCCCCTCCTGGCTGGGGTGGTTTGAGTTTGTACAGACTGTGAGGTTCATATCTGCACAGCATTCTGGAAAAGCAGTGAAGTTGGTTTTTTTTCTGATGGTGCTTCTGAAGCACAAAGTAGTTCAGGGAAGTGTGGAACCAGGTCTGCCAAACTGTGGAGCAGCTTTTGCCCAGCAGAGCCTCCATTCAGCCCAGACAAGGAAACTCATGTTTGCCTGTCTATGTGCATCAGCTTTTTAGAGTCTTTCCTCACTCTATTCCCATCTATAGGGAAACCTGTTACTGCGGAACTATGTTGGGCTCGAGACCCTCAAAATTACAGGGAAGCATGTGGGAGGGAGTGATATCTGGGACAAGAAAAAGGGAGGTGAGAGAAGGACAGGTTGCTGGGTAAAACTTTCCTGATTTAAGCTAGAACAGCATATCTTTTAATGTATTCTGCTTGAAATGAGCTTGTGAGAGACAGGAATAGTACTGGGGGAGCAGATAAGTGGCATGTTAAGGAGCCTATTCCTACTGAAAAGTACTTCTCGCTGGTTTCTCCAGATGTCTTCAACACCTTTGTGGAATTTGCTAACCAAAACCTGTACTGTGAGTGGAAAAAGTTGTATTTGTGGTGTGGGTAGATGTTAAAACAGCGGCTTTATGTGGCCAGCACAGCTTAAAAGCCGTATAGTCAGCTTCAGAAATGTGTCCTTATTTATTCTGAAGATGGAAATATTTTTAATGCAAAGGAGCTCATGTTATGAGTAAGTTGATTTGCTCATGCAAATTTTACCCATTTGTTAGGCTCTCTGGTAATTTTTGCCTAAAATTTTACATCCACAGTTTTCCTTAATTCTTTGGTAATAGTTGTTGCATTGTGTGAGAAAAATCACTAGAGAACTTGTTCTTGTGCTCTAACAGAATCATTATCGTGTCACAAGCACAAAAGGATTATGAAACTTTAAGGCAGATCAGCTGAATGGCTGATGCTCTAGATCTTTGCTCCTGCAGCACAATTATGTTTCAGCTTGCTAAGCCTGAAAATAGAAAATTTTCATACTGACTACTCTGGATACGCATACATGAAATCTAATTTTTGTTAGAAATAAATGTTAGAAATAAATCTAGTGATCTCAGATTATTCCTTTGAGAATATGGTCAACATCAAAGAAAATAAGAAACCCACAGTGATTAAATATATTGTTAAGTCTGAGTTTAAAATTATAGATTTAGCTATTCAGTTAAATGTAATATGTAATATGGCTCTGGTTAAAAATATTTCCTTTCTCCTGATCTATAGATAACATCATAATTATGGTTTATACTTTCTCCAAATATCCATTCTTCAGTTCTATTCTGGACTGTTTGTACTCCTGACTGTACTGGGTCTGCTTACGGGCAAGGCATCTCTCCTATTTTCAATAAATCTCTTTTATTTACTTTAGTAGCATAGCAATCCAGGGAATGGTTCATGGCTTGCAGAACTGAGAAATTTTAATTCCTTAGATTTCTTAGTGCAAACCTGTGTGTTGTATTTGGTCCTGTTGCATAGCGGTGTGCAATACTGTGCTGGTCATAACTATAGTTTGGCAAATGCTCTTGCTCAGCTGGGAAAGGAGTTGGAAGGGAAGAAAAAAGGAAGAGGAAAATTGTAAGCGTTCTTTCACTTTCCTTCCTTCACTTAAAGCAAAATGATGGGAGCACTAATCTGAGACTTGATGTGTTCAGACTCTTGAAGCTGTACTTATTGGTGAACCCCAAAGAACAGTTTACAGGAAGTATAAACTTGTGAAATGTTCTTTTGTGTGCTCTCGAATGCATTGCAATTTCTTTGAGAAAGAAAAATAATTGCTTTATTGCCTTAAAAATCTTGAAAATAAAAATAGTTTCGAGTTGGGAAAGTTCATAGTAGCCCACTAAAGTCAGAGTTTACATTGATGGTTCTTAGGTTAGTCTTACCAGCTTCAGTCTGTCTGTGACAAAAAAGTTACACTCCTGCTGAAAATTACAGTTTAGTAGAGCCTGATATTTATTTTCTTTAACTGGAAATAACACAGAGTGTGTGACCAAAGTAGGGTTATTATACTGGCATGTATTGAAATTTCTTAGAATTTGCATTTCATTATTTAATATTATTTTATTTATGCAACTCTATATTCCATTTGTTTTATTTGGACTTCAGTCTGTAGTGCCGTATTTTCTTTTTTAGGAGGAAGACATACTAGATTTGTTTCTTGAATAGTAATTTTTTCCTGCCTGTTTTCTAGTATAGAGGTAGTCCAAAGCTTAGATGCTGTGTTACAGGTCTTTTTCTGTAGTAGAAATAAGACATAGTCTCCTGCTGGAGAAAAGAAGATTAATAATACATGTACATTAATATATGTATGAAAATAGAAAAAATATTCTATGTTACACACAGTTTTATCAACATGATAAAGATGCCACTGTTCATGCATAACATAAAGCTGAAACATGTATAATAAATTGTTCAAACCCATGCTTTCTTCTTTTTCTTGCTACTTGCCAGTGTTTATGTCTTCCTATTGAGTTAAAAATTAATAAGAAATGGATATAAAGAATTAAAACACACACCACTGATCTGCTTTATCCATGAGGTTCAGCTGAGAGGTTTTTGATGATGTTTCTCCTAAATCTATGATGATAGCTAGTATTGAACAAGGATTGGAGTGGTTAATAAGTTCGTTGTATAAGAATTAAATAACTCAGTAGATTGATCCAAAATATTCTCTGTGTTTTATGAAATTTTTTCTCAAGGTGAAAATGGACGGGTTACCTGTGAATGCATATGCCAATGTGCCTATGAAGAAGCTGGTATGAAGTTCTGTTGAAAGTAATTTTGGTTTCTCTGGGTGCTTTTCTCTTGGAATTTGGGAGCTTAGACAGTAATGAATGTGCTGTATACTTCAAAATACTTAAATATTTTCATAAGTTACTACGTGTGAACTTCCTGATGACTTTCTGGTAAGATCTGTATTGAATTCTTCCTAGGAGCATGGAGACACTGTTTGAGCATGCAGAGGTGCGGTTAGGAAGGACAGCCCCTGCAGTGGAATCTAGCAAAGGATGCGAAGGAAACAAAAAGTGTTCCTACAAGCTTATCAGCAGCAAGAGCGAGGAGAATGAGGGCCTTCTGCTAAATGAAGGCAGAAAAGGCTGAGGTACTGAAAGCCACCTTCAACTATGCCCTTTGCTGGTGAGATTTGCCTTCAGGAATCTCAGGCAAGGAAGACTTACTGGGGCCAGACTGTTCCCAGTAACACCCAGAGAAAGGACAAGAGACAGTAGTCACAGACTGAAATACAGGAAATTCAATTGAAACATCAGAAAACCCAAGCAGTCTTTCCCAAGATACTCAAATCCCTTTCCTGAGCACTCTGGTCCAGCCAGCCCCACTCTTGGCAGGGGCTCTTGAGTGGGTGAGAGGCTCTGTTGAGGTGCCTTACTGCCCCATGTGCCATGGGCCTGTGCTCTTGGGGATCTCATGGTGTGTGCTGTCTGTCAGAAACTTGATTAGAAGTAGGAGTGAAAAGTCACCTCTAGTGTAAAGTGTGGAAAAATACATCCTCTCTAGTGCTACAAAATGAAAGGGCATAGAAAAAGCATTCATTGTACTATTCTCTATTTCTCACTGTAGATAAGATTTTGTAACATTAAAACTTTGGACACTCAAAAGAGAGTCCAGTCCATGTAAGCAGTTTTCATTATTTGTGGTACTGGACTTTCTGTGAAGCTGTTTGGAGCCTTATGTATGTGTACAATAAAGATGATGGACATGATAGACATGCTGCTGGTTAGTGCCAGTTCTAGGAACAGAGGTTGGATACTAATATCAGTCTCAGTGTAAAGCAGATTGATATTTCAAAATTGCATGTCACATTTATTAATTACTTTTAAGACTTTATTTTTTCCCCAGGACTCTGGGAAATGATTTTCTAGGAGTTGAATAATTGAATATGGAGGAACATAATTTTTGTGTTGCAAAAGGAAGGAGAGAATACTTGACTGCTGACTATATAACTTTTAGGCACTTTTCATCTTAACTTGCTCATTCTTTTAAGCTAGAAGGTGGAATATGCTGCTGCAAACTTTTCTTGATCATGGTATACCTCGTATAGGTTTATTTTAGTGGTTATGTAAAATTTACATGTTGTCTTGCATTGTGTCATTCTCAAAGAAGGATATAGCGAGTGAGTGAAGAGAAAAATAAGTCATGATTGGTGAAAAACATGAGTTTGTTTTACACACAGTTAAATATCCAGTTGGACTTGAGCCTAGGGATCAAGATAACTTACAGTATTCTGTAACTGAAAACATCTAGAAGTACTGCTTGATTAACTTCTGTATGTATTCTTCAAAATTAAGTTTTTCCAAAAAGTTTTAGATAATGTGTCTGTCTGAGTGTGAGAGAGAAAAAGAATGAATAGGTAATCCAAGAGAGGATATGGTATATGGTCATGTTGGGAAGGGAATGCTCCTTAGCAATTCCTGTTATCATTTACTACTTTTAGCACAACTGCTTTTTTCCTCTTTTTACTTGGTATGTTTTCCCTTTTGGGTCAGTAGGAGACCAGTTTCTTAGAACAGGGAAGTAGTACAGTAAATCCATTGTGCCTCTAAGACATATTAACTTCAAAAGATATGATGCTTCAGTCTCCTAGTGAAAGTCAGATAGAATCTAGTCTGCTTGTTTGTTTTTTTTTTCTTCCCTGACTCTAGTGTGATTCTATCTTGCAAAGCATGGTCTAATTCTTTTAAGTGAAAAATGTTGAAACAGATTTGTTTCAATGAAATTGATACCTCTGGCAAGTTGGATCTAATTCAGATAGCTGTGCCAAGGATGGAAGTCTTGAAGCTTAAGGAGACAAAAGAAAACAAAGAATATTTTAAATTAGAGTTAAACTTAAAAAAAAAAAAAATACAGCAAAGTTAGCTTAAAGTTACATGTGGATTGAGAGCAGAATTACTCTTTTGGTAATGTATTTACTAAGGCGAGCAATAATATTCTGAGATTTTCCTTCACATATACGACACTCCTATTTGGCACTGGTAAGCATTCCTATGTGAAGGAAATTTTCTGATTTTTTTTGCAGTACTTTTTCTGTTTCCTGAAGTGAAGGAAGAGCAGTTTGAATACTTTTGCATCCCTTTTCCTATAGTCCCCCTATATGTATGTGTATGTATCCTTTACTAGATAAGAGATGCTGAGGAAGTCATAAAGGAAACCTTTAACATGTCAAGACTGAAAATATTGGTGCTATTTTATCAGGGCAGGCTCTGATACCTTTGCAGAACTTCAGTGGACACAGTTGAATTAACACACAGTTAATTTCACAGTTCAAAATATAGAATTAAGGTATATAATTGCATTTAATTGATTTTTCTTAATTTTGCCCGCTTTCTTTTCCTCAAGTGTCTTAATAGATTATAACAATCTTTCTTGTGATGTTCTCCGTTTAAACAGATACCAGGTACTTTACTTTCTAAAAGACTTTGCCTTCTCTCTGTTCTCTGTAGCTCTACCCACTGGGTTGCCTACTGATTGCTTAAAGCTCTTAACAAACAAATATCAGGAAAAGGACAAACTGGCATTTTTCAGCCTTTAACGTGGAGTCTGCTGCTGAATTGCCTTTGGATGGCAGGTGAAGGACATCTCTGAAAAAATCCAACACCCAAAACTAGGAAATGAAGGAAAATAAAAAGGATTGAGTACTTGAAAGATGTCTTGTGACCTTAATAGAAGGGTACCTGTCTGGTAAAATTTTAAACAAGTAGATTAAACAAGAAGGTGGAAATTCCCAAGGAACAGGCGTGGGTAATTTTCTCTTAAAACTGGCCCAGTCACTCTGGGAACTGCAATGTGCCCTGTGACTTGCAGCCCATGCAAAGATACATTTCCTGTAGTGGGTGCGTTGTCCTGTTTAAGAATGTAATTAGAAGTTTTTCTTATCTCTCACTGTCCCTTTAACTGACTCGTTGATATAAACTGGACTCAATTGCATTAGTGGGTTCTAGCACCCAGACTGCAAGAACAGGCTAGACCAGTAGGGCCTTCTGAGAAGGAGGGTGGACTGTGGTACTCCACCCATGCCATTTAAAGCCATATAAAGCTGATGATTCTCCACTTTGAGAAATAAACAGCAGCAGTAAAGAGAGTTGGGAATACAGATAAGAATTAATACATAAAGTGAATTTTCACTCCTGCTTTATATTGTAGACTTGTGCTCCATTTTTACAAGGCTATGCTTTGTTGCTCTTTGGAACTGTACTTGCTCTTGTGAGGAATAGGAAATTTCTCTCAGTAACCTTTGGGTAAGAGTGGTTTCTCGGCACTTTATGGCAACTTTATGATACACTGACAGTGAGCATTGCCATATCCACTGTGTTTGCTTTTCTATTCTACAATTCACTGGGAAGGCAGGAGTGTGAGCATTAGCACTAAGAATTTCTTCTGAAGTTACACTGGAAATTAAACTTTGTCTACTTAATATACATACAGTACCTGACACTGTTACTTAGTTTTACTGTTTCAAAAAATGCTGATGCGAATTCTTGTTCTTATATGTAGAAGACTATTTTTAAAAGTAATTATTGTAATGAGTTGTGCCACAATTGGATTGTAATTTCCTTACAAACTGAGAGATAAGTTTTGAAGTTAAAAATCTGAATAATCAGACCAATGTTGTAGAAACAGAGCTTATCAGAAACTATCACTAAAAACCCAGCACAGATATCCTAATATGAATATTTGAGACCAGAAAGAGGGAAGAGTCTAGGAGTTGATCTTCATAGTTATTAAATACTACTTGAACTGCAAACTTAGTTTTAGATAGACAAGAGTTTACAAAAATGGTCCCTTTTATATCTACAGCAAGGAATGAAAAATTACTTGGGTTTTAAACCTATTTCTGTCAGTGTGGTATTCTCTGCATCACATGAACAAGTATCTAGAAAAAAACATGAATCAAATAGTATTCCAGAAAGTTAGTGCTGTTGTAAGCTTGAAGGAGGCATGTTTGAAATCGTAGGAATTTCTGAATATCTCTTTTGAGGTTCTGTTAAAGAAATAATTTGGATCTTGGATCTTCATTTGAAGCTGGCTTTCTGAAAGCCAATATCAATATGGTTCTATTAATTTTGAAATACATTGGAATTGTCATCACGTAGTTGACATTTACAAGTAACAGTTGAGAAAACCCCATGATCTAAAGAGAACAAATAACCACTGCTTACTGTTGGACTTGCATCAAAATCCTTCTCTCTCTCTCCCAGAAAAATGCAGCTGACTGTAGCTGCCAGCTAATGTACAAACAGAACCGAGAGAGGGAACAGCTGTGCTCTGAAAAATAGCAGAGCTCAAAGGCATCAGCACCCGCTTCAGCTCCTCTGGTGTTTGGTTTCAGGCTAGAATTATGCATTTTGGGATACTTTTACATATGTAAGTAAGCCTTTCTAGGTGATCTGCAGGATTAAAGATTTCCAAAAAGAAAAAAAAAGTAACAATATGTTGAACTTTATCTTGTATTTACTTACTTTTGTGTTTCTAGCATTTCTTAAAAATTTCTGTGACAATCAGTGTTTGTTGAATAGGGTCTGTAGTCCAGTATTCTGCAATATCGTCTTTGAACCTACTTGGTGAGTGTGTGTTGGCCAAACAAGTTCACCTTGATTTTGAGGAGTACCATCTAGAAATAGGTGGCAGTTACCCAAAAAAATATTTCTACTTGGTGGGCTTCTATGTTGTGGGAAGTGAGATCCCCTCATTAAGGAGCAAATTATGTGTATCACGTTTCTGGTGGGACTGGAGCTGCCGCATCTGCATGTGGCAGGTGTAAAACAAGAGGTGGCTAAACTTAGGTAAATGAACCTAACGGAAAAAAATCAAAATGGTGAGTGTGAAGAGTGGTAAGTGTGAAGGTATGCATTCATGAAGCTTTTTGCGTGCATCGTGGTGTGCCAAACATCACTCTGCTTCTCAATGAAATGGAGGTAGAGCTTGTTGTGTGGAAGGCAATTGGTTGCAAACTGAAAACTTTTGACTAACCACCTTCTAGTGAATGTAAATTCAATATTGCCATAAAATCTGACTCCAATGACTGCTTTAAGTGACTCTAAGTTTTTTATATAGTATTATGTCCTTCGTTTACTACTGAGAAGTGACAGCATTTTGTTTCTGTCACTATTGTGTGTTTTTTTCCAGATGCCACAGGAATGGTATCTTATTTTTGAACTCCACAGAAGTGGAGCCAAAAGAGCGTTTATTTCCTGTTGGTTGTATTTTAGCAAATGGGCTGTATTTTAGAAAGGGTGTAACACTGGTATTTTCTAGGTAGTATCAATGTAATTTGTCTCTCAGGAAAAAAAAGTGTGTATTGTTGTAATTTCCAAACAGGTGATTTGTTTCTGAGTTCATGTTACAAAGTTCTGATTTACTGAGGGAGTCAGATTTACTCTTCCTAGGGAGCATATAGTGTGTTCCCTTCTACCTAAAACCTGGTAATTTTCAAGGGCAAGACAATTGCAACTTGTTTGCTGTTTTTAGAAACTTGGGTGTTGCTGTTGCCAAGCATACAAACTAATGTTTTACATTGGTTTTTGACAGGGACACCAACTAGGAGCCAGAATCTGTCTGCTCCTTCACTGACATCTTGTTCCTGGGAAATGTTTCATTGCTGGGAAGGTGGCAGGCAGAGTCTGTCCCTGGCCTTGCTGCACTGGGGTCTTTCTCCTCACCTGGTTGTGGTGCACCCGCTGGTCAGAAGAGAGGACCTCATCACGAGGTGTAGTTTTAAGCACAATTTGTCTGACCTAACAACATAGACCGGGGGGTACTAATTGACAGGAAGCTCAACATGAGCCAACAGTGTGCCCAGGTGGCCAAGAAGGCCAATGGGATCCTGT
>JAWWEV010000115.1:47867008-47915943 GCA_035583235.1 Hafferia zeledoni | reverse complement strand
TGGACTAGAGATGGACCAAGGGTTGGACTCGATCTCGGAGGTCTTTTCCAACCCAATCGATTCTATGATTCTATGATAGAAGTTTCCCAATAGATGGACAAATAGTGTTAACATGGCCCTTGGTAACAAATCTCTTAAAGAACATGGGAAAATAGGTATCTGGGTTTAGTAACGACTTCTGTAAACATTGTGATAAAATAGTAAACTTAATTGAAAGTGTATTTCCATTCATTTTGTCCTAAATAATTCTTGTGAGATCACAATTTAGGTAGTTTGGGACAAAATGAATACGCAAGATAAACTTATTTTAATTAACACCACCTTTTGTGGTTGTGGTAACATTGCTTTTTCAACATCTCACAGTTTAGGAAAAGAGGGGAGAAAAGCAATTATGGAAGACTCAAAACTAGTAATTTGTTTTTACTCTTATAGTTCTATGAGATTTATTCCATAAATACAGAAGATGCTTCTCTGAAGAAAGAAAATGAGTAATTTTGTTTTTCTTTTTATTCTAGTCTCAGGGCAAGAAAAAAAAAAAAGAACCTGACTCTTACTGTCCACTCCTAGTTTTCTGTGAAAAACATTTAAAAATCTTTTTAATGGCAGGTGGGGTGGTAACAGTTGTGCCCAAGCAAATTGGAAGAAAATAAAATGAGAAAGTTGGCAGGAGCAAGATAATTTTTGAAAAACCTTCAGGACTTTATAACATTTTAGCTTTCTTCACAGTTTAGTTCAGATTTCTGTTGCTTCAGAGTTCTGAAACTGTAGTGACCTGTGCATGTGCTCTATACTTGGATTTTGGCATGCTCTCAGTTGTTTTTTTCTGACATTCTGGAAATCTGATGGCTCCTGGGATAGGCACATCTTCATTAAATTAGAAAGCTCTTTAGTTTTGTGAAATGATTTCAAGAATGTAATAGAGATTTTTGTATTAAAGCCTATGGTGATACCAAACAGCTGGAAAAAATTACAAATGTTTTAAATCCAAAATAAATAGAGCAGAATATTGTTTTTGACATGCCATGCTGTGTATTCTGATAATTGTGGGCCGTGTCCTGGTTATGGTGGCTGGTGACCATCTTCTGTAGAGCTGGAAGTGAAATGATGGGTGCGAAGGAAAGCCAGCTCCCCTTGGGATATGCTGATGGTGTGTGGCGGGCTGAGGAGATTGCCTGCCAGAGCTGTGATTTTTCTGGTTGTGTCGATGACTTGCTCAGGATTAGTGTAATTGGCATTACCTATTAAAATAATGAGTTACATTAGCTGAATAATACTAATTGGATGGATGCTGAACCATTTTTGCTGAAAACTGCAGAATGCCGTTGTAGGCTGTGTGTAGTTTCTTCCACTGTTGAATGCTGCTATCAACACTGAAAGTGTCTTTAAGACTGCAGGAGGAAACACACGAGGGCTTTGTGGGTTATTGACCAGAATGTGTCTGTTCATCTTGCCAGCTACATACAAAACCCTGGCCTCCCTTCAAAAAGCATGAACCCCTTCTCCATGGTTCCCAGTCTGTTATGGGCTCTGACTAAGGGGCTGAATGGCAGCCAATGCCTCTCACAATGGCACAGACAGCATTTGGACCAGTATCCTATAGCTCTGTGTTAGCTTTTACTCTGGGGTGTGACAATACGTTGTTATGTACTGCAGTAAGTCTAGAAGCTGTTGACAAGGTCATTGGGTTGTGGAGGCTGAAGAGGATGCTGTGTCATGTGACACCCAAACACCTGCGCTGGTCCTGAAACACACCAGGCACGTGCCCTCTTTTTCTATCCAAAGTCATGGAGTTACTATGGCAAACTGATACACAGACAGAACAGATTCACTGGTTTACTTTGTGAGATCTGGAATAAAACATGTGTTGGCTAAATGAAGAATATGTAAACTATATTTGGTGAATTTTCTAAACAATTTATCTCCTGCCTGTCAAAAGAGATGCTCTGGCCTTGATTATGATACAAGATCCCATGTGTTCCAGCTGTTTTCATCATGCTGCTTCAATTTTGTTAACACTTGAATACAAAAGTAAACTTTTGCTACTTTTTTTTTTTTTGTGATAATAGTAAAACTGGGAATTTCAAATCCAATAAATCAGTTACTTTGAATGACTGAGTCTGTTCTGCAGAACTTGGAGAATGTCATTTACAAAAGCTGGAGATTGTATTAGATTTTGGAGATGCTCTTGAAACCTGATTAAAGTGAACTTCTTGATTTGAGTACTGCCAAGTTCCCTTGGAGTGCTGTCTTTCTCTTCTGAACATAGCAGGTGTCAGATGTTTCTTTAGTGCATTCTATGGAATCATTGAAAATATGTGCATCAAATGGTAGTTTTATTAAAGCATTTGTAGCACAAAGCTAAGAGTGAAAATACTGTTCTGTCATGTGCGTCTGCACCAGATGCTCAAAACCTTTGCAATTCCGTGGTTAAGATGTTTTGTTTCAGTTTTTTTCCCTGTATGTTATTGCTGGTGACATTTTAGGAATTTTTGTGGCAACAGTTCAGTGAAGGAAAACATGATTAGAGGCTTGGGCTGGGGGAGACAACCCACATTCTATATATACCTCTGCTACTGGATATATTTGGTATGTTGTAAAAAATAGCTTACCTTTATTTTCCCTTTCGATAAGCATATGGGCTAAGCTGTTTGTTTTTGAATAGTAAGCCACACTCTGGTGGTTCTGGATCTGTAATTACTGGAAGGACTCTGAATATAAACAAACCTACTCTTAAAGAGTTGTCTGAATTGGTCTAAAATAAGCAGCTTTTAATAGCACATATCAGCAAACCTGCCTGTTCAGAAGTGTGTTGGCTCTATCTCTTACACGTGAATGTTAAAATTCAGCTGAAGTTTCAAGATGATGTGGCATAATTTGATGGAAACATGAGGGTGGTTTGGGTTTTTTTCCTGTCTGTTAGCTCTTGCTGTGTTGCCAAGAGTGGGAAGTTACAAATAAATAAAAAGAAAAACATCTGAAGAGACGTTCCACTCCACTCATGGGGATGCTGACCATCAGCAAGTACACAAACCAGTGCTTGATCGAAGTCCACAAGCTTATATTTTCTTGTTACAAGTGATTTTTTTTTTAATTTTTTTTTTACTTTTTTTAATTGCAGATCACCATACATTTTTTTTCAGATTGAAAACAGTGAAGGAGAGAGCACAAGTTAAAGAGAAAAATTTGATAGTAAATGTTTTGGAAGTATGTGAAGTAGGTTTAATTGAACTAGAGAGCTATAAGGTGTGTAATAGAGAAATTGAAGCTGTGAATACCAGAGGGTATGCCCCTACAATCCAATCCCCAGTTAGCAATTAGCTCCTCTAATCCATTTAAAAATCATTTTAAAACGATGTGGGTTTGTTTTCTTTTGCATTCTTTTTGAAAACTTGTCACCAAACAACACTGCTCTGATGTTTAGAAAATTCCTCTCATTTCCATTTGAAACTTTTTGCTCTGGCATCTTTATGTATCTTTGGGTTTGTGCCACCTTTCTAGTTTAAATAGCTCTTGTTTCTCTGAGCCTGTAAAAGCTACTGTAGTCCTTTTCTGTAAGGAAACCCAGCACTTTTAGGTTTTAGCAGGACTTGCTCCTTTCCTCTGATGGTGCTGGTAGCACTTGTTGCACTTGTTTCTGGGGCAAGATGGACAAGAATGCTACAGAGAATTTCGTATATAGTCTCATGCAAGACTGTTCCAGTAAGTGATGTTACTATTTAGTTCCTTCACTGGACATAACTTTCCTGAGACACACTATGCACCTGTTTACCTTTCTTTAACATTCATTCCCATCTAGATATGGAGGTGTTAATTGATACATTTTTCCTAGTTGAAAGTTCATGTCCTATTAGGAGCGTCTTTCAGTGGGAGGTTTGATAGTATTTAGTTTGATCTCATTTCTGTTACTCTGATCCTCAGCATTACCACAGTTCTCCATAGACCAAGTTGTAATCCTCATCTTGCTAACTGTTCCTTCCAGCTTTGTGTCACCAGGAAGCATCTTTATAGCTGTTCTAACTTTTGTTCCAAAGTAATTACCAAAATTATGCCATTTTGATTATAGACTGCAGCATGTCCAAAGTAAGTTTTTGCAGTTCTTAAAAAATTACTAACTTCTTTTCTCTCTTTCTCGGGTAGTAAATGATTAAGTTCAGAGAAGAGGGTCAAATTCTTGTGTGTTTTGATTTGGTATTGATCTGCAGTAACTGTCTGAAACTGTAACAATTTTGCATTTCTTCAAGTATCAGACTAAGATCAAACAAGTCCTTCTCTCTGAATTTGCTATTTCAGTTACTTAAAAACACAAATGTATTTGAAATATAGGAACACACAAATGGAAATTGTGGAAGTCCGAGATGGATGACAGCAAGGAACACTCTTAAGATTACTAATTAGAACTGGGTAACTGCAGCCATTACTTTTCCCCTCTGTTTTCCATATGTTTTCTGCCCCATACCTGAAGATGCTCTGTGACAGTTTATGTGTCGAGTGTGTTCCTTCCACAACCTTGGCAGAGTTTGCAGGAGACCAAAGTCGAGATAAAAGGATGAGCTTTATGCACAGGTGATTGCTCTGAGTGGACCTTAAAAGATTTGTCAAGCCATTAGTTATTTATTTCTCAAGCCAAAACATAAAATATTTGGTAATTCCCAACATTGTTATTTTTTAATTGGAGAAATCCAGTAAATCATTGAACTACAGGTATTTAATATTTTTATAATTCAATTAAAATATTTAAGTGATATTTTTGATAAATCTCTGTTGAAGGAAGCTTAATTTTGTAGTCCACAGTCTTAGATGATCATTTTGAAGAGTAAGATCGCTGAACTAAATGTGAGTAATACTTTTCTGTCATGGCAGTTTGTGTATGTTGTTTGGATTTAGAGATAGGAGTGAGACATTTTGTACCATAGTGTACTGAAAAGTCTTCTTAGTGGTGTGGAGCCATTTCAACAGTTGCTGTAAGATCTGTGAATTCATCGATTTCGTTTATTTATAAATATCACAAGTAAAATTTTAGTGTGTTTGGTGTAAACTGCTTACCTTTCCCATTCCATATATCAAATATAATGTATCTGACTCTCGATATTATTGGCTGCCTTCAGAAGACTTTCTTTTCAGAGAAACATACAGAGTCATTTATGTGAGATGTCAAAATATCTTTTTTTATCATTTAGAAATGTGACATACTTCTGGCCACTGACCTCTGTCTCCTCCTATTTGCCTATGTCAGCTGACACAAATGAACTGTGCACTATGAGGATTGATGTTTCTACCTCATAAAACCCTTGAGATCTGATCTATTAAGGAAAAGAAGGACTATGCATCTGTAAAAGAAACTTTGTGTAGAGCTTTAATGTGTGGGTGGTCTGCTTTTCCCTCTTGGAGTTTTCCAAGGTTGCCAAAGTACCTGAGAGTTTTATTGCAAAGGAAAGCTTTCTGATGTTTTCTTGTGCTGGAAATAGGAAGCACTTGTCCCTGAATTTGGAGCTAGAGGGATAACTAGGATGAGTTTCATTCTGGGGCAAGAAAACCCTTCCAACACTTGTAAACGTGTTTTGTGCATGATTGGCCCAAATTGCCCTAATTGGGATGTACCCCTGGAGTGACTGTAACAGCTCTTGTTCCACCTTTGGAGTTAAGCAATGGTAACATGGCTATGGGCTGCTTAGAAAGTAACAACTTCTGTTTGAAAACTTTCTAAAATGCCTTAAGTGTATTAGGTTTGCTTTCTTACAGCAATTGTTTCTATCCGCTAAATGACAGAAAGGTTGTCTAGATGCTGAGAAGTGCTTTAAGTGTTTGGAAGGACTTAAGCCATCTATTTAGTACTCTGCAGAGTTGCAGGTTTGTCCCATCAGGTGCTCTTGCTTTCATTCTGAATAGGGGGTTAGTTCAGCTGGTAGTGTCTTACCTGATGTGGAGAATTTTGTACTCTGGTAGATGGAGAGTACAGTAGAGATTTAGTCCTTGTAGCAATCTGTAAAGTGTTGGAGCATGTACAACTTTGACTTTTGCATATTTATATGCTTCTCTTGCTTACTTACATGCAGTGAGAAGAGTTTAAACCACAGTGAATTTGTATTAGAGGTGATACTTCTGACCTCCCTTGAAACGAGGGTTTTACTCTTTGAAAGTTGTTACTTCTTTGCGGTTACTTTTTTTCCTTCGAGTGGCATGTTTATTCCAGAAAATAGGGGGACTTCTGAGTGCAATTACCTTTACTGCTGTTTCTCTGGAAATTACTACTGTGTGAAGCCAGCAGAAAGCTTTTCTGGTATTAGTGTGTTGGTTACAGTTGTTTGTGAAGTAGGTCAAAGGGGTTTGAAGATACACAAAAATATGAGACGCACATGTTGGATTTTTCATAGTTAGGCGATTAGGTAAGAGAGTTACAATAGCAACAAAGAGGCAATAAACTGCTGCTTGCTGGAATCCCTAGGCTGTGGGATTTCATGCATGTGCCTAAAGGTCTTATTGTACATTCAAATAATTTGCCTACAACACAGGGACTGTATGATAATGAAAGATACTATTTTGGTTAATGTTTCCCAGCAGGAAGAAAAATTTGAATCCTTTATTTAGGGAATACCTAATTCAAAAATAATGCTGTCAAACTCTCATATTTGGAAAGTGAGGGGAAGAGGTGGTTGAATTGGCTGTTGCAGGAGAGAGCTCACACATATGCAGACGGAGATGCTGGAAGACCAAGCTGCAGAGAATGTGACACTTGCCTTGTGGCAGGTCCTCTCAGGAGGTGTAATGCCTTCTTTCCCTTCCCATACCTTCTGCTTACACACTTTGTTTACATAAGTAATTTGACTCATAGACAGACTTACTTTGAGGACTGTGGGGGTTGTTGTCTCATGACTACTATTCTAGAGTATGAGTCTGGGGGATGATGTAAGTAGTATAGAATAGTATAGAATAAAGGGTGGATACTGTCCTGGTTTCATTTGGGGTAATTTTCTCCCTAGTATCTGGCACAGTGCTGTGTGTTTGGATTTAGAATGAGAAAAATGTTGGTATCACACTGATGTTTTTGGGCTTACCCCAAGCCAAGGACTTTTCAGTTTCCCATTCTCTGCCAGTGAGGAGGTGAACAAAAAGTCAGGTGGGAGAATGGCCAGGACAGCTGACCTGTACTGGCTAAAGGGATATTTCATACTGTTGAACATCATTCTCAGTATATAAACTGGGCAGAATTGGCTGGGAGGGGCCAATCGCTGCTCAGGGGTGGACTGGGCATCAGTCAGTCAGTGGTGAAAAATTACATTGTGCATCTCTTGTTTCTCTTGGGTTTTGTTCAACTCTTCTTACCTCCTGTTTTATCATCACCATCATTATTATTTTTGTTACTATTATTATATTTTAGCTATTAAGCCGTTCTTATCTCACCCCATAGGTTTTACCTTCTTCTGGTTCTGATTTTCCTACCTAGGGATGGGAGCAAGTAACTGTGTGGTACTTAGTTGCTTGCTGGAGTTAAACCATGACATAAAAGTACAGGCTGTGGGGAGGCATATGACTGTCTTTAGCCATTGGAAATGCTTGTCAATAGTAGACACCTTCTGTTTGAAGGGATGGAAAAGGAGTTGGTAGATGATGACCTGAGAAACAGAGAGAAAAGGGAAGACTTCATAGTTGTGCCATTCTTTCTTGTATAAGCCAAAAGATGAGAGAGGAGAAATGATCATTTGAAGTCAAGAAAGAAATGACCTTTTGAACTTTACTGTTTAGCCTTTTTCACAAAAAAAAAAAAAAAAAAAAAAGGCTTAGGAAAGTGATTGATAGGTTTGTAAGTGAAGACAAGTTGATTCTTGTGATGCTTTCACCACAGATATTTCAAGTCCCTTGTCTAGGGGGTGCTGGGAGTTTTCTGTGTGCACTCCAGTCAGCTCTGGAGGTAGTGAGAGCCCCTTGACAGCAGCTGGAAAATACTGGAACAGGTAGTAACTGTGTACTGTTTCACTACTGGCTTCTGGTTACTGCCTTTGAGTCATTTGTCTTGTTACAGGTACATCTTTGCAGTGTCTCTTAAAAGGTATGCATGTCTATAACTGTTAAAAAATGGTTGCTCAATGTCATTCTACAGGTTTAGATAGTATTTGATTTTAAGTTTTACTTTCTCTGCTGGATGCTTCATGTGTCTACACGTTCTTGTTAGACTTCAGAGACAAGAATGCTTATATTAAAAGTTAAAAGTACAAATGGGTAAGCATTGAAGTGAGTTTTGTTGGCAAATCTGAAAGTTATTGTATCTGATATCTTGCACTATCTTGACTGTGGATACTATATTGGGAAGAGTTGCCCTGAAAATTGAAGGGGTGAAATCCATAGTGCTGTGTTACTGAGTACTGGTATTGGGTAGAAGCCCTGTGTTTGTGCATCATTGACACTTCTGCCATATTCAGGCAGAAGTACTGGAACTATTATGGCTTCAAGAGATGAAAAAATGTTCTCTTTCTGCCACAGGATTAATGAAGCTGAGCATTATGAAAGAGGGCTAAGACTTGTTTTTATTAAGTAGCAGTTACAACTTGCAGGGGAACAATTTCCTTGTAAGAAATGTTTACTAGTTGAGATAACTAGTTTGTGAAAGCAGGATTTCTTATTAGCTCTGCAGATGTACTCAGTATTTCTCTTCTGCATTATCTGAGATCCTGTCTTCTTTGGTCTGCAGCTTGTCCATAACCCCCTTATTTAGTACATAGGGTCAGTAGGGTACTACACAGAACAGTAATTCCTGGCTTGCTCTCAGGAAGTGTGTGCGTGCCTCAGTAAGATTTATGCTGTGTTGCTACTGGCAATTCTTCATGATAAGGTAGACAAGTGTTTTCTCTCTCAAGTAGTCATTAATTATGATAGCTTGCATATTTGATAAGAGAAGAGGCTTCATTTTTGCATGACAGGTCTTACTTTCTGAGAGCCTACAGCACAAGACTAAGGTTTGTCGTGGAAATTACAAGTCAAAATGGCCAAAGTTGTGTTAGTTTCTAAGCGAGTGGAAATGGGACCTTTCGACAGGAGAGGAGTGCTGCCATTGGTTGGGCACAGCAAACATCTGTCCGCAGCTGCCCTTGCTGCAAGGCTGAGGGAGACCAGCTGAAGGCCTCACGGCAACCTCCTCTGATGAGCTCTCAGGTGGTGGTACATGGCCATGCCTGCAGTGCTGGGACACCTGTGCCTGGTGAAGGCAGGTGTTCCCTGAATGTGGGGTGCAGACAGCCAGGAATGTGTGGCTGGACAAGGCCATCACATCGGCACGCCCCAGTGCACTCTGGCTCTATAGCATTTTCACCTGAGTGCCTGCCCACCACCAAGGTGATACACTCCTTCTGTATCCAGGTGTGGCTTTGCTATCTGAGCTACCCACTGTGGGTCACAGTGTCCACAGTTTCATGCTTTTGTGCTGTCACAGTGCGTATTTGGCAAAATCTACAAATGAGTATGTTTAAGTGTTTTCTTGCTTTTCAATAGCTTTATGGACAGCTCTAATGATGTTCCTTTTTTCATACAAAACATGATGCCTGTATGATGACCAAAGATTATAAGATTTCATTAAAGTCACACTTTGACTTCTCTGCTGTAGACTTAATTTTTTGAATGCTATTTAATTTCAGAAATACTTAATGATGGTACTGACATGTCAGTATGGCTATTTACAAAACAGCAGTTTTAAATTTATAGCTATTATTATGAACTTTCTACAGAGATATGTTGTTTGTGTCCAGTTGAAATCAGTTAGTACCTGCTGTGTGTCTGTGACCAAATGGAAATTAGTCCCAATCCATAGGTCACAGACTGAATCTTTAAAGACTGACTCTGTAAATTAATTGGGTAAGTAATACTTGTAAACTATTTAATAAACAGCATGCTTCTGTTCAGCTTTTCTTGGCTATTAATGTTGCTGGTCTGAAATATAGCCATTTAAGGAGTAAAACTTGACTTAGTTGTTAAAATGTGAAAAATCCTCTCAGTCTTTCAGAGATAGATTGGTATTTTATATTTTTAAGTATCTGATAATTCTGGTCTAAGCAGCAGTCATTACTTCACTAGTGTAATGTTTGTGCCATTCAGATTTAGAATACTTGCAAATACTTAAAAACATGAAATTATTCAATTGTGTAGGTAAATATTTGAGTTTAAGTTTCTGTTATATATAATTGTCTTTTTCCTAAATATCATCGTGTTCTTCTAACTGATGCTGGGGTAATAAAGGATTGCTTTTCTTCTGATACATGTGAAATGTGTCTCTCAACAGGGACATGACATTTATCTCTGTGCAGAGTATAGTTTTGAAAGCCAGGTTTTTATGAGGGAAAAAATTGGGGGAGGGGGGATGATGGTGAAAAAAAGGAGAAAAATTATTTTAAAGCTGGGAAAAAATACCTTGTAATGTGAAATTTGGTATTGATTTAGCATAAAGAAGACTGGGACAACTTTATCACAGCGGTCAAGTACCTTTGCAGGGAGAAAATACCAAAGAAATTACAGTATGAGGGAAAGTCATAACAGGAAGCAATAGCTGGAAGCTGCAGTCAGATAAATTTGAATTGGAAATAGCAGCAATAATGCCATTATGTGGAAAACTGGGGACAAACATAAGATATGTGAAGAGAAAAATCTGTTGTGGAGAGTCTATTTGAAACAAGGTCATTGTCAGTAATGTGTTCTTTGTAAAAAGTTATGTGACAAGAAACATTTTGGCTTTCCTGTGCTGTTTGTGTAGAAGCTATGGAAAAACCCCACTTTTTGAATTGAGGGAGGAGAAAAATGTCCTGGGAGGTTATAGAAAATGCAGGACAAAAACATTTCTTGTGGCAAGGACTCAAAGATACATCTTTTCTGAAAAATAAAATGCAGACATTCTGCTGCTTGCTTTGGCGAATGCTACAGTTGTAGTATTTAGCACTCCAAAAATAAGTCAGTTTATTACAACCTCGTTGTGACACTTAGTTTTGAAATAAAGCTGACTGTAAAAATCTCTGTTAAAATGGTCTTAGGCTGTTTTGAGGAGGATTAACTGCTTTGCTTCTGCCTTAAAAATGGCAGCTCTCACTGGAAGAGGAGAGACTCTGTGAATAATCTATTGAAGGGAGAAATGGAGAGTAATTGAAAGGTAAAATTTCCTGACCTATTGTACAGAGCTGTGATATGAGATTAACCTCTTCTGGCCTTTGGAAGGGGAGAGAATTCTGATTTCAGGAAAGAATCTGAACTTTATGGAATATTTGTGGCCTTGCTTTTTCACTCTGCGTGTTTTGCTCAGGGGTTATATTCTGTGTGCTTGAGCTGGATACTTGTCCCTTTACAGAAATAAGAGTGTTGTGAGGCTTGGTATTATAAACAGTTGTGGATAATAACTTTCATAACATGGTCTTGAAGAAGTAGTTTGCACGGGAGGCAGAGAGAGGAGAGCTCTTGGACTCTAGTAGACATTGTCACCATCAGACCTACAAAGTTGTCATGAAGGAGTTCCCCATGAGCTCCCTTAAGAAGCTGTGTAAGTTTTCACTGAGCAAGTTTTTCAATGACAATGGTTTTCTATCTTTTTTTCTATCACAAGATTAACCCTTCAAGATTATCATCCCTTTTGACTGCAAGGGAGAAAGAATTATTGCAGGTGCAACATGTTTTGGGAGGAACATGGATGATGCTTCACTGAGCCTGAACTTGAGGGAGCCAAGTTGGGTTTTGCAGATACAGGCAGAGAGAGGAAGAGGGCAATGGAGGAGGCAATCAGAGCCAGGGAGGCTGGCAGAGGTGCTGCAGAGCAGGGCCAGCAACCAAGGGCTGCCTTTGGTCACACCAGCCAGCCAGGTCTTGCAGCTGACAGCAGCAGTGGAGCCAAACACCAGTGAAACAATCACACTGCTCCTGGGAAATCTTTGTACATGCCAGGGGCAAGCTTTAATTATGCTTTTCTTGGATCTCTGTCTTGAGCTTTTCGTAGAAAACAGCAAGAAGTTTAGCATCACATCGAATTGGGAGATTGTCCTCCCAAAAAAGTGGAGTTGGAAATCAAAAAGCAAAGCATGTGAATTCTTGTGGTTTAAGAGCAGATGTCCAGTTATAAAACTATATACTTCCCCAAAGCACTGCATATTTTCATATAAATCTAAACCAATGCCAGATACCAACATCAAGGTTAGTATCCTGTGTCTGAACTGGCTCTAGAATACTCAGGCTCTCTTCAGACAAATGGCAGTCAGCCTTTTCTCCTAATGATGGTTGAGTTTTTCGTACTTCTGTTTTTAATGTTTTGAACAACACGGTTAAAATTATTCTTTCCTCTTATATTTCTTTGTGTAAGATATCAGGAAAAATGGGAGAGTAGCCTAGCCCTCTTTCACAACTGAATAATCCCCAGCTCCACTTCCTCAGCATGGCAGGCTTTCATGCTTCAGGAGTAATGTGGGTATGCCTGGCATTACTGATGTTAGCTGCTAATCTGCTTGAAGATGGACTGTATTGCTTTTGCTTGGGGCCACCAAACAAGCTAATTTTATATAGAGAGAATTATTAGAAAAACAAACTTTTTCATGTGAATGTGCTGTTAAGTCAGATGTGATAAGTAACAATTTAGAAAGAAATGCTTTGCCATTTTGCAACTGTGTGTCCCATGGCAGAGAAATTATTTTTCTGAATTTAGAGATGATAATTGTTTCTCATATAAATACTCCAAAAGAAATGGTATAGTATCTCTTCCCTACTTCTGCAGTGCTTGATCATCTCGTTTGAATGTAATGTGTGTGCTTTGGTTACAGAGAGCATGAATTAGTTTCTCAGATTCTGAATCTGTTTATTTTGAAACTGACATTTGCCACTTTGGAGAAAAAATAATGCCTTAAAGTTAGGGTTGAATTTACCATGGCTGTTAGGTTTTGTGATTTTGTTGTGTGGTTTGAGTATTTTGCCGTGGAATGTACTGTATATTTTCAGGGGAGTCACAGATCACAAGATGCACAACTCCACCCTTGCAGTAGCCTAGCTGTTTATTCCTGTAAAGCTAATAGGATGACCATTTTATTAATCCAAGGAAATTTACCAAGTTAAAGCTGGAGAAAAGAGAGGCATAAATGCCTGCATTTAAATAATGGGATACTAGAAGTGAGGCTGGATTTAGTTATTTTTATTGGACAGTATAGGGACAACAAAAGAAGCTAATGGGCTCAAGCTGTGCTAAGGAAAGTATTCACATGGACAGTGCAGGAAAGCTTCCTGCTTTCACTCTCTGCTTGCTAAGATCTGTAGTTCTGTCTCAGCGCTTGTTTGTGAACAAATACTTCAAGAAAAGAATATTTATCTGCTGTAAACAACTCTTTTGGTGTATTTTTTGTGAGACATTAGGAAAAAAAATTGTGATTTATTTTTTTCTTTTTATAAGGAAAGAATAGCCATTGCTCTTATACAAGGCACAACATCTCTGTATGTACAGCCTGTGGAAGAGGAAGGATATCATGATACAGAACACTACAGAGCACATGTCAGCTAGTAGAACAGTCTGTGCCTTGACTGTACCAGAAACTAAAATCAACCCCCTCTCCCCAAACTGCTTCTTTTGCTCATTGATAGCGTCAGCCTGCCTCTATTTTAAATACATTTTAGCAAGGCTATTCCATCTTCCACCTGTGAGCTGTGTCTAATAGTGGAGTAGGGGTTTTTTGGTGTTCAGAATTTCAGGGTTTTCAATGCATGTTCTTGCAGACCTTGTAGACCACCGTGTTCCTCAGTGTCTTGTAACTGCAATGTGTGACTCTGATCCATCCTTTGGAAAGGGAGTTGTGTAAGTTTGCATGGTCATTCACACTTCTTAAAGGAAGCCTCCTATAGGTCAAATGCAGCCTATAAATTGCCTGTGAGACATATTTAAAAAAAAATAAATTGGAAAATCAACACTAGAGCTGTGCTTACAGAGAAACCCCAAATGTCATGAGTGACATCACATAGAAAGTGCTGACTATTCCTCTGTTGTTTCATTAGAACTTTGTGTATCAGTCTTCTCATGTCAGGTGCAAACCAGTCTCTGAAAATGTTAGGGGAAAAAGAACTCTTAATTGCATGAATTTTTAAAGGTTGTGGATTTAGTTGAGTGGTGTTTGTTACCAGGGATAAAAAGAATATTGCTCTTTCTTGTGAAGAAGAGTCATTAGGTTGGGAACAAATTAGCACATCATCTTTATGCCGAGGACTTTGAGGATAAACAATTACCTAAATTCAGAATATATGACTTACTAACAGCGTGGCTGTTTTATATCTGACTGCAGTATATCAATGTGATCACATTCCACATTTATTTTGCACACAACTTTTCCTAAGGACTTATTCAAAACTTGCATTTTGCTTTTACCATCCCATGGTTTTGACTTTCAACAATGATGAGTTCATGTAGTTAAATTTTCAGTACTTAAAATAACAAAACAAACCCACTAAAATAAAAAAAGAAAAATACAACCCCCAAACCAGAACTTCTGTTAATTGAATTCAGATGTCTTGTCTTAGAACATTCAGTTAAACACAAAAATAGAATACTTTTTGGTTCAGCAAAATAGTGAGTTTCTTAGTTTTACTTTCTTCATTTCTTGTTGTATAATTGTGTTTCTTAGGTGTACTGAAAGCTGTCTGGATAGCACAGTATCAAACTTTTGTCTGTTTGTATTGTTTTCCTTTCCTTTTTTTCTGCTCAGTTAAAAAACAGGTTGTGTTTGCAACTCTAATTTCTATGTCTATCTTCAGA
Organism: Hafferia zeledoni; assembly: GCA_035583235.1. Lineage (NCBI taxonomy): Eukaryota > Metazoa > Chordata > Aves > Passeriformes > Thamnophilidae > Hafferia > Hafferia zeledoni. The sequence continues at coordinate 47,901,203 of JAWWEV010000115.1, read as the reverse complement.
GTCTGTTTTAAAATGGTTGTTCACTGTTTTTACAAGTCTTCATAAAATATAAGATTTTAGAAGGAAAATATTTCAAGTTGTTGCAGTCTTTAGATTGCAGAAAATAATGACACATACAAAAATTCACTTCAACCTTGTTTTTAACATGACTTGATGCTAGAAAGGATATTGTGTTATGAAAATAATGGTTTGCCTGGAGGTCAGTAAAACTGAGCGTGTTTAGTTGTAACATTGCCATGTGAAGCTGCAGACACCTGATATTTAAAATATTAGTGATGTTTCCCGCACCATTTTCATGAAAAGTAGTTGCTCTTTTTCATTAGTTGTTCTCTTATCAGTCTGGGAAGTTCAATAAAACCAGATCTCCTGTGACCACCTAGGCAGTCACTGGGAAGCATGATATGCTGTCAGGTCTGCTGCCAAGGACCAAGGAATGAAAATCAGGAGCTAGCATATATTGAAGGTGGTGGTGATAGATGCTAAGGAACATAGGCGGTATAGAAATACCATTGGCCTGTTACAGCATGAGGATGGTCACTTCAAAAGTGGACAGACAAGGCAGAGGTGTTTAACGCTTTCTTTGCCTCTGTCTTCAACACAGATGATGGACCAAGGGGGTCTCAGTGACCTGAGCTGGAGAACCATGACTGTGAGAATGATTAACTCCCAGTCAACCCTGACACTGTGCTGGATCTGCTGCTCCAGCTGGTTCCTTACTAATCTATTGGGCCTGATGGGATTCAACCAAGAATCCTCGAAGAGCTGGCTGATGTCATTGCAAAACCTCTCTCAATGACTTTTGAGCTGTCTTGGCAATTAGGAGAGGTCACAGCTGACTGGAAGATGGAGAATGTTGTCGGAGTTTTCAAGAAGGGCAAGAAGGAACACCCCAGAAACTAAAGGCCTGTCAGTCTCACTTCAGTGCCTGGTAAAGTTATGTAGGAGATGATTCTGGAAAGTATTGCAAAACACCTGAAAGACACGGTAGTCATTCATCAGAGCCAGCATAGCTTTATGAGATGAAAGTCCTGCTTATCCAACCTGATTTCCTTTTATGACAAGGTAACCCACCCAGCTGATCAAAGGAAGCCAGTTGATGTCATCTTTTGGGATTTTGATAAAGCTTTCATTATTGTCTCTCAGAGAATCCTGCTGGACAAAATGTCAAGCCCACACCTGGATAAACACATCATGTGGTGGGTGAGCAACTGGCTCATGGGTCAAGCACAAAGGGTGATAGTGAGTGGAGTGACATCAGACTGGTGATCTGTCACTGGTGGGGTTCCACAGGGCTCCATCTTAAGCCCTGTGCTCTTCAACATCTTCATAAATGACTGGACACAGGACTGGAAGGGGTACTGAGCAAATTTGCAGAAAATGCAAAATGCTGAGGTGCTGTTGACTCTCTGGAAGGCAGGGAGGCCCTGCAGAGAGACCTTGACAAATTAGAGGGCTGTGCAGTCACCAAGGACATGAAGTTCAACAAGGGAGAGTGCTGGATTCTGCATCTGGAATGGGGCAACCCTGGACATACATACAGACTAGAGAATGAGATGATGAAAAGCAGTGCCACGGAAAGGGACCTGGGGGTTGTGGTTGATGGCAAGTTGAATATGAGCCAGCAGTGCCCTGGCAGCCAGGAGGGCCAACTGTGTCTTGGGGGGTATCAGGCAAAGCATCACCAGCCAGTTGAGGGAGGGGATTGTCCCGCTCTGCTCTGCACTGGGGCAGCCTCACCTGGAATATTGTGTGCAGTTTTGAGTGCCACAATGTAAGAAAGATATAGAGCTGTTAGAGAGTGTCCAAAGGAGGGCAACGAAGATGGTGAAGGGCCTTGAGTGGAAGGTGTGTGAGAAGCAGCTGAGGTCACTTGGTCTGTTCAGCCTGGAGAAGAGGAGACTGAGGGGAGACCTCATTGTAGTTACAGCTTGTGAGGGGAAGAGGAGGGCAGGCACTGATCTCTTCTCTGTGGTGACCAATGACAGGACCTGAGAGAATGACCTGAAGTTGTGTCAGGGGAAGTTTATGTTGGTTATCAGAAAAAGGTTCTTCACCCAGAGAGTGACTGGACACCAGAACAGGCTTCCCCAGGGAACTGGTAACAGCAGCAAGGCTGACGGAGTTCAAGAAGCATTTGGATGATACTCTCAGGCACATGATGTGACTGTTGGGAATGGTTCTGTGAAGGGCTAAGGCTTGGACTCTATCTTTGTGGATCCCTTCCTACTCAGCATGTTCTGTGATTCTGCAATAAATAAAGAAGCTGAAGAACAGGTGTAGGACTCCGATGTGTTGCATCAGTGATGGGAGGAGCCAGGCTGCCCTCAGGCTTCATCAGATGCCAGTGTAAGACTGGTCCCAAATGAGGCAGAGAGTGGCAGGGTTGGAAAGGAAAGCCTTCTGCTGGCAGCACCAGTGCCTCACTGGAGGCTGACATTCATTCTTGCCTCTGTAGCAAAAGATCTGGTAGGCAGCTTGGTTATGTCAGCATGTTTGCAGGTGATGGAAAGCTGAGTGCTCCCTGTCTTCTGGGCACTGAAAGAAAAAGGTTTGTGTCAGTTTTCTGGAAGGTTTAGGTGTGCAAATGACGCTACCTGTAGTTCAGGCAGGATATTTGTCTGCCCTATTTGCAGGAAGATTGTTTTATTGATGGCTCTATAACTCCAGCAGCCACTATATGCATGCTTCCTGATGCTCTTCATTGGCATGTGTACCTTGGCTTGCCCTGAAGAGTCTTCCTCAGATTATTTACTACTGTGGCTTGCCCATGCTGCTGCTGTAAATGCATGGCGGCCTGAGAGTTACTGCAGGACCAGTGTCCTCAGTGCAAGGCAGACATTGCTGCAGAGTGCCTGTGGGCATGAGGAACATTGTTTTTCATGGTGGCCTTGCACAGGGGTCCCCTGCAGCCAAACTTGCAAAATGCTGCTGTGGGACTGCCAGCCAGGGCCCTGTGGGAGTTGGCTCACACAGGAGCTGGTGGGGAAGCTATAACAGGCCCTTTGGAGGAGGGCGTGGTGGCTCAGCTCAGCTGGGGACTCTGGTTTTTGTGTGCAGTATAGAGGCAGTTGAAGTGCTGATGGGACTGTAAGGATGAATTGATGCCTGCCTGCCATGTGTTGTACACTTGCCATGACTTGTGGCAGCAGGCTGTTCTTAGGTTTAGGTTTGGTTCGTATTGCAGGTGAAGCGTGTTTGTAGTGCTTGACCAAAAGCTATCAGTCTTAGATATTGTATGGGTGGGGTTGTGGTTTGGGGCGCTTTTTTTTATTGTTGTTGTTATTTTACTAAAGCAGCGTTCCTGAAACATAACCATGTGATGGAGTATACTGAGAGATCAATTTAGCAGGCCTTCTGTTTAATTTGGCAAAACCTCAATTGCCACTGAATGATACTGGGTTATTCAGCTGTGGCTTTGAATGTTTCCTCTCCCTGTACTGTTTTCCCCTGTTGTTGTTCATCAGGTGAATGACTGAATCAAGAGGCATTTAGGAAGAAGAAATCAACAGCAGTAGCACAGCTCTCCCACTCTGGCACAAGATGCTCTCATCAGACAAGAAACATTTTTTTTTGAAGTGTTTTTTCAGAATAGGGACTTCTGCTAAAGTAAAAGCAAGAATTTAGATAAAAGTGTGAATTTGAGTTTTTGTAAACCCAGCAGTACAAAGAGAAAGCAAAGGGTTTCAGTTTGTATACAAATTTTGTAAACAAAGAGAGGAAGAAAAATATCTCCAAGCAGCGTGTAATTCCTCTGTCTCTTTCACACTTTAACACTTTTAACAAAAGTCTCTGAAGTGACCAGCTCATTAGGAGTTCTACTTTCAAACTGTGTTGTATCAATTTAGGGCTGCTAGAAATGAAACTACAGTAAAGAACTGTATCTCAGTGAATGATTTCATATATGCCACATTGTAGTTTTGGACCATTCAAAGCTGTATTTGCTGATTCAATCATAAACTAATTCAGGTTTAAAAATACAGTTGTGTGTAGTGTCACACAGTTTGCTATCAGCCATAGAAACATTACTGTTCAAGTGCTTTACACTTTGTGTGGAGAAGCTGGAGGGCAGCTGCTGTGTTCTGGGAGCAACAGTCTTGGTGCAATGAGCACTCAGAGGTCATGGTGAAGGCTGCTTGTGGAGTGGGAGATGCGACATCCCTGAGGTGCAGCTTGGATCTGATCACTGTGGTTGGGCGAGGTGGCTGGAGACTGCTGCCAGGGTATCATGAGGGCTGCAGGGTGGCACCCAGGTATAGTTCAGGGTGGGTTTGGAGAAGGCAGAGGGATGACCATGTGCCGGTTGTGATGGTTCCTCGTGGTGCTGAAGGTAATGATAGTTTGGAATAGGGTCTGGTTGCTGGATGTGGTTGTGTGTCATTCAGGGTGTGCTAGACTGCAATGCTGCAATTACAATCAAAAACCTGGTAGTGTTTTATAAAGTAAATTTTCATTACTTCATTTTACCTTTAATCTCCCTTAGGAGATAGTTTTTATTGATGAGAATACTAGTAATGAGTATAATATTTTTCATATTCTGTGGTGCTACAGCTATTGTGACATATGTATATGCTCAGAAAGGTGTCTGTTAAGGATCAGTACTGTGGTTTTGTGAAATGTCTGCTTTAATGCTTAGAAAAGGGGGATTTAAGATGTTGATTTTATTTGCAGATGATTCTGAAATAAAGATACTGTAAGGATACCAGTAAGGACAGAGATACATTTCAGAATAATGTAGAAATAATAGGTGAATAGTAAATAACAGGTCAGTTGTGGAAAAAACATGGAACTATCATAATTGCAGAAAAATAGTTAAAATGCCAAAATTGCATAATGTTCTAAGTGGCATACTAAGAATGGAAGTCAAGTAAAAGACAGGTTTCATGCCAGATTGCAAGGAAATAAAAAAGACTATAACTTTAGCTGTGTGAAATCAGTATTATGTTAGATGTGAAGATACCCTTCCATTTGTAAGGGCAGAAAAGTTCTAATCACTGAAGACATCATAACTGGGTTTCTGATATTCTGTGCTGCCTTTATGAGTTTCCTGAAAAGTGTGAACTGTCTGTCTGTGATTGTTTTAACAGAAACTGTAGTACCTCTAGGATATTGCTCAGCAGCTGGGAGGCATAAAACTACTCTGCTCTTCGGGATCTTGGAGTGACTAAATAATTCCTAGCTCTATGAAATCACATTTCCCAACCTTCTCAACTACTGATATACATTGCTGTCCTATTCTGCCTGAGTGAAACCATTGCTGACTAGCAATGTTGTGTAGAGTAATACAAATATGGTAAAGTTCTTGAAGCATCAGAGTTGTTTTTTATTTGTGTGTTGTGCACTTACAGACACAGGCATGATTTGGAAGGGGTGCCTTGACTGCCTGGTATTTTTGTGTTAGTATTGTCAGAATATTACCTGGAAAGTAAAGGGTCAGAAATGTTCACCTTGTAACAGCTTGGAAATCCCAGCAGGAAACAGTAGGAAATCCCTCTTTCCTTCAGAGGAGAAACTATTCTGTGTAACCAAAATTTAAAGAGCTGAAAGTTTCCATGATTTCAGCACTGGCTTCCAGCAGAAATTATTTTGAATATTCATTTGGGTTTTGATGACTCCAGTATCTGTTCTGGAGAATGGCTGAGAAATTAACATTAGGAGTACCCAGGTAACTGATTGTTTTCATTTGTTTTCTCTTTCTGCGTTGTGGGGTTTGTGGGTTTTTGTGTTTTTTGGCTAGAGCACCATTATTGAATGTGATGATATAACCTATTTGCTTCTGGTGTGTTGTCTGCGTTAGGCCCAGCAATGGTGCCAATGTTGGCCAATTTATTGGCCTGACTCTGTTGAATCTACATCTTGGAGAAACAGCTGTGGAAGCCAAAACCTCCTTAATGACTGTCCATTTTAATATTTGTTTTCCTGTTCCTTTATCTTAAAAGAAGAGAGGGATCCACCTGATGCTGTAATGGTTCACTCCACATTTCTTGGCACTGATGTGCACTGCCCTTTTTCTGTTAGTTACCACAGTAACTTTGAATGTGTTTACATTTAAATGTGTCCAAATTACACTTCCAAAGACATCAGCAAATCCAGTCAAAGGTCTGGAGAAAAAGTCCTATGAGGAGTGTCTGAGGGAACTGGCATTGCTTAGCCTTGGGAAAAGGAGGCTCAGGGGAGACCCTATCACTCTACAACTACCTCAGAAGAGATTGTAGGAAGTTGTAAGTTCTAAGTAACAAGCCATGGGACAAGGGGAAATGGTCTCACATTGTGCCAGGGGAGGTTTAGATTGGGTATAAAAAAATAATTTCTCCACCAGAAGGGTAGTCAAGTATTAGAACAGGCTGCGCAGGAAAGTTGTTGAGTTGCCATCCCTCGAGGTATTTAGCAGATGTACAGATGTGGCACTTATGGATGTGGTTTAGTGGTGTACTTAGCAGTACTCAGTTAATGACTGGACTTGATCTGAGAGGTCTTTTCCAACTGAAATGATTCTGTGATTCTGCAGTCTAAACTCCTGGGAGCTTTGGACATTGTCAGTTGTGAACACCGTCTCTCAGACTCTGTAGATGTTTATCTTAAAAGGAATCGGTCCTGCTGTTGCTGGTAGCACTCCCAGATTCAGCAGTGGTGGTGGAAGAGGTTGAGGACATGGCCTAACCCCTTGGAGCAAAGCTGCCATTTTGCATGGAGTCTGGGTCTTTTCCTTGGGTCTGTGTGCCTGAGGCAGCCCAGCTGCCGGAGTAGCCCAGGAGGATGCAGCACAGGACTGGGACTTTGCACTGCCAGTGACGAGGTGCTGATATCCGTGTTTCTGTTTGTTTGTTTTTTCTTCTCTTGGGGAAGTCACAAGGGATGACTTCTGTTAGTTAATAGCTTTCAGGCAGGGTACTTAAAATTTGACTAAACATTCAGCAAGTGCCATGAGAATACATGGTGAAAATGTATTGTATCATGTCTTTCAGCTGCATAATAAAAAGAGAGAATATCATCACAGCTATGGTTTGTTGAGTGCAGAAAGAAGCGGAAGGCCCTGAAATCTTTTCCTTAACTGAAGGTGGCAGGAGAGGGTATGCTGAGCCTGCTGGCATCCTTCCCAGGCCAAGCAGTAATGTAGTAGCTTAATATGACATGATGAATCAAGTGCTAAGTTGCTTTTCTTCCCATGGAGATTACATGTAGAATATGATTCCATTACAATAAAGACACACTTCTAAAATAGCAATTGAGCCAGAAGGAGACAAACAACTAGAAAAACAACACCAAAAAGGATATATGAGTGCAAAACTGGCCTTCTGCTTCTTCTGTCAAGCTTTAGACCTTTTGGTTTTATTGAGGGAGGAGGGGTGATGGAGTGTGTGCACTGGTTTCATGCTGTGATTCATCCACCAGGCCATTTGTTTTTAAAAGAAAACAAAAGCAACCCAACCACCTTGGTTTTCACTTGGCTTGGTATGTCTTGCTGCAAAATTGTGTAGTTTTATACACACCTCATATAGCTGCCTTTGCAAAATCCCGTTTGTGCTCACTCACTTCATGTTCCAGCTGACAGCACTGTATTTATGCCTCTTCCTTCAAGTTTCCATGATCTAAAATGGTGGCATATTACAGGGTTTCTTAGGAGCTAAATGCAATGCTTGTTTACATGCCAACAAAAGAGTTAAGAGTGTAAGAGTATATGAAGTGCTGGGCTTAAATAAATGAATAGTAAACTTTTCAGGATGTTGGAAACTTGATGTGTTCTAGTTAACTGTGAAGTTAAGTGAGCATGTCACAAGACTGTATCTTCTTTCCAAAGAGGTGCTAATCTGAAGGCTCAGTCCTGCAAGCCTTGCTGGTGTAAACCTTATTTTGAAATATCAGTTCCTCTCATGGCTTTCCAATAACTATTATACTAAAGTAACCCATGACAGGACTTTTATTATAGTTCACTTTTACAATGGCTCTTACAAAATATGTAATACAATGATTTGGATTTAAAGATGACGCTGAGGAAAGAATTGGTGTTAGAGATATTTGAAGTGACACTTAAGTGTCTTTCTTTAAGGAAAGATTGCAAGGATGGAGGAAAGCTGCCTGGCATGAGAGTAAGAGCCCTGGGCCCAGTCAAGTCATTTGAAGCACTTTATTGCCTGTGCCTTGGCTGCAAAATCGCATTTCAGCCTGAGTAAATACACTGGTGTCTTCTGAAATGTATTGGTAATGCCAGTGCCATGGCATTTTGTCAAGGTTTCTACCTCAGTTTTACCTCCTTAAGGTCCCATTTTCACCTTCCTAATTTTCCACAGTTTTGGCTGGTATATTTTAAGTGCCAGAAAACTGTCTAGGGCTGATTTATTTGGTTGGTTGGTTGGTTTTGATAACTGTTTCAATTTGATTAAAAAATAATGTACTATTTTCTGTGAAGGCAAGTAGAGGAATTACATTGTTTCTTAGTGTTTGACAAAAATAAGTTCTAGAGGGCTCTTGATTGGTTAATAATGTAATACAGTGGAAACTGCTGTGGGAAACGAGAAGAAAACAGTGGAGACCTTTTAAACAGCTTGTGTGAAGCTGCAGCAGCAGCAGAGAGGAGGTGTTTTTACAGCTGTATTTTGTTTGGAGATAGGGGAGCTAAGGAGCTGACACTCTGCTTGACCATAGCATGAGAGCTGTCGATAGTGGATCCATAAGGATGTAAAGACTTAGAACAAAATGACTTGTGGTAGGAAATCTGAGATCATTTTTTGAGGTCTAGAAGGGAAAATAATGCCACAAAAAGCACAGACACGTGTCCCAAAGCCTAAAGCGCTGTCAGGCCACAGAGCAAACTTCTGCAACCGCTGCCAAAAGGTTATTTCACCTTCATAGTGAGGTAGCAAATTGATCCTGCCTGCTGCCAGGCAGTGCGGGCCAGGTAAATGAGCATCTTTGAAGTGTGAAGATTCAATCAGATGGAAGCAGATTTGGTGTTGGCATTATACTGATTTTGGGGTATTTCTTGGAAAAGAATCTGTTTCTCACAAGAGTCCATTCAAAGGGGACAGTTCAGTATTTCTCAGAAAATACCCTCTGTCTTTGGATCAGAGGTCAAAACAAATCACAGAAAGTGTTAAATTCTCCATGAGTAACTAATGGCAGTACTGCAGCACCATACATATAGTTATCTGTATGTCCTGATGATTGGTTGCTTAATTTTTAAGTTCCTGGCTTTAAAACACAAACATTAAAAAACACCAACCAACAAAGAATCCAACAAACAACCAAAAAAACCCAGCCAAACAAAACCCCTGAATGAGATTTGATTTCTGTAATGCTTATGCAACACATCTCCTGGGTGAAAACTGCAAGCCATCCTAAATGGGGTTCACGTAGGAGAAGTGAGTTTTGCAGTATGTTGTTGCCTGGGGAACTCAATAATTTAATTTCAATATTACTGTACTTAGAGAACCTCAGCTGTAAAGGAAATCTCATGTGAAGAAAGACAAAGCCATAAGAAAATTAATGAGCAAGATCTAGATGATCTTGCCAAGAAAGAATGTCATTACTTAAGGAAATACATAGCTTGTAAGAGAAACTGAGCTATAATTGTGTGAACTAGTATTTAAGCTTCTAATGCACAGAAAATTACAACTCTGACTTGGTAGTAGGGGAGAGGATGCTTTTTATGTGTTATATTGGTATAGGATGATTTTTTGGTATTCTTACATCCTTAGGTATAAAAAATTGAGAAGAACATGCATTTAATGATTAATATTATAAATGTAAATATATACTATATAAATAGTAGTTAATAATTACCTTTTACCAAAATTATGCCAACAAATATTACTTTTGACAGTTAGATAACATTAAACAGTAGCCTGGCTTAGCTCTAGAGGGTCTTCAAGGTTTTTATTTTTATTTTTTAATATAAAACAATAAATCTCTAAGTTAGATTTCTCTATCATTATTGATTGTCATCTTTCTCAGGAATGTAGAATCTAATACAGAATAAAGGACAAAGAATTGCATTTGTAATGTATCTGAATGTTGATTTCAGTATGCTGCAAATTCTTTATATCTCAGCCAAACTCAATGGGAATTTGTAGAAGAGAAATACTGTTGCTGAAATGACCTTGTGAAATATATAATTGCACCGCTCTGCCCGCTATATGATTAGAACAAAAAGTCTATTCTTACCTTTCAGCAAAAGTTTAAAAGCATTGCCATAAAGCTCTGGCATTAAAAAAATCATTGCTACTCTTAAAAAGAAGGCTGACAAACATGTCCTAAAAATATTACACCATCATACATAATATAGTGCAATAATACATCGAAGTTATACTGGACTGTAGTATGTGACTACTTTTGTTATATTGTTTGTAAATGCCTTTGTAATAACTTTTTAAACAACTGATTTTTCCAACCACTTAAGCAAAGCAGAGGTTGTTGCTGATATGTATTTATTTAAGTGTATGTAGTTACAGTAAAAACATTGTTCTCTTAATGCATGTGTACACTGAGAAGCTGAATTTAGATAATGACTACTATATTGTCATTGTCTACATGGTACAGATGTTTTTCATATATTTTAAGATGTCTCTTGTAAGAAGTGCAGTCTGCAGGAGGGCTGGTGAGTGGCAGTTAGAGATCTATTAAATTGCCAGATCTTAGTGGTGACATCCTGATGTGGTTCTCCAAGCTAAACAAAACACAGGAAAGTGATATAAAAAGAAAGAGCACGCCTAGGTAATTGTTACCAGTAGTGAATGTTTGCAACTCAGAGTTCATGAGTGCGGTCAGAGCACCCAAGAGCAATTCTAAATAAACAGTTATCCTAGTGAGTCAAAATGCATTTTAGACCCTCTTGGTAACTTTTTTGAGTTTGAGCTCCTCACTGTTAGGTTAGTAGTAGTTATAATAGTGTTAATCTTTCTGGTCAGGTGAAAGCAGGAGAGAAATAACGCCAATTTGAAGATTTCTGCTGAGGCTGATGGTATTTGGACTGCTTCTGTGGTTGTATGGCACTGCATACACTGTACTTACCTTTTTAACATAAAGATGTTAATGCAGAACCTGCCATTGCTGACACTTTTGGGACACTGTTTTGGTCACTGGAGAGCTTAAGGCAGCAAGAATTAATACATCTGAAAACTTGTCTTCCAAAAGCTTTCACTTAAACTTTTGAAAATGGAAGCCTATAAAATACTTAACAACTAATAGCCAAATCTTTGCTGTTTTGAATCTGGCAAAAGTAATCAGTACAGGTTTATATTTACTGCTGGATATGTTTGAGTTGATGAAACTCATGAGAGTTGTGTTGTGAGCCAGTAATAAGGACAGCATTAGATTTTGAAAAGCAAAGTTTTTATAACAATGCATTCTATTTTTTTTCATAGGGCATTCTACAGAATGTTTGTGAATCAACCTAACAAATCATGCACTCATACAAAAATGGGTGCAAATCATGTTTAAGATCATGATAAATAAGGCAGAAAGCAGGAAAGGTCATCTTTCCAAAAATCATAATGTTTGTGCTGGACATTTGCAGTGCTTTAGAGAAGACGACGATTTTTTTTCTGAAACACCGTTTTAAGTTATCTATTTCATGTACCAAAATTACTATTTTCTCAGTGAAGGCCGAAATCTGAAGTAGAAGGTGTATATTGCAAGGAGTTAGAATGACAGAAATGGGATTAATCCTGTCCTTTTACAGTTGCAGGAGATAAAAGCATGCTGGAATAGGTAGGTTTAAGTCAAGTGTAATGCTCTGTTGTTGCTAAATCTTGCCTCTTGTTTTTGAATGTGCAGTTTCTATGTAGAAGTTCCTAAAATACAGAACTGTTGCACTTAGAAGTCTTTTTGTCACTCAAATACATCTGTTTGAGACAGGGGTAGAAAGGAGTTAAAACATCTTTATGAATAGAAGCAAGTAGCTGGAGAGTGTGAAAAATGAGCAGTTTGGCCAAAGCATTTATAGTAATGGAAAATATTTCTATTAAATCATGTTGAAGTCTAGAAATCCATCTGAAGCTTTAGTGTTTTTTTGTAATAGAGATTAATAAAATTTTATGCTAATGTGTCATAAAGAAGAAATAGCTCATTTGGGTACAGTATGTTCCTTATCTGACCTACTTAAGCGCTCTATTTTGCAGTTATATGCTTCTAACAGACTTGGCAAGAAATGCTACTTCCAGCTTTGTGTCTGTTAAGCCTTTGGAGGATGGGAAGCTGATAATGGTTAAACAATTTGTAATTCTTTTTTTTAATTTAATTTTCAGAGAAAAAAGCAATCTAAGATAGCCACTTCTTACCTAGACTGCTATTGCTTTTCAAGATCTATATAAGTATAGGGAAGAATTTTACAGTGATTCTCCTGTAAAAAAAAAAGACTGGTAGAAAAGAGGAAAAAAAGGCAGACTTGTAAAAAGGCTCTTTTTTATTTTCATTTGCACTTTTTGAGATCAGATACTACGAGAACATTAACTATGAAGAAAGTGAAAAACAGACACACACCTCAATCCTGCAGGCTGCCTGGTATGTGGGGTCCATTATTCCAAACACAGCTGCCTATGGAAAGAAGTGTGACAAAATCATAGCAACCGTATGACTCAGATGTTGTGAAAAGCATGTGCAAGGAAAACTCATTTGGCTTCAGCACACTAAAAATATGAATTATTCTTTAGAGCTGTATGTGAGTAATTTTCTGTGTAGCGTGTTCATTTCTTCTCTGCTAGGAAGGTGCCTCTGGGGTCAGACCACAGACCTAAGCAGCTTCTCGGAAACGTGCCTCTAGGGACAGGAACTTCAAACCAAATGCCCAACAAACAACTCCTTCTGGATAGCATTTGCAGCATAGTACTTAATAATACTAATAATAGTAATAAAAGTCTTCCTTCAGTAACTGGTGACTTGCCAGCAGGGTGTTTTCCAAAGTTCATTGACTTGCTGTTTGTCAGGATTGCCTGTGCAAGGGGAAAAGAGAAATACATCTGCATAAATGCAGGTGGACAGGAGTAAAGCTTGCAAGATGGGTTAAGTTTAATTACTAAAACCCTTATCTCTGGAAAAATGCAGAGCTTATGTCTGGTATTGATGTAATAGGAGACTGGTGTCATCTGAGAAGATAGCTGGTCAGATACAGATTCCTGGGAGTTTGTAGCCTGAGTGGTGGAGTGAAGTGGGCCTAAGAGGCCTTGCACAGGACAAGGTCTTTATTGACGCTTCGTCATTAAGTCTGTGTCACTTTGGTGAGGAGAGCCTGCAGAGTTCCAGTCCTGTCCTTCAGTTGTGCAGAGGAAGGTCTCCTGTGTTGGGCATCTGTTCTCCCTTCGGGGGAGAGTGTGTGCATTGAAAGCAAAAGTGTCATGGCCCTGTCACCATCTTTTGTCCTACAGAGTTTCTTCCTCTGCATTATGCATTCATTTTGTGGGGTAGAGGGAAAAAAGCTTTCTCTGAAGAAGGCAAGTGGCTTGCAAATATTCTTGCACTTTTCTCTCCCTCAGGAGACAAAAGGGAAAATAGAGTAACCCTAAGTCCTAAAAAGTTTCTTCATATGACAATAAATTAAAACAGACTTCTTGCCAAGCTAGTGAAACTGTCTCTCTACATTCAGCTGGAATTGAATGATCTTCCTGAAAAGCTGTCATAGAGTGTTTCAAGAGAGTCAAAAGAAGGGAATTGGTATTCACCTCCCATCATCTCACCCCATGGTCTGTTCTGCAGTTTCTCCTTTATTTCCATTCGACTTTTATGAAAATCTTGACCTTATCCAAGTTGAAATTTGTATGCTTGTTTTTACTGGATCACATCTTGTATTTTCAGACCTCTTCTTTAACTGATCAGTATCTTTCTGTGTGCTCTTCAAGAGTTCCAGCAGATGTCAAATCCCTTCATTTAGGATTGTATCAAATTTGATACCAGTGCACTTTAATGCATATTTCAAGTAATGAATGAGCATATTGAGTGACAGAACTCATAACAACACCCAGGGGAATTTTGGTTGATTAAAAAAAATAAAAAAAGACAATAATTAAAAATAAATACTTTTGGAATTGGAGTTGGTTTAATTTGCCTCTTGGTTCTAAATTAGCATGACAACACCTGGGTCATTCCTGACAGATGCCTGACTAATTTGCTCCTAGACATCTCCAGTGGTATGCAGTCATCATCTCCTGATTGCTGGAACATTTTTCTATTTCCAGTTGAAGAGTGTTGATTTTTGAAAGCTACTTTCAGAGAATTTTCTTTCAGCCAAATTTTCACTTATTCCCTGTTAAATCTCAAATAAAGTTGTTACTGCAACCTGCCACAGGCAGTTTGCCAAGTATGCTTACCTGGATGTCATTGAGTCATTCTTATTTCCAAATGTCAGATGTTTCTAACTACTCTCTTACTTGCTAGTTTCTGTGCTACCCTGATTTTTTTTATTTAGCCATAATAATCTGATAGGCTGTCCACTATTATTCTCATGTTATCTAGTTAAGAAATTAAATTGGAGACCAGTCTTTGTATGATTTTAGTGGGTGGCATTTTAGTTGTCAAACTCTGAGCTTTTCCCAACTCGCCCCTTAAATTTTGAACAGCTCTTTCCCTTGTCCTGCCCAACCCTGTCTGCTGCATGGGCTGAAACGAGGACAAAAGCAGTCAGTCTTTCACCAGGGTGTGAAAGTGGTGTGCCACTGCTGGCTGCAGAAAGGATGAGTGAACCTGCAAAGATCTCAAAGGGAGATCAGAAGGATCTCAAAGGAGTAGAAGGTGACTAAGACCTAGAAATGCAGAGCGTAAAACTTGGGCTGGGGCCCATATATACTGGGCTATGAAGACTTCTGTGTGCTAACAGTCAGAACAATAAAAAAGTTGGTGTGAACTGGTCACAGAAGATTTTTGGAGTAAAGACAAGATGCAATTGTCTAACAATTGGGGATTAGGAAAAGTCTCCTAGCAAAAGCCTTGGAGGAAAATATTCAACTGTTTGATGTGTATGGGACAAATACAGAATGTGGGTACTTGTAGTAGAAAGATCATGAACTTTCTCATGTCAGACAACATAGATCTCTCTTTGTGAGTATGTAAGATGTGGGGATTTTTCTCCTTACTTGAGAGCGGTTTTAGCCAAGAGTTTTTATTGTCAAATATTCAGACCCAATTTCATCTAGCCAACATTTCTAAACATTCATTAAAAGGGGCCTTTGATCTTGTAGAATTATGGACTAGAATGTCTGTCATTAGAGGATAGATGCAAAAGCAAAAAAAAACCCAAACCAGATATATCACTGATAAACCCAATGTCTGTGGTACTTTGGTCATAGTCCCTGCTGTAGGTCACACAATTTGGATAGATGTGGTCATATCAGAGCTGTTTTTTTTTTTTTTTTAATTAAACCACTGAAAGTTTGAATTTCTTATTTATGACTTATTCTTACAGTATGTTTGAATGTAACAAAGACAGTTAATGTGGACATTTTTCCTAAGCAATTGATCTGTGGAAGAACACTTTAGTCTTGAGTGTGTTGAAAAGCAAGCATATAAACAGTAATATAAGCATTAATGGACAAACTGCTAAGTATACAGAAAGTCAGTATTCTTTAGTATTTGTTTTCATAAAGGTATTTTTCTTCATAGAGAATATTTCTCTGATGTGTATTCTACATTGGTTTAGAACTTAATGCTTTCACACCCTTCATATCTGTATTCCAAAGGTATTTTCATATTGATTGCATATGCAGAATTGCCAGAAAGTTTTCAAAAACTATTTATACATGCCGGTTTCTCTCCTAATTGTGTTAGAAGTATGAAATCTGAATCATATCATAATGAAGTTCCTAGGCCTCAGTTTACCGGGCAATAGAGCAAAATAGGTATTTTTATCATGTTCCAGTTTCTTTTCTCCATTGTGTGCAGTGATGTAGAATGAATTAAATGTATGAATTTGGTGTTGAGTTGGTTTTTTGTTTTGTTGGGTTTGGTTTTAATTTGTTTTTTATTGTTTTGGTTTGGGTTTATTTATGATTTTAAAATTTTAAAGGCAAGAAAGGAAGAAGAAAAATCAATTGCAGAATGTTTTTAAAAATAGCGTTTACATGTTTTTCATGATAAAAAATTAAAATCTTGATAGGATGCTCAGCTCGCACAGTGGAAACCAGTTGTAGGTACACCACTTTTGCATATGATGTAAGAAAGGACAATAAGTCACTATATATTCCAGTGAGACTGGCCATTGGGTTTTTTCTATGTTTTGTTAATCTTCTCCACACACCTCTGGAAAAACTTTCCTCTGTGAAATCTGGTATGGCTGTGCTGACCTCAGCAACAGCAGGGTTTTCCGGTGAGGTTGGATTTGAGCTGTGGGCAACATCTTTCTGCTAAGCTGCTGGTTTTCAAGTTGTAATCCATAGCCCCCTTCCTGCCTTTGGATCACAGAAGGCTCCAAGACATGATGACTAAGAACATCTTATTATTTCATGTATATAAATATTTATTAAATTTCTAAGGATGTCCACTGCCTGGGAGGGAATAAAGTAAAGAAGGAAGCAGAGCAGAAATAATCCTCTTCTGGTTACTCACTGGCACTTTCATTTATTTTGAAGGTTTAGTTGTTAATGATTAGAGGTGTTTGGTTGGGAAGTTGTTCTCCAAAGTCTGATTTTGTGACCAGAAGACTTGTCAGACAACTATTAAACTGTTCCTTTCCTTTAGGCATCAGATGATGTAAGGGATGGTTTGCCGGTAAACGTTGTATTAGTGCCTGGAAGTTTGAGATGGTGACCAAATGAAGACAACAAAAGAGGATTTTCATAAGACAACTTAAATTTGGCAGTATCTGCATCTCAGCTCCCTAGACTACTACTGGTGATTCCCAACAGGAAAAATCCTTATCTGGGAAAACAGTCAAAACTTCACATTTTCCATCTTGGCTTTCTCTCTTTGTCTCTACACAATTCTTTCCACATGATATCTGAATTTTTTAAGTGGAGTTATCTTGTTTGGTTGCTATCAAAGGGTCTTTAGTACATACATAAGCCCATTTACTGCCTCTTCTTGTACTGCCCAGTAATTTTTTGGACAGATTTTTTTCCAGAATTGCAGTTATTTTTCTTATCTGTGGTTCTGAACTGAACTCAGCAATGTTTGTCCTTAATCTTGGTGACTGACCATCTTTCTCTGTTTAAACTTGGCTTCCTTCAAGCAAAATCCCCACACTTGAGTGATTCCAAGAAAAAAGGAACATAACCACAAGGTTTCCCCAAAGATTTTGCATACAGCTGATTCACTTAACCACAAAGATAATAAATAATGGAAAGATTTGGACTGCTTCCATGTATTCACCATTTTCTATAATAAAGCCAACTTCTTTGTTTTTATCTCTGGCAGAGTCTGGAGGAAACTGTTTTCAGCCAGCTCAAGTGTGCTGTTGAGCATGTTTGTGGAATGCATAAATCCACTTGTTTAGAGCCTTGATTATTCTGTCTGACTTGTTTATAATGCCTTCGACTTTCATGCTGTTACAGTAAGGCAGGAGTAAATAGTCCTCTCCAGGAAAAAAAAATCTAGAATCATCTTCTTGATCAGCAGACAAGAGCAATGATGTCTTTATTAAAGGACTTGAGAGAAGTCATACTAATAATTTAATGCCTTAGGTTGCTTCAAAGCAATGGACAAGATTGCTAATGAGGAAAGATGACTTTCTCTTCTATCACTCTATCATTTCTACCAAAAAAGACTCTTTGTGTCTTGTGGCACCTAGTGATGTCAAACACATGCTGTCTGTGCCAGAGCATATAAAAGCTGCATAAAAGCTTGTTGTGTTAATATAGTTACAATAAACACTTGAGCTTATGGCCAGTGGCTTTGATGCTTATGGTATCCATTCCTAAGTCCCTGATTTTTACTGTGCAATCTCTCCTACTATGTCACCTGTTAGTTCATAGATTGGCTTTACCTTGGAATTTTTCCATTTTTAAAATACTTACGATGCTGAATTTTTCTTTTGTTTTTAAACTAACCTAGTCTGATATGTATTGTCTGAAAAATGATCCCTGTCTTAAGTTCATAAAATGGGAGTTAGGCTTAGTAAGATTTTCATTGCTCCTTATGTTAGGAAGTCATCATCTTTCCTACAGTTTTTTTCAGAAATGTCCTCACATAGGTTCACATTTTGCATTATATTTCTGCAAGTATTAAGTCTCCTGTAGTGTGGCCCCTGTTTTGCAGGTAGCCTGGGGAGCAAGTCCAATTCTGTTATGTGATGATCAGTGAGGGTACATGCTGGGCTTTGGGGGTTAAGGCGCTGGCTGGTGCACCTCACAGGCTGCTTCTGCACTCCACTGCAGATGAATTTGTGGAGTTATTTTAGTGTATTACTTAGGGTATGATGTGAATCATACAGCAAAAGGGTTTGCTTTTATTACTGAAAGCAAATTCTTATTTAAAACTTCAACCCAAAATAATTCAGACTATTGAATTGATGTGGTGTGCTGTGGATGCTGAGATTGACTCTGGTTCATAAGCCTCTGAAGCAGAAGGAGGTGATCTGTCAGGAGACAGGAGCTAGCTTTGCTTGTGGAGTTTGGGACAGAGTAAGGGTGTGGGAAATGTCTAGAGCTTCCCCTCCTCTGCTCTTTGTAAGTTATTCTGACTAGGTTTCAAATCAATACTCTCTGTTTCCTTGAGTTTCTCTTATGCTTCAGGAGACAATCATTTCAGATGATCATCAAAAAGTTACTGTTCAAGCTTTTGTAGCTGCACAAACTCTTCCAAATCAAGGTACATACATCTGTAAAAGAAGTTTGGGGTATTGATACTTACCTTTAGATGAGTTGGAAGCCTTTTGGCTGAAGTTTTCACAGTTTTATAATATATGATGAAAAACAAGAGAAAAAATGGAATGCAAAACACTTCTGAAAAGTAGTCCCACCTTTCTGTTGTACATTGAAATTCATAATAATCACACACAAATGTCTCCTTCCTGCCTTCTGGATCCAGAAATCTCAGGGGATTTTTTCCAGCTCTCCAAAAAACTGTGTGACACATAGTCTTTTTTGGCCAGACTGACAAGAGAGCAGCTCTTGGTTGCCGAGTTACATTTTATTCCCACTAGCCTATGTTACCCCAGAGGCAGTTTCTGCTGCCCATTCAACACTTCAGGTACAGAGATGCTCATGAGTGGGACATGCTTTTTGAAGTCCTCCTCTGTGTGACTTTTGGATGTCTATTAGGCACCTGTAAAAATGATTCTCATACCCCATACTGATAAAAGGTTAGAACAGAGGTATTTTTGCTTTTTTTGGTAGGAGGATGTCTGAGAGGAGGGGCATGTGTGGCCTAAGGGAAACTTTTAGATTTGCTGCAATGGTTAATCATTTGCTGGGACATGTTGGGAAAGCTCCTGATTAATCCTTTTAGAGAAGGTTTCAGGAAGAACAGTTACAGGGAAGGCAGCCTATGTGCGTGTGTTAGGGTGTATTTTATGTATCAGTGTGTATTTGTAAGGAAAAAGTAAAAAGTCTGAAATTGTTGCCTTTTTTATTGTAGCTGACAAGGGAGCACTCACTTGTTTAGAAGCTTTGTTGTTTGTTTTTTTTTTCTGAAGCTTTTTGTCTGAATAAAAAGAACATCTCTCAGAAAACAACTCCCATTCTACCAATACTGTTTGGGCATAAAAAGCAGCTTGTGGGTTGAAGAAAATACATGTTAGAAGAGAGACAAGGGAATGCTTGTCATCTCCATTGGATAAAAATCTGATAAAGGCCTTTGATACTTTATTATTTAAGAAATCTTCTTGATGTTAACTGTGTTCACTTGCTTAAAATGTACAAGGATGCAGCCAACAGTTCTTTCATACCAATAATGAAAAGCTGTAATTGATTAATGAAACTGCCTTGTGTAATATTTTTTCTAAAATGACAATGTGCATCTAAGCCTAAACAAATTAATTTTGTTTTTTCTTTTGTCAATAAAAAAATTAAAGCAGATGGAATTTATTTTCTTTTAATTATTTGACACCACAAAACAAATGGGATAGAGATACACTGGTTCTGTGAATTGACAAGTTTTGAAGTTGCATTGGATGGCTTTTGTTTATCTCCATCCTCCTTCTTTTTGTAGGAAATTCCACTTATTTGGATGACCACGGACCACCCCCTCAAAAGGTAAGCTGCTGTTATTTTGTGTTTGCTTTCTCCTTGCTTTTTTGGCTTTTCTTTTTTAACTCACTGTGTGTTTACTTGAGTGCCAAGCAACTTGCTGAGTTTACATCAACAGCATTTAGCCTTTCTAACTTTTTTTCCTCCATTTGTTTTTGGGCATTTATAAATAACTGGGGTTAAATCTCAGTGTGATTAAACTAATGGAATTCTTGTCATTGAGTCAAGGGGAGGCAGGATTTTAGTGGTTTTGTCTGTCAGCATGTTTATGTGAAAAACCAAGACAATACAGTTTGATCTAGCAAGGCAGGTGAAGTTGGCCTTTTGCTGGCAATATCTCTGGAACATGGGCTCTGCTGCAGGTCCAATGGTTTGAGGCAGGCCAATAGGATAAATTTAAAGAATTTGAGTAATGAGCCCTTTTATAGAGATAGGCTTCACTGTTCCAATCACGTGTGATTGTACAGCATAAACTTTTCTTTCCCATCATCATGGCACCTCACAACATTTCAGGTTAGGAAGGGCATCATGATGGCTTCTTCAGGATGAAAAGAGTGGAAGCAGGCATGTAGGGTCTTGTGGTTTGTTTTCTTTTGTTTTACCCCGTGTTAGTTTATTTTCTAAAACATTATTTGTTGCTATATTGTGCCTGTCTTTCCAGACAAGGCTATTGTAACTCCTTTTGAATAGTACAGATATGCTCTGTACAAGAGGACAGATTATTTCTTTGATATGGCTTACTATGGATGTCAGTACAGCAGGTGAGAGTGAGTCGTTAGAGATGGGGTGGATGTGAATAGCCACTATCTCTGGTGATAGTCCTCACTCTGTTCAACTAACCATGAAATCATATCCTGAGCAGCCAGGCCTTGAGTTGAAATGCTCAGCAATGTGTGTGCATCAGTATGGTGGAACAGTTGGCTTTTGGTCAGCAGAAGGAGGGTAATGTGGAAAGCAATTTGACATAGTTGTCAGTGAAAACAAACAGTAATCTTGGTTTCTTCACCTTTGCGCTGTAAAGTTGGTGTGGAAATGAAATCTGTACTTTTCAGCTGGTATATGGGTATTTGTTACACTAAAAGATCAGACAACTGACTTAGAGGGATGATGTACATTTTTTCTTTCTCTCAACACAAATTACTAGGTTTTTTTGTCTACACAATTACAAACACAAATGGATGTAGACAGAAGTGACAAAATCAGCCTGTTACGTTTATCATTACTAAATGAGATAGAAAGCAGGGATTCTAAGGCTAAGCAAATATTTCACACTTAAAATCTATTTAGTACCCTCTGGTGCTTTTGAAATATCTTTTTTTCTTATTTTATTTATTTGTGTACCAGCTGCTTCTCTTGTCCAAGACTACAGTTATGTTTGTCGCTTCTCCACTGTTAACACCCAGCTTGGAAGAGTAAAGCAATGCTTATTTCAGACGTGTATTTTTTGTGCTTGCATTAGCATTCAGAAATGCCAAGCTGTTTCAGTAAGGAAATGGCTGTCATCTAGAAAAGAGCTTTCAACCTTGAAAACTTCATTCAGATTTTGGTAATTCAGGAATTTTGCTTTCACCAACTAATGGGGCTGTGGATGAGATCCATACTGCAATGGGCAGTACCAGTTGGACAGATTTATCCCATCCAGAAACTTCTCTGTTTACATAGTGAAGAAGTCTTTTGCCTGTCTAAACATGTAATTTTGGGCTGTGTTAACACAGCCTAATCCAACTGCAGGTCGGCTGTCTGTAGAAAGACCAGCTGATTAGATATCTACACAATTGATTGATTGGTTTTGCAGGTGCTCTTTGATTAGCTACTTACAATCAGGAAAATTTCTGGGCTTTGTCTGTAATCATCCTCACCCCTGAAATCTTGGTGAAAAGGTCAGTGGAGTAACAGACTATAGCCTTGTATAAGTTACAAATATTTTGTTTTTTGAAATATTTGCCTGTGTTTTAGAAACATTGATAAATGATTAATCATTTAGATAGGTCCTTGGATAAGACTGCTTATTCCTGAGTGGGGCTTTTTTATGTTTTGTTTTTCATTCTTCTAATCAAAACATGGGTGGGGATTGGTAAGAAGGGCAGATAATTCCTGGTATTTGCTTAGGGTCATGTTTGGAACAAAGATCTTCTTGCTTTGTAACTCTCATGCATTTCATTATTGGCTACGTGCAGTTATTTACCCTCTTACAGCTTCATCTCTGAACTGTGAACTCTGCAGGTGTGAGTGGAACTGATAATAAACTCACTGTAGTTGTCATTATCTTTCAAATCGCCTCTATTCATATGACTAGATAACTGTCTACATTTAAACTAATAGATGATTAAGGTCTATGTATGCTTTAACTCAACATATAAAAATGTGTCAGAACAAAGTAATGCTGAATCCAACATTTAAAATATTTCATTACAAAATGCCTAAAAACTCGAAGTGGAGATAATGAACAGCCATGCATTGCCTGGCATGGAAATGACTGGTAGCTAATATGGGCAGTGTGTAGTTAGCTGTAGTGGAAGGCCACCAACAGATACGCACTGGACCGTAGCTGTTCTGCAGAGTACATTCCAGTCTTTTGTTGGAAATCGTATTAGTTTTGGCTTTTTGTCATGGCTAGGTGCCAAAGCTTTGGGTTTTTTTAAAATAACATGTGGTGGTTTTTTCCTAGTGGAAGAAATGAAAATAACACTGGTTCTGTGAATGAGGAATTAGCATCATCAGGTTTCAGGAGATCGGGGTACCAGTCTGGTTTTTTCAAATTAAGGTGGTAGCAGCAATTTTCTCAGTGCAAACAGTGAAGGAAGGCTTTGCTCACTTCTGTACATGAACATTGCTGGTGTGGTTTTGGTTCTCCCTTGAAGGCCAACTCAGTCACCTTTTCAGATGTTCCCTCAGTAAAGGTTTACTTAACTTAAAGATTAGCAGTGGTTGCCCATGCCAGTGGTCTTGACTTGAAGAAATTAATTGAATTTACTACCAATGAAAATCAGAGTAGGATAATGAGAAGTAATACAAATCTTAAAAACACCTCTCCCCCATCCCCTTCCTCCTTCCAAGCTTAACTTTATTCCATCCAGCAGCACAGGGAGATGGGAAATCGGGGTTACAGTCAGTTCATCACAGGTTGTTTCTGCTGCTGCTTCCTCCTTAGAAGAAGAGTCCTTCCCCCGCTCCTGAGAGGAGTCCCTCCTGTGGGAAAGAGTCCTCTATGAACTTCTCTAGTGTGAGTCCTTGCCACAGGCTACAATTCTTCTTGAACTGCTTGAGTGTGGATCCCTTCCATGGGGTGCAGTCCTTCAGGAACAGACTGATCCAGCCACCGTGGGTCCCCTATGGGGTCACCAAGTTCTACCAGGAAACCTGCTCTAATGTGGGTTCTTCTCTCCACAAACCAGCATGTCCTGCAGGAGCCTGCTTCAGCAGGGGTTTCATATGCAGTCACAGCTTTCTTTTAGGCATCCACCTGTTCCAGTGTGGGGCTTCTCCACAGGCTGCAGGTAAATCTGTGCTCCACTGTGGACCTCCATGGGCTGCAGGGGCACAGCTGCCTCACCATGGTCTGCACCACATGTTGCAGGGGAGTCTCTGCTCTGGTACCTAGAACGCCTCCTCCTCCTTATTCAGTGACTTGGGTGTCTGCAAAGCTGTTCCTCTCACATATTTTCAATCCTCTTTTCTCTGGCCACAATTACTTCTGCACAATAACCTTTTTTCCTTCTTAAATATATTATCATAGAGGCATTACTACCTTTCCTGATTGGCTCAGCATTGGCCAGTGGTGGGTCTGCCTTGGAGACAGCTGCCATTGACTCTGTCAGATGGGGGGAAGCTTCTGGCAACTTCTCAGAGAAGTAGTCCTTTCCCCACTACCAGAACCTTATCACACAAGCCCGGCACTAGCATAGGCCACTCTTCTTTGGTCCTTGGGCACCAAAGGCTTCATGAGATTGACTAATTCTTGATTTCTGTGAGTTCTAGGACAGATCTGTGTGTGGTATTCTGCAGGTAGAGGCAACACCCAGTTGCCCTAGCACACCCCTGGTGTTGCTGGTGTTAGTATGTGACAGATAAAAAAGGAATATAGTTGAGCTAAACAATCTTCTACACTGTCAGTGAAAATTGACTCTTCTTTCCTAGTTCAGATCTCTACTCCACTACCTCCTGGCTTCTTTTTTTTTTTTTTTTTTTTTTTTTTTTTTTTTTTTTTAAATAAGCATCTGAAAACAAAAATTTTAAGAGATCATTTGTTTATCCTTTCTCTGTAGATTGGTGTCTATGTGATGTCTATAGAGGATTGGTTTTTAAAACACCTGTGAAATTGATGTTCATTAGTGACTGATGGAGTCACTTGAAGTATTTCATGTCTGAGCACTTCAGTGAATAAAGCAGGTGTATTTTGTTCTGGAATTTGTGCTAGCAGCTTCCTTATCAAGTCTTCCCCAGGTTTTTTCATTCTGTCCAAGAAGATGGTGAAACTGGCCTTTCCAGAAAAATGATGTGAAGTATTTTAATAAGAATACTAAAATAACAGGCAGGAGCTGTGCATTTTTGTTTTAGTTTAGGTATTTTTGTTTAGGTTTGGGGTTTTTTTTAAGTGGATATTTCCTGTTTCATTGGACTTGTATTTTAGTTCTAGCCATCTTTCCTTCAGCCCTCTACAGTCTTAAGTGATTGATTTTTTTTTTAGGGATGAAGTGTTCGATTTAAATCAAAAAACAAACAACAGTTAAAAAACTCTACTCAAAACACTAAAAAGCAAGCAAGGTTAGTTTCCTTTTAAGTACTTGCCTACTAGGGATTTCAAGGCATGAGTTAAGTAGTATGTGTGGTTTTGATAGAGTGGAAATTCTCCATTTAGCTTTTCTTTAAAAATTGGTGGATAATCTTTGAAGCAGTCCATCCAGAGCAAGGTGGGAAAGATTCCAGTAACTTAAAAAACCTCCATTGTGCTTGTAAAACAAAGAGTTAAGATGACCATGCAGTGTACAAATTTTCAGTCAGCAAAAATTGACAGAGTTTAGAAACACTGAAATACAATAAGTAACTTCCTATGGTTACCAGACTTAGTACCTGGCTGATAAAATATTGAGAGAATTCACGAAGTGCCTTAACCACAGAGATCCCCCTTATAATTTGAAGCACTGTTTTACAGTATAACTGAGCTTTTGAGCCTAGTACAGTCAATAAATTAGTATTTATAAAGAACCCATGAAATATTTTTCCACTTCCCTCCATTTATTAGAAGCAGTGTGTTGTGGCTGAACCCCAGCCAGCAACCAAGTACTACACAGTCGCTCACTCATGCCCCCACCAGCAGGGTCAGGGAGAGAACTGCAAGAGCTGGATAACTCATGGGTTGAGTTAAAGACAGGTTAATACAGAAATCAAAAGCTGCACACACAAGCAAAGAAAAACAAGGAATTAATTCACTGCTTCCCATGGGCAGGCAGGTGTTCAGTCACCTCCAGGAGAGCAGGGCCTATCATACCTAATGGTGACTTGGGAGGACAAATGCCATCACTCCAAATGTTCCTCCCCTTCTTCCTTCCTCCCTCCCTCCAGCTTTATATACTGAGCATGATGCTGTATGCTATGGAATATTCCATGTGTCGGTTGGGGTCAGCTGTCCTGGCTGTGTCTTCTCCCAACCTCCCATGCACCCTCAGCCCTCTTGCCAGCGTGGCAGTACAAGAAGCAGAAAAGGCCTTGGCTCTGTGTGAGCTCTGCTCAGTAATAACAAGCACATCACTATATTATCAATCCTGTGTTCAGCACGAATCCAAAACACAGCCCCATACTATCCACTGTGAAGAAAATTAACTCTACCCCAGCCAAACCCGGCACATAGTGTAAAATAGTTGTAGAAATATTTGGAATAATTATTTTGTGTTCTTTTAAAATTTTGTTCTCCTTTTTTGTAAATGACAGTATCTCAAGGGAAGAAAAATCTTATTTTTCCAGAAGATTTTCCCATTGTCTGTTATTCATAATCATTTGTAATCCTTCTGAAGCTAGAGGGAGTGAATGATATTATTCAGATCTATCCAAAAGCTCGAATTGAATCTGTACCACAGCACTAATCTGTTTGTTTTGTTTCTATTAGTTTATTGCTCAAGAA
This sequence comes from Hafferia zeledoni, assembly GCA_035583235.1. Lineage (NCBI taxonomy): Eukaryota > Metazoa > Chordata > Aves > Passeriformes > Thamnophilidae > Hafferia > Hafferia zeledoni. The sequence continues at coordinate 47,874,983 of JAWWEV010000115.1, read as the reverse complement.
TCTTAAGGACAAAAAAAATCATTTTAGTCTGTGATTTAGAAAAAGAGAGAAAATGATTTCTTACTTTTTAATACACCTTCAGTTTATAGTATATCAGAAACCTGTTGACATGGGGAGGCTGACTGATAGTAAATGGACAGTACAAAAGAGACTTGGGAAATTAAAGCCAGATGGCCTGTCACAAGAAGATAAATCTGTGAGGGATACTGTGCATGCTGATGTCCTGCAAAAATTTAAACAGTAGTGAACTGGCTTTATATTAAGCCTGACATTTTCAGCCTCTCGATTTTGAAAGACTTTGAGACAACAGGAATGCAGGTTTTGTGAATTACAATAGCCTGCAGTTTTCATCCATCTAATTTCAAAGATGCTTGGAAAGTATTTTGTCTTTAGGTTGGTACTTTGTCAGAGTGTGTGCATAGTTAAAGGTAAATTTTGGTTGCCTCTGGCATTCGCTGTTACAAAAATTAGAATGATTCTAATATTACCAATTTTGCAATCTGTAGGGTTTGTCCTATGTCACATACCATATCTAAGAAACTACTCAAGGCATTAGTATTCCCATCTCTGAAGGTAGCAAAACTGTGCTTTCATTGAAATTTAGAACATAATCCATTTTGAGTTGATCTTTGTAACCTCCAGATAATCTATGCAGTATATGAATATCTCTTACAGATTAAACTTTTAAATTTCCAACTGTCCCTCTTCTTCCTGTTCTTTCCATGATAGGAAAGTATTCATAAACTAGCACAGCACAGGAGGAAGTTGTGGCTACTCAATCATGACCACCTTCATTATCTTTTTATTACGAAGTGCAGGATTATAATACTCAAGTCCAGTTACAACTGGGTCAGGATGACCTAAACCATCAGTGGAAAAATAAAACCCTGCCATTCTGCACAGGGATAGCACAACAGGAGGGTATCTTTTGAAACTGACAAACTGATTTGGTTAATCTTGCTAAGCCGTGACTGAGTTCAGTAGCACTCATGGTTTTATCAAGAGTTTTTTATTTGTTGATGGCATTCTTAAATCCTGAATGAAGAAGTTTTTTTTAGGTATGATGTTTGAAGGAAAAAATCAAATCTGCTCCTTGGGATGCTATGAAGACTTGCAAAACTGAAAAACAAACCAACAACCAATTAAGAATTCTAGTATTATTTTGAAAGCCTCATGATTTTAAAGGTGAACTGGTTGCTCCTGGCAGTCTTCTACTCAGGCTTCATAAAAGTATGTTTGGTTCAGGAAGCAGTAAATTGCAGTGAAGTACTCTAATAAGGGCCATGAGCTTTAATCAAAAAGGTGATTGTGGACATGCCTACACATGGTCAAAAGTAGAGTCAAAACTTCAGGCAAAGAGGATGGGATGTTGAGACTGGGCTGAAGGGGTCTGTGTGAGAGCAGTAGTGAAGAAAGAATTCAGACAAGTAATGCAAGGGCAAGGCAGTGCAGATACGTGAAACGGTATTTCTCAGGACAGCACTCAAGAGAACTCACTTGTCCTGGGGGAGTGTGGAAGCCTTTGTGGCTGGCACTGCTGCGGATTTTAAGTAAATACAGGGAGAATCTCCTTCCACTGAAATGGAAAGGAGTCATGCCTTGGTCAGCAGGAATGAGGTTTGGTTTACCTGAACGAGTCAGATTACTAATTTCAAATTGCAGAAAAGTGAAATGGGAGCACTTGTTACTGCCTCTTACATAAGTCATCTCCAACACCATAGGATCCACTTGTGACTCAAGATAGGGATCATGGTCTATGAGGGAAGGTATTCTGGGTCTTTGAGTAATTTTTAGAGGACACAGTGATTTCTGCTCTCTTCTGGTTCTGCTGGAAGATTTGGCCAGCAGCATGTTGTCCTTCCTGTAGGTGCTTCTTGGTGGTGTTCCTTCCACGTGGTAACACTTTGTCATGAACTAGATTTGAGTTTGTTGCCTGCAGGAGCTGTGATGGAAATGCAGTCCCTTCAGTTCCTCCATGCATGCAGGGTGAGAGCCCCTCAGAGCCAGCTCATCAGTAACAAGCATGTGGGTTACAGTCCAGCAGAACTGGCCCGCTTTACAAATTAAGGTCCAGTTACGGCTATAAAAAAACCTTTATTTCTCACTGCGATTGACTTACAAAGTGTCTACTCAAAATGCAGTAGAAAAGACAAGCATGCTGGAGACATTAAAATAAAATGTGGAGCTACTGAAAGAGGGTCTTAAGCAAGGGCAGGAGGGCAAGCTGAAATGCAGCATGACAGATCCTTGGCAATGGTGAACCCAGGAGTTGCTGCACTAGCTGCAGCCAAATAGTCAACCACAATACGTACAAAAGGGTTAAACATTAAGATGAAGAAAGACAAGTGCATACAGAGAAATAAATTATTCAGCCTACTGCTCACCACATTCAAATCCAATATTATTAGTTCCCAGGGTGAATTCATAAATATTGCATTGGAAGGATAGAGACTATGTAAGGTAGTGATGTTACTTAAGGGAACACCAGTGCTGTGAAGTATTATAAAAACTTTTAGAAGCAGGCTTAGATACTTAATTTTTCTTGTTTTGCAAGTATCCAATATAAACAGGTGGGTTGAATGTGATAGGATTTACTACTTAGAGAATAACTGTGCCAGTGTGTTCTGAGCACATCACAAAATGTAGAAAATCCCTGGGCTCAGGAGGAAAAACAGCAGTTTTAAACTTTGCAGTTCCAAGATACGTACAGCGTGAGGCTGCTCTTGCGTTAAAATCAATTTTGCACAAATTCTGCAGCTTACGGGTTTTCTGATATTACATGGAAAACCTTCTAGTGGAAAATTCAGTAATTAATGTGACTAAAATTCTTAACCTACCTAAACTCATGCTAGCTCCCTTGACCAATACCAGTATTGGTGACCCCCATGCTTACATAATTTATCTCCTTTATCTTCTCATGAGACAAAGGTGCATACCAGACAGATAACTTTCACAATGTGATTAATTTGAGAAGTAAGAAATAAATATGCTACTTTTCTTAAGGAAACTAATGAAGGTCTTCCAGTTCTTTTTCTATTGTAATCTGTATGCACTCATGTAGGATAAAGAAGAAAGAGAATGATAGCTCTGTTACACACACCTCTCTGTACTAGTGGCAGTCCTGTATGCTTCACTTCTTCTAAATTCTGTCCTGAGATGTATTAAAAGGAGATATCTGCAAGACATGAATGATAACTGTTCAATTCCCATTGGCACCAGGGAGACAAGATACAACACTATACGTAATTTTGGTCCCGAAAGACGTGAACGAGTTGCCAACTGCAGAGGAAAGCAAGAAGAAGGAAGAACAGGTTGAAAAGCATGCTATGTCAAGAAATGGCAAAAGGAAAAGATTTGATTAATCTGGAAGTGATGGTTGTACCCTGTCCCCAAGCAATTATCCATTTGGTAGGGTGATTCCCTCTCACCTGTTTCATTCCTGAGAGGAGCCAGAGCTGAGATACCAGTGCTTAAGTACAGCGAGTGTTGCTGAGTGATGAAAGCCAGGAGTCCCACTCACACCTTCCAGAGGCTGCATAACATCAGTGAGCACATGAAACTGCTGAGTGATCAGAGCATCTGCTCTCTACCAACCTGCTTGACTCTTTGTATACATGTGCTGAGTTTGAATGTTGCTGTAACTTCACATACCTGGCATAAACTTGGCTCTGCACTCCCTGTGGTGGGGAGTCTTGTGCAGCAGATTGCAGGAGCAGAGGTTTTGCTCTGCTGCAAGGGGCTGTTGTAGGCAAATAAATTAGGTGTAAGGTATAAAAGGAGCAAACCCAAATGTGTTGATAGAATGCAGCCAAAGCTTTGAAAACTGCATCTTTGACCTTTTCTTTATAATTTCCGGGTTGTTGTTGATATTATTGTAGTTTCTATAGCCACAGTATCTTGTAATAGGACCTGATGTGAGATTTAATGGGGAAACTTTACTATGCTTTGAACTGAGCTCTTTTTAGATTTGTAAGTGTGCAGGGCACACTTCTTCACAGCAAAATTACTGGAAGTTTTGATTTTGGCTGTACAGATCTGTTTTGAGGGACATATCAAGGGCCATAAGCTTTGGCAGACACTTCATAGTAATGCTTTTCTTTAGTCTTAATAAATTTGAGTATTGTCTACAACCAAGTTTCCTTTTGCTGCTTGCGCTCCATGCTTGTGTTTTCAATTTATTTTGGTACTTAGAGATGTTGAATTGTTAGAGAACACATTTTAATTTAGTCTTCCAAATATGCCATCTGTCCAACAGATGAAATGCATTGTTTGTGGCAGGGGGGAAGTGGAGAGAAGTCATCCTTTTTTGAATTAAATTAGTTGCTTAATGAAAATGCAACAGAAGAATCTTTTGTTTCTTTTTCTGCTTTATTCTTTATTTTCAATGCTCCACTGAACTATATGGGATTTAAACTTTGAAAACAAACAAATGTCACCCTTACCTTTTCTTGTAGTTTCTAGTGTATTTTCAGTGACCCATAGAGAAGGCCATGCTGTCTGCTCTGCTATAAAGTTGGTTAATTCCAAAAGCTTGTCTTTGTCTAGCATCGCTATATGCTACAGGTGAATCTTGACGTAACGGGATCTGTGTGGTTTAGCTGGGAAAGAAGAGGCTAGCTAGTAATTTATTTGGTTTTGCCCCTTGTTCATTGTTCAGTCATGTTTTATGCTGACATATTTTTCTGTTAGCAATTGTAATTGGTTTAAAAGTGAATAAGTTGATACTTGTTTGGAATGCGATTTTGTGCAGCAATTCCTGAACCTGGGTGTGGAATAGGTTATCTCCTAGTAGTAGCCTTTCAGTTTGTCTTTAAATAGACCGTGGCAGGCTTGTGACAAACCTCGGTTAAAAAGAGGCATCCAATGTATCAAAGAAGCTCTCAAAGCTGATGACTGACCTTTCTGTCCTGTCTTCATGAAACCCACAATATGCAAACAGTTATTCTCTGGAAATGGTAGAAGGTGAGCTAAAAATGAAATGGATGGTGGGTAACAGAATTCTGGAGTTTGTTAGTACAGCAAGTTATGGAAGAAATTCTTCAGGCAGCAGGCAAGCCTGTAATCTCTGGGGACACTGGAGGAAGAGGAGATATACTAGAGAGAAATAGACTGCTGACAGCTCTGTTTTGTAGGTACCTAATGAGTATCATTCTCCGATACTCCCCTCCTGAGTCACGCAGGCCATTGCTTTGGCCCATTAAGCCATTTTTTTAAATTCTTATAATTCTGTCTCTGTTGAACAGGAAAAAAAATAAAGAGGTTGCACTGGAATGGTGTGCTATATAAAGATGTGTGCCATCAGCAAATGTTTAATTGTTTTCGCAATCTTACCAGTTTTGCCTGTGTTGGTTGGCCTCATTCACCTGATAAACATGGAGCACTGTCTGACTACAGTGTAATGTCTGCTCAGAAAGGAGAAGACAGTTCTGGCATCCACTTCTGGTCCTTCTCACGGGTAAGGACAGGGGTCACTTACTTCCAGAAGTTATGGAGATAATGGATTACTCTCTGGGAACACATCTCTCTGACATGGGTTATTACTCTGGGCAAATTGTACCTGGACTGGGACATTTTTGGTGAATGAGCAAAATGACACTGTATTTGGCTCAATAAAAGTGGAATAATTTAGGCCTTTGGGTGGACCTGTAAATTGTTGACACTGCAAATAATTGTCCAGCCAAATTTTTTTAAATGGTTTACCTGGAGACAAAGCCACCACTGAAGATGGAAGCCTGGGCTTTCCTCAAGCTATCTGTTAAATGGCTCCCTTCCTGAGACTGGCAGATGTACAAAGCAGAGCTACTTGACAATCATTGTCTGTCATACAAGTTTGTTTGGGGTTAAATTTACTTTTTCTTCTTGATTTCATTCACAATGATTCTTGACATTTGTAACTGTGGAACAAAAAAACCCCACCAACACCTTCTTGAACTGACAAGTAAATTGTTGTATAACTTTCCAAACCCTTAGAGAGAACTGTTGTAATTATACTGTGGGTTTTACTTTTTTACGGCTCTAAGTGCTAATTCATATAACTCCAAAGTGAATTACATGTTTGAATTGTTTATATTACCTCTGGGCTTTGATGTAGTGCTCAATAAAGTCACTCTGTAATTATTTTGAAGTTGTGTATATTGTTATAAGAATATCATGTTGCTGTAGCATCACCTCAGCAGTTAGTCTACATGATACATACCCTTATTATAAAATAAAATGTAATCCAGTCAGCATTTTCTAAACTTCCAGCTGCTGTTTTTCATCTTGCTTCTGCTGATTTAATAGGAGCCTGCTTTTCAAGTGCCTTCTCTGTCACCATCTCTTGCACTGTCTGAGTCTGTTGTGAGTATTGTGAGGGGGGAAACAAAGTTCACTTCTGAAGAAGTTTTCCATTTCTTGCATTTTTAGTTCTCTTTGATACAAACTCAGGTTTCTGGAAGAAGTATTTAGTCTAAGAAAGACATTTTCTAAAATGCAGAAAGAAGATTTGCAGCATCCTAAGGGAACTGGTCACATTAAACAAATACTTGCCCATATATCGGTGTCCTGCGTGGCTTTCTGCACTTGGCACAGCCTTTGGGGCATTTAGGCATGTTAAGTGGATTGGTGACGTAAACAGAGGAAACGTGAGCAGAGCTTCAGCAGTGCACCTCTAAAACTCCTACATTCAGCGGTGCCACAAGTGAAGTTCTGATTTCCATTAATGATTGTACTTCTGAAGTGATCTTTGAGCTGTAGCATTTATCTCGAATCTTGTCTGATTTGACCTAAGCGCATTCATCTGTTTACTGAATCAAGACATTGATATATTGGCCTCCTTTAAGCTAAATAGATGTCTGAAAATAATAGCCCTTTATTTCAGGTTTCTTTATCTGCAGTGAATATTTTCTATAGTTTCTTTTTGGGGGTTGTCATGGTTATTGTCTGTGTGCGGAACAGAATTATGCTACCTAGGAAGGTGAGTTTCAGAAACAAATGTGAGAACTGGCTAAACTTTGTTGCTACTGTCAGTTTTCTAAGCCAATAAAGTTGTTTGCACTTAGAATGGAGACTTTACAAAGGCCTGCTTTAATTTTATTTCCTTTTAAAAGGATTATATTAGTAAGATTCACCCAAGGTTACTGGATATTCAGGACAGAGATTTAATTAGAACTTGAGTATCATATGGGTGCAGCAAAATTGTACCTGAATGAATTATCAATGAAGAAAAAATTTTGCTCACTACAGTGAAAAGTGCAACTCTGCTAGGAAAATCAAAGCAGTTTATAATTATCAAGTATTTTTAAATATGTCCATAGCCCTACAAGCTCTCATAATTTATCTCATTTCTAGAATGCTTGGCAAACATATACTATTCTTGCTCCTTCACTGGAACTCATCAGGATCTACTTAGCATTTCTCTTGAAAGCTTTCACATACTTGCACAGCCAAGTATGCTAAAGGTGTATGTCTGAGCAGAGGATAAATTCCCATTGCACAAGTTACAGTGCTGTTGTGTGGGTGGTGCAAATAAATAGTGATGGTAGTGTTTGTTGTGCTAAGAAATTAATCAAAAAGGGGACAATCCAGAACAGGGCTGTGTGTACTTGTTCATTATGGTGTCCCTGGTGTGGTAATCAGAATAATAAAACGCATTCAAATGTTAACTTTCAGACATTGTTAACAGTAGTTTTGGAAAAGGTTCGCTACAGCTGTAGCACAGAGATGGTAAATTCATCACCTTGGGAGTTCTGTAACAATTGAGGCTCGGATTTTGCTTCATAGGAAGTAAGCCTTATGAAGGAGATTTATAAGGAATAAGGGGGCTGGGTTTCTCATAGAAAACACCATAAAAATCATAGAATCATAGCGTTTATTGGGTTGGAAAAGACCTCTGAGATCATAAAGTCCAACCCTTGGTTCATCTCTAGTCCATTTACTAGATCATGGCACTCAGTGCCATGTCTAATCTGCGTTTAAAAATCTCCAGGGATGGTGA
>JAWWEV010000115.1:47838416-47866908 GCA_035583235.1 Hafferia zeledoni | reverse complement strand
TGCCTGATTACTCTTTCTGTAAAGAATTTTTTTCTGATGTCCAACTTAAATTTTCCCTGGCAGAGCTTAAGCCCGTGGCCCCTTGTCCTATTGCTGAGTGCCTGGGAGAAGAGACCAGCCCCCACCTGGCTATAACTTCCCTTCAGTTAGTTACAGACAGTGCTGAGGTCACCTCTGAGCTGTTGCTACAAAGTAGTCAAGCTTGGTGCATTATGTGGGGTTGTATAAGCCTTAGGAGGCCCATGGTTGCTTGCTGAGGAAAGCTTAACTAAGGCCATGATCATCCAGTACCTACCCCTTCCCCAGGTAATTTGGAGAATGGTAGCTTCCCCCTTTATGTTGCAGTGAAGGATATCCTAAACATTCCAATCAGTAACAATAGTAATGTTCATTTGGTCATGAAATATAATATTGAGAGCAAAGTGCCTGTAAATTCCTAATAAAGATAAGGGACTACAGAGCTTTGTTCTTTTTTTTTTAATTTCTAGTTAGCAGTCCTCTTAAAGTAGTCTAAAGTGTTGCCTAAGGAATCATTTTGCTTCCCTGATGAAGATATATTACCTGTTTGTATACCCTGAGAAGTGCCATATGCCTCATCTGACTGCTTTTATGTCAGAAATCTTTCTGATGGGAGAACATGATTGCATCAACAGCAGAAATAACTATAGATTGGGACATTCCATCACTTTGGCCATTCCTTGCACACAGGTTGTCTGGAACCTGGGTGCAGCCCCTTTGTCAGGAAACATTTTCTGCCATTGTCTTATTAGAAAAATTATCTTTCCTTGAGTGCCATTTAAGCATCGCAGTGCATGAAACTGTGAGCTCCTGGCTGTTAGCCAATGTGAAGGCTTGAAAAGTTTCCTCTTGGCCCGTACTACCAGATGCTGCTGCTGTATGCTGTACACCAAATACTTGTCTAGTGTGATAGTGTGACTTAAGAATGCATTTTGCCGAAAAAATACCCCATGGACATCATCCAGGAACAAAATAAGGCTGCCTCCGATGTACTTGGAAACAGTGAATTCTCTTCACTGGTTCTGGGTTCCCAGGGAGCAGAGCATGGTGCAAGCGTTAGTGTGGCCTGGAGACCATTCTCAGTATCCAGGTTGGATGTAGCTGTTCTGTTTTGAGGTTTAGTGACCATTACCTGTACGGAGGTGACCAGACTGTGCCAGTTGTCCTCAGGCCACCTGTGGCACTGGTGTTTTTTGTTCCACTAGTAGATACCTAGTCAGTGGCATGATTTGTTCTCTGAATCTATTTGAAAGATACCTGTTTATATTTGAAATTGAAAGAGTTGATTAATTTTAGCTGTGTACAACTGGTGGTGGTTTGGATTTTTTTCTTTTTAAGCTAAAGTTTTGCAATACCAGCATTCCTCTTGTATTATGTCAACTTCACTTTGAGTTGCCAAACTGTATTGCAAATTCACTGCTCTTCATTCTTTTTATGGGAGATAGTCAACTAAAGCTGACTATTTGCATTGAAATTACAAGCTGGGAGCTTAAACCCATTATCAGCAGTTGCATAGTGTTTCTGGACTGTTACATTTAACTGGATCATGAAGAGGAAATCTCATCTCTCCATCCCCCAAGCCACGTTGTTTCTATTCCGAAGAGCTGCTGGCTTGTTAGAGGAAGTCAATGCTTCTGACCTGAATGCTTCTGACCTGGGCAGGGCCCTAGGAATTCTACTCTTATGTGTCTGTTGGCTTAAGGTCAAAACATAGAGTGATTCAGAGGTACGTGGAAACAAAAATATCAATATACTGACTCCATTTTTTTCAATCTTTATTTAGGTACTCCCTTTCCCCAGTCAGGTGGTCTACAACAGAGTTGGAAAGTGTGGGAGTCGAACTGTGGTTTTGCTTTTGAGAATTTTATCAGAGAAACACGGATTCAATCTGGTTACATCTGACATTCATAACAAAACAAGACTGACCAAAAATGAACAGGTAAGTTACTCCTGCTCCTCTTAGATCCAGTTTTCTTATCATGTTTATGAAACTGAGAAGAAAAAGCATATGATAGCAGAAATCCTACTGAAAAGATGAATTACTGCTTTGACCTGAATGATCATCCGGAATTCATCATTCTCTAAGTGACTTCATTTAATAGGAGAAATGGATGGTAGAGCCAAGAACAAGATGATGTGGAAGCTAACCAGAAAAACTAACTTCCAGTGAGCCAGCTCTTGAATTTAGTCAGCACAGCAGTTAGACTACCGTCAAGGCAAGAACGGTTAGTACAAGTGAAGTTAAGTGCTATCAGCATCTGGGACACGTATTAATGTACTGCAGGGCATAGCCATTCATCATATACCCAGGACAGTTAATGTAGACCTAACTTGGGTCTCCTTAAGCAGAGCAGGAGTAAATAATAGTAAATGACCTTTTTTGACGAGTTTCTTAATTCACTTTTAGTAAGCAGTAGCTTCAAAAAGTTGTTTCCCCAGGCCATGCTAACCCATGTTGCTATAATCAGACATACCCTTGATCCTATCTCAAATTCTTGCTTATCTGCCTTTTTCATGATATTGCACAACCCTCAATACAGGAAGTGAAAATACCACATGATGCCTCTTTACCTAGGCAACGTTTTTCATCTTCCCTTAAAGTTGTAGAAGGCATTACTTTTGTGGCTTTGATTCTATAACAGATCCAGTTACTTACATTTTCTTCTATTCAGATTAATCATGTGCCCTCTGTAAGTGTAGTGCAAAAAAACCTCAGACTCCAAAGGGTATGTACGTAGTCAGATGGTGCACACATTGCCCACCACTGCTATTTTGAGCTGCTGATCAGGTAAAGGCTGCAATAACTGCCTGTGGCACTCCTAGGAGTAGCAGCCTGCAAACCACAAAAGGATATATGTGATGATCAAAATATGGATGTGGGCCTGCCAGTGCCATTGTGCTGTGATTTGGGCTCATTTATTTGAAACCTGTTTATGAGAACAAGTTTCTTATTTTAGATGCAGCAGTTTATTCCAAATGAAAATTTAGGAGCTGATATTGCTCCTGCAAGTCCCACCTTCCTCCCCCTCAAGGTGTCCATTGGGGTCCTACCAACAGCCAGCTGACCTAACGCCACATGACACTCAAGTTCACCCCAAGGTGGGCACCAGCTGGCCAAGGCTGCCACACCAGCCCAAAGGTGGCTTCTATGCACAGTTGCATGTTAGATGCCAATAAAAGGTGGTGGGGAAGGACAGTGTCCCCTCACTGCCCCTGCTTGTGGCTGAGGGACGCCTGGACTGCAGCTGCTGCAGATTCCTTCTGTATATCCTCCTGGTAGCACCACAGAGCCTGGGATAGTTCGCAAAATGGTCCCATCAGAAAGGAGTCAAACTATCCTGTGCTACAGAGTCTGTCTTCTTAGGTTTTCTCCTGGGATATGGGATGGGGCATTTCTGTGGGTATGACTGCTTTTGTGTTTTGGGTTGTTTGGGTTTTGTTTGCCTGTATCTTTCATCAATTTTCATTACTGATTGGGAGATACATCACAAAACCCTTTGGGTGTTAATAATCAGCAGCTTTCACCCTCATCAGCTTCCTCTTTTCAGTTCTGTTCTGCCTTTCTCTAGTAGATGGATTGTCCTTTGTAAAACAGGACACAAAATCACATCTTGACAGTCTTCTGTGCTTTAGTCCAGCACATGGTCCTCCAGAGAGGCCCAGACTTATTTTTTACCTATACAGTGACAGAGGATAACTATCTGCAGTACCTTTTGCACTCCCTAAGCTCTTGGCTTGCTAGACAGTAAATGTGCTGGAAGTTTCGCTACAGAGCTGATGATTTACTCTCTAGATGGCCCTACTGTAACTTGAGTCTCTTTATTTTCATTTATGGTTTATTTATGTAGTTACAATAGGTTCATAATCTAATGAATACTTTTACTGAAAAGTGCCTTTGATCACCAGGAAACATACCTGAAGACAGTGACTGCTCTGTTGTTCAGGGCATTTTTAGTTGTCTTCTCAACTTTTAAGAGCAGAATATAAAAAAAAGATAAATTACTTTTTTCACCTTTAATGTGGTGTACCAAAAAGGAAGTTGAAAGAATGGATGATCTCCAGCTCCAGGCATTGGAACAAGAAAAAAGAGAGCTGGGCTGAGCTGTAGGCTTCCAGCATGAGCATGAGCTTCTCGCTTGAGATCGTCAGTCTCTCTTCCTTCTGTCATTTGTCGGTCCTGTGTTTGGTTAAAGCCCTGATCCAGCCAAGACTTTTCTGTAAATATTTAACTTATGCAGTCTGCTGTTGTTAAATAAAGTTAAGCATGTAGGTGTTTTAATGACTGTGGGGATTGCACATAACTCGAATCCATATTCTCATTGCCTTTTCCAGTCTGCTTCTTAAGAAGAAATTTTCCCAAATTATGTGTGTCTGCTGGCAATTAGAAGTGCAGCCTTTGAACATCTGTGGGCATAAGTTAATATGTGCCTTACCATTTGTTATAATACTTCCACATAAATTAAATACAGAAAGTAATATGTAGTATTAAAGTTAATCTAATTGATGTGGCTTTAAAATTCCGTATGAACTGCTGCAAAATGAAATCTTTCCCTTGCCTGACTTTGTCCCCCAATCCCGTTTTCTTGTATTCAGGGAAGTAAGAATGAGTATGCTTGCAAATATACAAATACCAGTCACATAAGGAGTCATTGGTAGTTTATCCTTATGTTGTTTCCTTCTACCACCCATCATTACGGTTGAGCAGCCAACTTAATATGTAATTCCAGTCTAACACACCAAAAGTTCATCCCTAATTTTTCTTAAATGCTTTTCAAGACAGAAAATTGGTCATACCAGTTTGGGGAGGTGAAGAAATTCTTGAAACCATTCCAAACTTTTGAGAGCTGAAAATGAAGATATAGTCTCAGTCTTGGGAGTTGTGAGTTTTTATGGAAATGAGTACAGAGATGAAAGTGCTATACCAAAATTCCTGTAGATACTTGTGCTTTCTGAGCCCTACATGCCTTCAGTAGAGATTGAAAGCAGTGGAAGAAGGTAAAGAACTCAGAAGAAAGACAGATGTAGAGAAATTTGTTTGCCTGATTTATGTCAATATTAGTGAAGATCATAATGTGATCCAGTAGACCTCACTTCGAAAATCCCAGTTGCCTCACCATTTTTACATATTTTGACCTTGAATTCTCCTGGTGAAATACAGTATCTTAAAAAAGTAGTAACATTTTGGGTGTTGTCTGGGTGGGTTTTTAATCTGATTTTCTTTTTGTCCCCAGTGGAATTTCTTTACTGCAAATCTCAAACAAAACAGGACTGCTCTGAGCAGTCAGCACACGGGCTGGCCGTTCCCAGAAGAGAGGAAGTTGTCCTCTCTCAAAGGCTGGAGTTGACTTTTTGCACAGGAACAATGCAGTGGCTGGAGAAAACCCATCCTCTACGTTTCTCTTCTTTCGGGGAGGGCCCCATCCAGCCGTCTTGGAGTCACTTCACAGTGCCACCTACTGGAGTGTTATTTACAATGCAGCACCTGCCCAGTACAAGTAAAGTACGTGGGTGATGCTGAGCAATTACAGTTTCATTTCTTCCCTGTGGCCAACTGAGACCCTACAGTGATAGTGTAGGACTGTAGATTAAGGAAAAATCTTTCTCCTGGACTATTGTATCTTGATGTTCATTCTCAGATGGGCTTTAAGATTTAAAAATAACTTGTGATTTACAGGATTGTCTCTGTGGTCTTCTTTAAAAGACCTGATTAAAAGTCAGTGCAGAAAATGGATTAAGGAGGAAAAAATTTGAATAAAAGATTAAGCAAGGAGTCACAGTGGTAGAATGATCTTATTCTAGGAAAGACTCTGTTCCATAAAATTAGGTGGTGTTTGAGGGGGATGAGTGGAATGACAGCAAATGTGTTGACCACACCACAGAGGTCTTGGCAACTGCTTGGTGTGGCGCAGCATCTCTGCAGGCTCCAGCCATGTGGTGTGCAAGCTCCCCTTTGTCTGGGGAGCACAGCGCACCCACTGCTTTGGTTTGCTTCCACACAGACTCTTTGTGTCCTGCCATTTTCCTCTCGCTGGATCCTTCTTTAGCAGCATTAAGACTGTGGCGCAATTTAGTTAATTTCAAGAGAAAATTAGTACTGTTTCACTGAAACTGCCTAACTCCTGCAGAAGAGCTCTAGGCAGCAGTGAGGGGGAAATAGCTCTCTAAGGGCTTATCCTAGCAGGTGTGTGCTCCTTTCAGACTTCTCCTTATGTTTCTACAGGTTCTCCCTCCAACCATGGATGTGTTCTGGTTCATCTCTCCCCTAACAGTGTTTTCCAGGGCAGTTTATCTTGTGCTGCTTGTGCCTAATAATTTCTTTTCAAACTTAGGATGACCCTAGATCATCTGTACTTTCATGGAACTCCTTCATCACTTATTCCATGCAAAATATTTGTTTTTCTCATTTCTCATCTTCTTCTCATTGTTCCTCTCTGTGCGTGCTTTGCACTAATCATCTTATAAATAAAATTAAAAAAAAAAAAAAACCAGAAGAACCTACCCCTCACAAAAAAACCCCAAAGCAAATGAAACAAAACACCACCACCAACAAAATCCAAAACAACAAAAAAACCCCAAACAAGACCAAAAAACCAAACCAACCAAAAAAACCCCTAACAGCCAACATCAACTAACCAACTCAAACCATTAGAGACCTTACTCCTCTGGGACACAATGGAAGATTTTTCTTTGCTTTTCTTTTCTTTTTCTCTCTTTACCATCATCTTAATACTAGGGGTGGATCACTAGGTATTCCTGAGCAACACAGTTGGTTTTGTTAGACTGAAATAATTTCAGCACAGCAGGATCAGAGGGGGAGAGAGAGGCCCATGGGAAATATGGCCACAATTTACATGTGGCTGTGAGCCACTACAGTTATTTATTTTTCCCTCCTGACATCTGTGTGTTGTTTCAGTTGAGCCTTACTTACCCTTTTGGCAGGGTTTTTAAAAGAATTGGTTTTGCTTGTTCTTATGCACATTGTAGCTTTATCCACATCTGCTTACAAGTCCAGTTGGTCATTAAGTGTCTAAATATGAAGGTACTTTAAGTCAAAACAAAATTCTCTGTCTGCTTTGTACTAAGCTTTTATCATAGTTCAAGAGATTGAGTTTGGTAGCAAGAGATTAAAGAAAAAGCCAGGAGCCAGATGCTGTCCTGCTCTCTGTGCATCTTTCCAGCCTGCCTTTGCTCCTGAGGCCAAAGTGCCTGTGCTTGTCCAGCAGCAGGCTGATGTGAGCCTGGCATTGACATCAGGTGAAGTGCAGTGAGAAACATGCTGATGATGTCATGTGAATCTGCCTAGTGACAGCAGATTGGGGCCACCCTGAGGAAAGCTTAAGGCCAAAAGATACTTGCCCGGCACTTTCTAACACTCACTATATGTACCTCCTGCTACGTTTATCTAGCAGTATTATTCCAAAGCTGCCTGTCTCTTTAAACTTAGTGGGGTTACTTTGGATGGATATAGTATCTTTATATCTCCATATTTATACTCTAATGATGTTTTTTTCATTTATTCCCAGATGGAATTACTGTGATGACCATAGTGGCATGAATAGAGTTTTTATCCCATATCAGTGACTTCCTTTTGCCATCTTCCTTCCTTACTTCATGCGGATAGAGTAACACAGATAAAATGCCAAATATAACATAAAGCTTCATACGGTTCTGAGAATTTCGTTTCTATAGTTTGTCTGAGAAAAAAAAATTGAAGAATCCAATTGAGACTTCTGATACACAGCCTCTGGAGTCTCCCCTTGTTTGATTTTGCAAGGTGAATGAATATAATTTTTTGGCACAAAGAGTTACCAGTCCTAAAGAAATGTCAGCATGTTGGGTTTGCTAGGAAAGCCTTTGTCTCTTCAGAGATCAACAAACATACTCGATTCTTTTGTGCCAATTATTGCAGAGTTTTCTGGGCTTTCTGATTCTGATCTGGATAAGTTTTGCTCTTCAGGTTTATGAATTTCTTGCCCATAGCATTTATATTGTACTGAAGAAGCTGTATAAACTTGAATCAAGCAGGATAGAGTCCATATATGATTATCTAAAGCAGGAGCACTATTCCCTTCCTGCATATTTTTTTTTAATTGCACATCTTCTTTCAGTGTTCTCTTGTTTCTTTCTTCTTTTTATATTGCCTTTCTTTTGTTGATCTCATCTTCTTTATGTTCCATTTCTTTGGGTTTACACCCTTTTTCAGGTATACTATACTTGATATCTTTTCTCAGACCAAATATGCCTTGGTATACAAGGTCTGTACCTAATATGCATTGATATATTCAAACTAGTTTGACAGGAAATGGTCCATCATGAAAAGATGGACAAACTGAACTGTTTGCTTCAGTGCTTATCATACATATATGTGCATAACATTTTTGAAAGCAGTGGAAAAATAGAGAAAAGCATATTGGGGGGTGTGTGTATGTACATTTTATTCAGTGCTAGAACTTTAATGTCTGTAGCTTGTGTTGTCTGAAAGAAGAAGGCAGGGTATGTGTTCTAGGAAAAAGTGGAAAATGAAAGATGGATGAGAAGCAATAAGATGTGACACACAGTGTGAAAACCATGGCAAAATATCAGTATTTTGAAACTGGGAAATAAACCAGGGGAAATTTGGCAATTGCTGTCCCTTAAATGTAATTTGATATTTGTTATGGCTTGGGTGTAATTTTTTACCTTTTTTTTTTTTTTTTTTTTGCTTTCAGTAACTGATCACATGCCAGTCACTTTATCTTGACCACATAACAAGCTGGACCCAATATTTTTGCTTATTTTGTTTATGTCAGCTATAGCATTTAAGTTTTAAGAAATGCATTTTTTTACTTAGTCTCCTTAATGGTGCTGAATTTAGTATTTAAATTGATTCAAACCACAATGTTTGGTTGACGCTCTCTTATCTCTTTTTCTTTCCAGTTTATGAATTGCTTTCTGCTACCCAGTTTGTAAAATTAATAAACCTGTCTTTTCAAATGCATTTGTGTTCTGTGTTGATAACGTAGCCTGCATTTGAACATAGAAGAGAAAATCAGAAAATAAACCTTAGAAAATGAATAAAAAGGGAGCAAAATTAACTGAAATGTGTTGAATCTCTAGCATGATGCTTCACTAGACAATTTCAGTTTCCTGTAAATCACAGGAGGAGCTCAGCTTACACAAAATAGATATTCCTATCTATGGTGCTGCTTACATTATTCCATTTTAATTATCTGAAAAATTAAATTATTCATTTTTCTTTTAAAATTAACATTATGTGAATGTGCCTGAACTGGAATTTAACATCATCTTTCTGAAGGTGCCCATTTAATTTGTACTCCTAATTTGCTGTAATAGCAAAAGCAATGGCAAATGCTGATTTCTATATGTAAAGAGGAAAATCAACTGGTGTTTTGGCTAAGTTGGCAGGTTTTATTGTTGTGTGAAAATGGCCATTGACTCAGTGCCCACTTTCTGTTACAGTTTCAGGCATTTTACAGTTTTTGCATTGGTTTGAATAGAGCTAGTGTTTTCAACAGGGCAGCTGCCATTTGCAAAGCTCTGGTGCAGATTTAGGCAGAGTTTGGATTTTCCCCATAGTTTATACCTTTTCTTAAACTGATACCCACCTTTGGAAGGATGTCAGTTCCTTGATAGGTTGAGCTGCAGACACTGTTCTGCTTTCTTGCTTAGACATAAAATAGTAGTCGTGCTATCTTGGTAACCGTTTTGGAGGGACAGTAGGGAAGGCAGTCCTGAGTAATTCAGGCTTGAAAGTTGTATATCATATGCTGTTTGAAATTTTTATATTTGTCTCAAAATGTGCATTGACATAACATGGAAAATTTGATTTGTTAATTCTTTTTAGATGGAATTGATTAAAAACATAAGCACTGCTGAGCAGCCCTATTTATTCACTAGACATGTTCATTTCCTCAACTTCTCAAGGTAAGGCATCTTTTTTCCACAAAAAATCTTTTTCATTGATTTCTGTTATTTGTAATGCATAGAACATTTTCCCTCTTACACGTGAACAATACAATGTATTTTTTCCCCCTTCTTTCTCGCACTGGAAGTCACATTCAGAAACTGGTTTTGTTTTGGTTTTTTTGCACTCAGATGGCTGTAGAATAATTATATACAGTATGTTTGTGAAAAGCCAGCATGCTATTATATGCTTTTGCCTGCCAGAGGATCATGATTTACATTTCCAGTCAACGTGCAGGAGATGGTAACTTGGGTCTTTAAACTGTGCACTTCTATTTTAGAAGTGGCAGGATGCTTTTGTTAATGCTTCATCTCTGTATAGCCAGATACTAATATGAGATTGAAAACTGCACTGAGTTCATTGATTTTGTACCAGGAATGGCTCTTCACCAATTTAACCAACTTAATTTTGTTCTGACAAAGCAGTCCCCATTCCAGAGACTACAGAAGTATTTATAAACCATGCAAACAGATTATGATCTGTATCGTGGGAGTGCAGTTTCTTCTGGCAGATATTTAAAAGTATGCAGAGGACTCAGGAGACATTTATAGCACGGAATGTGAAGAAAATTGAATTTGGATGAAACTTCTGACGAATTTTTGGAAGGACTTGAATGAGTGATGCCAGTTAGCATTTAGCCAGGACACAGAGGTTAAAGCTGACTGCAGATGGTTATTGCCCAGGCTGTAAATTTAATCTGGAAATTATATTCAGGAACCATGCCATCTGTGCCACCAGGCTGGATTCCTTGCACTTAGACTAAAAGAAGTTCTGTAGAAGTATAAATTTACTGCAGATACTTTGCAAGAACTTGCCCAAGTTCCCAGTGTTTTGTTTACATTGTAATGTGAGTGCATGGCCTCAGGCTTCGGTAGACAATGTAGTAAGAAATGATAAAACTTGGGGGAGGGGCATGTTTGGTTTTGTTTTCTTAGAAAATAAAATATTTTGAGCAATTGGAAATTCACTTGATATAGAACTTAACTATGTTCATGATTTTGTTATGTGGAAACAAGAAGAGTTAAACAAAATCTTGATCTTTTGTGTTCTCTCTTCTTATTCCATGAGGGTTTCAGTTCTAATGTATTATCTTTAAAGAAGAAAAATCATTAGGACTTCACACCTTTGGTAAATGATCCCTTTTCTCTTCCAAACTGCGAGATCAAACAAGTAGCCACGCCTGAGGGTTAAAGGGATTTTTCTTATTTAGACCAATTTTTCAGGGATGGTACATCAGAAAATGACGAGCATTCTTACCTCTTGCTCCTTCCTATAGGTCTCATTTTCTATACCTATGGTACATCCTTGCCACATAGGTATCGTTTCCTTTGTAGTGTATACATGATGTAGCTACAATGTATTTACATATTTTTTCTAATACAAATTTGTGAAAATACATAAAAGTTATGTAAGATGTACAAATTATTTGCAGCTTCCTTTTTAGCTGTTCTTTGCAAACCTGAAACACAGAACTTTTTTTTATTGAGAGTATGCTTGGCTTAACTAGTAGGTGTAGAGTAGTGGAAAAGCTGATGACCCTTTTAAAGCAGAGAGCATTGAATTTACATCAAGATTTCTTACTCATATTTTAGCATTTCTTAGTGTTTTCTGGTAAATTAAACATTTTTGGAAGTTTTAGTCTCTAGTTTCAAAATTTATTGGCAGTGTTATACCTAACAGTGAACTACCATGTGGACTATTTTCTTGGTTCCTTAATTCTAGAGTGATGTTTTAAGCTGATTTCATTAGAAAATGGAGTGTCAAGTATTGACTTAGCAGAAATTTAAAGATGTGATTTAAATGCACATTATAGGTATTACAGTGTGTTGAAAGAGTTCTAGTTTAGCTTGATTTCTTTAAGCAATTCCTTTATAGACTATTTCTAGTGGACAGCTGAACTCATATTGTTTATGGAAAACTGTTCTTCCTGTTTGCCCAAGCTTTTCTGCCAGCTCAACATAAAAGTTATGCAAAACTCCCCAAGCTAAAAGAATAGGGGTCAGAGTATTGATGTAGTGTTTTCTGGCTGACTGCTGAAAACCTTGTACAATAGCTTGCCATTAGCAGCCAGTGCAGTGGGGAGCAGGAATGGATAGGGGACAAAGTTGACTCCTGACTGCAGGCTTAGGGCAGCTTCAGATCCATGAAAAGCTCAAAGATCAGCTTGAAGATTGAAGAACCCTACTTTGGTGAAATCCATGCTCCTTCCACAAGAAAGGGATGAGACTTTCTAGATGCCATTAGCAGCATTGCCATTACTGGAATTTGTGAATTTTTGCAGGAGCAGCGGTTCTGGGCATTAGTCCAGGGTGTGACGCTCTAGTCCCAGAGCTGCAGGCTCACGGGCTCTGCTGAGAGTATTATTTTAATACTTACATACATGTCTGTCTATCTATCTATCTGTCTGTCTATCTGTCTATCTATCTATCTATCTATCTATCTATCTATCTATCTGTCTGTCTGTCTATCTATCTATCTGTCTGTCTGTCTGTCTGTCTGTCTATCTGTCTGTCTATCTATCTATCTCATTCTTTAATACCTTAAGAAAATGGCCAGAGAATAAGTCATGGACTTGTTCCTAAGGAGTTTTTTTATTAATTTAGGGGAGAAAATAAGAAAACTTGGAAAAGGTTCAAAAAGGGCTACACAAGCTAGACAAAATGGTCCACCACAATACCAACTCAGCACATATTAATAACACCCAAGTCAATATTCAACCAATGTACTACACTTAAATCCAATCCCTCCAGCTCCAAGCCACACAAATCATCTAGAAAAAGAGTAAAGAAAAGGAAATAGAGGGAGCAAGAAGAGAGAGGAGAAAGAGGGAGACATTGCTACCACCAAAGCTTTGTGGAAAACCAGCTTCTCTCATGCCCAGGTGGCAGGGTTATGACATGTGTAACCCCAAAACCTCTGGTTTTACCTCCTCTGGTCTCTACGGACAAACTCCCAGGTTGGGCCTCTGACCCCCTGGCCACTCTGGGGTCCCAGGCCAGGGTGAGGGGCCATATTCTCATTGTCCCTGCCTATCCTAAGCTGGGTCAGGGACTCCAGGAGATGTGGGGTGTTACAGTTTTCCCAGGATGTTTGTGTGTGGCAGCTGCTCCAGGACTTCCCCATGTGGTCTCCAGGGCCTGCCAGGGGATATGATGCCACCCCACGTCCATGAGGTTCGACCCATCGCTGTACCCTCCACACACAGGGTGGTTCTGACCCCATAATAATTGATCTAGTGTGTAACACAGGGCCCAAATTCACTTCTCTTGTCTGGCATTTTATACCTTTGAAACCAAACTTTTCTTCACAGAAAGGGATAAGGAGCACTTTTACATTTTATTTTCCTTCCACCTGCATATGTTGAGCTGGCAGACAGGCAGTGTTTAGAAGGCACGTTACTTTGCTACTATTCTGGTAGGTCACATTTGGAACAAAAGAAGTGTCTTCCACTCACTTTGCACCTCCTGCTTGAGTGTTTTAAGATCTATAGAGTTTGCATTAACCCATTTAGAGCATATCACTAAGGTATTAGAGAAGTAGAGAAAATGTAAGCAGAGAAAATGTAAGCAGAGTAATGAAAAATGGGAGTCTGCTTTGCTTTTGCTTAGAATAGAGACTTAAAATCATTTAAGGTAGACAATATCTTTAAGATTAAGTCCAACTGTTAACTCAGAACTGCCAAGTCTACCACTAAACCATGTCCCTGAGTGCTGCATCTACTCATCTTTTAAGTACCTCCAGGGATATGGACTCAACCACGTCCCTTGGCAGTCTGTTCCAATCCCTGAAAACCCTTTCCATGAAGAAATTTTTCCTAATATCCAATGTAAACCTCTCCTGGTGCAACTTGAGGTTATTTCCTCTCACCTGGATGCTTGTTATTTGGGAGGCCAATCTCCACAGGGCTACAAACCTCATTTCAGATAGTTATAGAAAGCAGCGAGGTCTTCCCTGAGCCTCCTTTTCTCCAGGTTAAACAACCACAACTCCCTCAGCCGCTTCTTATATGACTTACTCTCTAAATCCTTCACCAGCTTCATTGCCCTTCTCTAGGCTTGCTCCAGCACTTCAATGTCTTTTTTGTAGGGAGGAATCTAAAGCTGAACTGAGGTGCAGCCTCACCTGTACAGAGTAGGGGGGACAATCGCTGTCCTGGTCCTGCTGGCCACATTATTGCTGATACAGGCCAAGATGCCATTGGCCTTCTTGGCCACCTGGGCACACTGCTGGCTCATGTTCTGACACTGTCAATCAGCATCCCTAGGTCCTTTTATCCCAGGCAACTTTCCACTTACTCTTTCCCCAGCCTGCAGTGGTGCATGGGGTTGTTGTGACCCAAATGCAGGACCCACACTTTACATTGTTGAATCTCATACAGTTGAGGCCAGCCTGCCCAGATCCCAGCCTTCCTACTCTCCAGCAGATCAACGCTTCCACCCAACTTGTACTCATCTGCAAGTTTACTGAGGATGCAGTTGATTCCCTGATCCAGATCGTTATTAAAGCTATAGAACAGGACTGACCCCAACACTGAGCCCTGGGAAAGACCGCCTGTGACCAGCTGGATGAACTCCACCACCACTCTCTGGGCCTGGGTGTGCAGCCAGTTTTTTACTTATCAAATGGTTCTCCTGTCTAAGCCACGAGCAGTCAGTTTCTCCAGGAGAATGGATTGGAAGCAGTGTCAAAGCTTTACTGAAGTCCAGGCAGATAATATCCACAGCCTTGCCCTCATCCACTAAGCAGGTCACCTTGTCATAGGAGTAGGTAAGGTTGGCTAAGCAGGAAATGCCTTTCATAATCCTGTGCTGGCTGGGCTGGGTGCCCTGGTTGTCCTGCAGGTGCCGCATGATGGCACTCAAGATCATGTGCTCCATAACCTTCTCTGGCCCGACCTCAGGCAGGCTGACAGGCCTGTGGTTCCCTGCAATCTTCTTCTAACCCTTCTTGTAGATGGGCAGCACTTTCGCTAACTTACAGACAACCAGGACCTTCCCAGTAATCCAGTACACTTGCTAAGTAATGGAAAGTGGCTAGGTGACAACTTCTGCCAGCTCCCTCGGTATCCTTGGGTGGATCCCATCTGGCCCAATAGACATGTGTTAATTTTACTGGTGTAGCTGGTCACTGATCATTTCCCCTTGGATTATGGGGGCTTCATTCTGCTCTCTGTCTCTGTCTTCCAGTTCAAGGGGCAGGGTTGACCAAGAACAACTAGTGTTTTTATTAAAGGCTGAGGCAAAGAAGGCATTAAGTACCTCAGCCTGTTCCTCATCCTTGTTGGTGCTTCGCAGCTTCCCAAACAGTAGTAAGAAAAACAAACTTGATTTTTATTTAACATTGCTGATGGAAACAGCAGCAATGACAAACTACTTGAATTTTCCTCCTTTGTTCCCTGTACCTGCTTATAAACCTGTCAGCACTTAAAGCTCTCTGATTATTCAGAAAAGCATCACACCATTCACTTATGATTATTTCCAACTGGGAAAGAAAATAAGGTTATATCTTCTTTCCAGAATAAATCTCTAGTGGAAGTGAGCTAAGCCTTTCGTGGTGAGTTTGAGCGTATGCATGTTTCTGAATCACCATTAGTTTTCCTGAACAAAGTTCTAAAAACCTGAAAATCTCATCCTGACCTGAATGCTTGCCAGGACCGTTTTCCTCTCATTTTTGAACAGTGTCTTAAAATGCCTGTTGATTCAGCTGAGTAAATGAATTCTCATTTAATCTCCTACATCTTCATCTTTTGGGTTGATACTATCTTTTCTCAATCCAAAGTAGTGCAAAGAGGCAGACAAAAGGACACATTAAAGCAAATCTAATGTGAATTTTTTACAGGCATAAATCTAATTAATTTCACCATCAAACAGAAGATAAAAAACTTGCTTGCTCTTCTTTGAGGTTAGTGAATTTCTACATAGCACTTGCCACAGAAAAAGCTTTTATTTCAAGTGTTTTGTAGCTTCTGTTGCCAGTCTCTCCAGTGTGTTTAGGGCCAGTTTTAAGAGATGACTCAGTGCTCCTGGAGGGTGGCTATTCCATCCACTTTGTTTCAGGACTGTTTCTTCTGTGGAAGGTGATGTTGTATTTTTTGTGTCTTTTTGAATTGAAGTTTATGTACTAATGTTGCTGGGAAGAACAGCCAAAATGTTATCAGATGCAAATATTAAAGAATGTCTGTAAGCAAGTAAAGATTTATATGTTGATATATTTGTTGAGATTCCAGGTGTTATTGGTAAGTCTGGGCAGTACAGAGTTGGAGTGCAGAACCTGTGAAGAAGTGGAATAACCTGCAGAGAGATAAAGAGCTATTTCAGAATGGCTGCAATTTGTTCACTGTTCTTTGTTATAAATGGCACTTATCATCTAGTTATTTAGCCTGAGAAACAGTGAAGCAGGAAGAAGCTTCAAGTTTATAGTAAAGCTCCACTTAACCTTCCAGTAATTTTCTGCTGAATTAAGTAATTGTAGCAGTGGTTGGGCAGCACCTCAAGATACTTGGTGTGTGCTCCAAGTGTCACAGATTTCAGAGAAGCAGAAAGAACATTTGCAGAAATGCAGAGGCAAGTGGCAAGGCCGTGGTTTTGAGTCAAGATGAGTCAAGGTTACGAAGAATTGCTCAACCCCCATTTTGGTCATGGGAAGCCACCATGCCTCCTTCCGACAGTGAACTGTTATCTTCCCAACATGCACTTACAGACCCCAGTTCAGGCAGAGCAGGAAGCTTGGCTGTTCCCTCCGGTCTCAGAATAAGTGAACATTGCAGGGGAATGTGTAAAAACCTAATGACATGCCTCTGTCAGTTACTGGGAAGTGACTTTAGCTTGTTTAAAGGCTCGTTGATCAGGTCAGGGTAAAGTTGTAGGAGGGAGAAGCATTAAAAAAAGACCACCCAGAGAGTGAAACAGCCGTTTCATGTTTCACTGGAGCTGTCAATTCTTTACTTTCTGCAGTAGTTACATGCCATTAGGGAATTAGCTCCTTTAAAATTTCCTATGATGTGGTAAAAAGATGCAGAGATAAAGCACAGACTCGATTTAATCTTACATTTTAATTAGCCCTTATAATTCAGTTCAGTGTATCTTAATTGTTTGAAGCCGGGATGAATTATCTCCCAGCATTACTGTGCCAGGAGTCATCCTTTCTGCGCTGTCAGACTCCTTCTTCTTCTTCCTTTCAGCTGCAGTTTCATCTGTGGTGTGTATTTAGCATATGTGTGCATGTGCTTGAGGGGAAGGGACAACACTTCACTTTTAGCAAATTTTTTAAAGTAATGAGTCATACAGCAGTTCCAGCTGTTCTGCATGTCTTTCCATCCCCCTGCCCTCCCCAGTTCCTAAATAATTTCTGAACCTGTTGACCAGTTTCAAATCAAATTGAGAAGGCCAGTAGAAGACTGAGACCAC
Organism: Hafferia zeledoni; assembly: GCA_035583235.1. NCBI lineage: Eukaryota > Metazoa > Chordata > Aves > Passeriformes > Thamnophilidae > Hafferia > Hafferia zeledoni. The sequence continues at coordinate 47,849,520 of JAWWEV010000115.1, read as the reverse complement.
CACACTGCTGCAGGTACATCTGCTGAAGGGAAAGCCATGCCAAACAGAGCTACTGCTGGACCTTCTACTGAGCCACAGCCAGCAGTCACCTCCCTGTGCCCCTCTTGGATGCCAGCCCCTGCTCTGCCATGTCCTTCTTGCTCAGTGCAAGAGGTGTAGGGGATCAGCTTTTGGGAAGGAAAGAAAGATCTGCTGGGTCTTCTGCTTGGGAAGGGGTTTGCTTTTAGTCTTGGAACCAACATAAGAATTATTTCCAGTTTTCTGTTTCTCTTTGGGAGAGTTAATGTGTAAAGTTCTTGTTTTTCTTGAGTCTTTTTTTGGTAGACACTCTGTATCAGCATTACTGATTTTTTTATTACTTTTTTACACAGACACAATGGCCAACACAAACTAATAAAAATTAATAAATCAAGTTGCTGTAGCAGCAGACAGTGTCATATGCAGCAGTGCTGGTCAGTTTGGCCATGTGCTTCAACTGTGACCTGAATTCTGACTTACAGGTAGCAATAAATCACATACTATATGAAGACACAGATGGACAACAAGAAATTCAGTCTGGATAAGCCCAAAACTAAACTTAGTTTCTGCATGTTGTTGGGGTTTTTTTGTCAGATATTGGTTCCGTGTTTTTTTCCCATGCAGGAGCAGCTCTAAAAATTGTATTTTAACACAGCACTTTTACATTATACCATCCCTATGCTAACAAACATGTCCATAGCTAACAAACAAAAAGGAGGTAAATCTTGATGAATTAACTTTGTCATGTGAATAAGCTGTGTCTTTGAAAGCCGAAGCACACTCTGTGCTGGCAGCAGGGTGTTTGGAAGCCTTGCATGTTAGCTTGTTGACTGTTTATAAGGGTTGAATGATACATTTACAAATAAATATCTTTCTTTGCCATGACTTAACCTATATATGTGTCTTTGGTTCACTGATTTGGAAATAGAATTTCCTTTTTTTTTTATAGACTGACTAGAGGTCAGTAAAACTGGAGTGATTCTGTGGTGATGTTTTCATTGTCACAAGATATTTATCAGAACACTCAGATTTTTTAATAACTTGAGGATTTTTGCTTCTTCCTTTCTCTGGAACAAGTAATACCACACAGAGAGTACGTGGTTTAGAGAACATGCCTATTAAGTGTGCTAGCCACGCTCCACTAGCATTTGAAAATAGTGTGTTGGGCAAATGCATGAATTTGGCATAACAAGATTCTGAGTGTCCATGACCCCTTGGATGCAAACTCAGGCATGCTTTGCATAAAGAGCTGTAGTTCAGCCAGCTCTCACTGATTCTATAGAGCTCCGCTGTGGGAGGGATTGGGCCCTTTGAATGCCTCCTTGAATCAGCATCTTGAAACAATGATTGCAGCCTAAGATTATCTACTAAAGTAGTTTCATGATGTGGTTTCTTTTCTCCTTTTAAAAAACCCCATACACACCTAGGGAAATGTCATTAAAAATATGGTTACAAAAAAACTTTTTACCCTCTGGGTAAGCTCTTAAAAGCAGGGAAATGTCAGCTAAACTTATATGCACGGCCTTAACACTGTGTCTTTATATGTGTTCATTATAATCTATACTTTTTGCTAACACTTCATGAAACACTTTCTACCATCATGTGAGGTCTGCCTTGTAAAGTAGACATTTCATGAATGGCCACATGGTGCTGTAATCCCTCCTACATCTTTTTTTTTTTTTTTCCTTTTTTATACTACATTTTTTTTAACGATGTGAGTATGTAATGATGCTTTTCAACTGTGACTTGATGGAAAGCTAAGCACAAATCTAATGTGCAGTTTGACCTTTTTGTGGTCTAAACAGGTTTTTGGGGGGGTTATTTTTTTAAAAAAAGCACTGCATTATGGTGAGGTTTTCCACAGATTTTAAGATTATTTTATTTTAAATTTATTTCTCTAGATTTCCCATGTTCTTTGTTAGGTGGACTTTTTATCTTTCATTCAGCTGGTAATATGATATTCTCAGAATGGAGATGGTTGCTCGAAATCTAGTTTCTGAAGGTGGGATCAGGCATAATACCTCAGTTATCCTTTTTTTCCTGTTGTTCAGGTTCCATGCTCACATTCACAATGTAGATTACCAGTCTGGGAGTAACTTAAGAAAGATGATGATTACTCCAGACGGGTCCAAAAGAGAATAAAGAGAATGTTCAGAGATATAAAAAAATTGACTAAAAGGACAGGAAAGGAAAAACACATAGAGAAGACTAGGAAAGAAGGGACTGTGACAACAATTCTGATTTTTTTATTAAAAAGGTTCTGCAGAGATAAAAAGACTGAACAATTCTTCATCAGTAATGATAACAGAATGGTGTCTTGAATTGCATCTGCACGATTCTAGATCAGACATTTAGGAAAAGATTTGAACAACAGGGACAGCAAAGCAACAGAAATAGATTGCACCTGAGGATTTTGCAGCTCCTAGTGGCGATTACATAGCTCATCCTGCTCTTAGGCAAAAAGATGGACTGTGAGAGTCCCAAGTCATTTCATGTCTTTCTTATCCTTGTGTAATTCATGATACAGACTCTTTAGGTTTGAACTTAAAATGTTCATCTTTCAGGAAGAAAATTTAAGTCTTGTTTCAAAATCATCAGTAATGAAGAATCTTCTGCCCTTGGTAAATTCTTCCAATTTTTTTCTCAGATTGTAAATTGGAAGTTATTTTTTCCTTTTATTTTTTCTGAGAAGTCCAATTGACTCCTTTTCCTTGGATCTCAGAGTATATTTTTAAAAACTCATCAAATTTTTCCTCTGTGTAAGCTTTGATGTGTAATCTCTTACACATTATCATGCAGTCAACTCTCAGCCTTCTTTGCATTTTTTTCCTTCTCAGGCTTTTTTTTTTTTTTAAACACATCCTTGTAGTGCTGCATTGAACTTTGTTGATATTTTGCTGAGAATGGACTCTGTGTATGGTGACCTCAGTGCTGTGCCAGGTCTTTGCTCCTCTCAGTTCCTGCTTCTCAGAAAAAGGGAAATTACAATTATTCTGGCCTATAGGGTGTCACACACTGCTGATAATATGTGGGAGCATGCATGTCCTTGCCAGAACTGCTCCTTCCCTATGAGTATCCTCTACTTCTGGTTCTAGATGCCTTTTCACTTGCCATACTACAGTGGACAATGTTTGCTTATGTCTTTCTTGCCCTGTGGCTCAAGTGGCGCTTTACCAGAAAATCATTCCCTTCTTTATTCTCTCCTTTTGCAGCTTTGTTCTCTGAAAATACTATCAGTTCGTAGGTATCTTCTGAATCATAATTATCAGGTTAAACTGTGTAAATTGAAAGCCTCAAGCATGACAATACCCACAGGTCTCTCTTTGATGGTGATTATGTAGAATTTCACATCTGGGATGGGACAGCCATGCTTTAAGTTTCAGTTACATTGGTGTTTATATTCTGTAGACTGTATACACAGTATATACTGCCAAGTTACAGTAATTTATTTTCTATTATACCAAATGTATTTCAGTTTCCATATGGACATTCCTAACATTATCTTGAGTTGCTCTCTGCAACAGCCATTTCTACAGGACAGCTGGAGTCACCCATAATTTTGTTGATAAATGTATTCATACAAGAAGCTGAATATGCAGTGCTGAATGAATTGCAACATCTTTTGCATAATAACCTTCTTAAGTAGTCAGGCCCCAGGATTTTATGTTAACATAACTATCTCAGCCAAATCTTTGGTCTCAACCAATTTTGAAGATGTATCTATTCTACACATCATGTTTTTTGATTTAATAATTCCCAAAGAGCTGTGTCAGCTGTTCTATTATTTGCAGGAAATTTATTGTTTTTCTTTATAATTAGTTTTTCTATTACTCTTTATAATGTGCAACATTTGCATCTCTGAATTATAGTGAAACGTTAATCAGAGGTCCAGAGAGATCCTGAGCCAGACCTTTGGAAGAAAGTCTTAAATACAGGATATCTGGAATTAGATTATTTTAATTAATGCAGAGTTTAGCTGCTGTTAGTGTTTTGTGAAGAATTAATGTTTTCTCTCTTACTTTTTTCCAGCTATAACTGCATCACATAAATGAAAACAAAATTAGTATTTTCTTTACTTGATTTGGGGATACTATACAGGCCCAGGCAGGATTTGTATCCATGTTAGTGCTGTTCATTGTGAATTTATATATTAAACTACTTTGATATCCTCAGGAGAATCAAAAGGATGGGAAAAAAAAAAGTAAAACCTCTCATTGATTAGCTTGCATGAATGACTGACAGAAATACAGCTTAAAATATTCTGAGAGATTTACAGGATAGTGAAACAGAGAAATACAAGGCTCTATAATATTGTCTTTTAGCCATTCTCGGATCAGACAGCTTACTAAATAATTCCCAGAGGACTCAGTTGTGATTTTACAATGATGTGACCCAGACACATCACTTTAGAAGCTGAAATCTCTACTGTTGAAATCACAGCTCCAAAAAGGGCAATTAATGAGGAGTGCTGCCAGCATGCACAGTTTTACTGTTAACCTTCAACCACTGGGCATTTTGTATCCCCACATATGCCTCCCACTGAAGGGCAGGCCAGCCAAAGATGCAGTCTTGAAATGAAAATATTTATCTCATAGAATCATAGATTTGTTAAGGTTGGAAAGGGCCTCTAAGGTCATCAAGTCTAACTGTTAACCTACACTGCCAAATCCACCACTAAAGCATGTCCCCAGGTGCTGCATCCCCATGTTGTTTGAACACTTCCAGGGATGGTAATTACAGCACATCTCTGCATTACTTGTTTTGTGTCTAGGATAGACCAGAAAGCAGTAACAAAAAGCAAACAAGCAAAACTTTTAGTCCAGCTTGTTGAGAAGTGGCAGCTTAGTTAGTAGTCTGTGAGAAAGGAAAAAGGCTTCATGAAGCCAAAGTTTCTAACTGAAGTCTGCTCTACATAGTCCTTGTACCAGTTCAGCTATGCCAGCACTATCATGACTGAACTAATCGTATAGGTGACAAAGGTGCATCAGTATAAAAATGCCCTATATCAACTTATCTTCATTTGTTCTCTCCTAATCATAAAGAAAAGGCTGAAAACATGACCACAGCATAGGGTGAAGGCTAGGAGAGAGTCACTACAGACTAAAGCAGGAAGATAAACTCCTTGATTATGGAGGCTGGCAATACCGTGTAGTCCTGAGCAGGCAGTACCTCAGCCCGCTCCTCTTTGCAGCCCATCCTTGAGGAAGGTCATTGGAGCATCCCAGAGGTGCTTGGTGCCTTGTGTGCAGAGAGGGATTGCTTTGACACAAGTTCATGCTAGTGCAAGATGTTATGGAAACTTTTCACTTCAAGGTACCTTTTCCAGAAGATAAATTTTGAAGTAACTGAATCTTAAAAGGTTAAAGTTGTGTGTTAGTGCTTTTATGTGACCTCCCCGTGAAGCTGTGCTGCAGGACAGGTAATGGATCTGTAACTTAATTGATTAATAAATTGCTGGGCAGTTGTGCTCTTGGCATGTGATTTTCAGTTGTAGGACACTAAAAGGAAGTTGTGTTTCCTTTACAAGAAGGACACAATATACCTGTCCCTATTAATATTAGGTGGCTGTAGATTCTTGTTTGTTTCCATTATAGTGAATTTCTAGCAACCAATCCATTTGTTTAAGGCGAGACATACATTAAAAGACTAAGAGGCAGACAAGGTTTTTACAGAGAATGGGTTAGGAGTCCTCTTTTCCTTGAGGAGTTATACTTTGCCTGCGGAGATGAAGAAACCTGCTTCTGCTTGTGCATGGAGTTTTGTGCTCAGTGGAAAGGCAGCAGTCTCCTAAAGTGAAATGAAAAATAACAGCAGCTGAGAGATCCTCTGTGTTAAAACCAAGCAGATCACTTGGGTTGATTTTTTTTTTCCCAGCTCATAAGGGATTTGTAAATGGTTTTGACATGTAAATAATAAAATCAGAATTCATCTGAGATGTTTTTCTAAGGGACAAGCTTGCAACGTCTGGCATACTTCTTAAGCTGGTTTTTGGTTTGTTGTTTTTGGGGGTTTTTTTGTTTGGTTTGGTTTTTTTGCTTTTACTATTTTATTTAAAAGGACATAGGGGGATATAGGAACAAAGGAATGAACCTGACTAGCACTGATTGAAGCTTGAAAATATTCTAGGTTTTTTGCTGAGGACTCCAAAAATATACATTTCATGACAAAACAGTTAAAACTAGTGGGATTTAATAGTATATACTAAATAAATCAGGAGAAGTTCAGTACAGGAAGAGCACCGTGGAGGATTGCTGTGTGCCTTTCTGGAGTGGGGGTGTCCTGGCCCACTCTTCCCAGTTACAGTGAATGTGCTGCTGGACTTGAGAATGCTCAGGTAACTTCATCATGTGGGATCCAGTCATGATCCCACTCAGAGAAGGTAAGTCTTCTGCTTAAGCCTAGAAAATATGAGTCTGCCCCATTTTAAATCCTTCAGAATAGGTGTTTGAGTATAAATAAGGTGACATGATGTATAATGAGAGCTCATATGTATTTTTTGTAAGAGAGCTTATATGTGGGTGTTGTTAATTTGAAAAGTTTCACTCTGGAGAGCCAAGTAATATTTAATATGTTGTGATTGATAAGTATCTAAAAATATGCAGAACATACTTGAACAAATGGAGCATTGATTTGCCCTTTTTTCTTTAAATAGCTTAAGGTAATTGATTTTTTAAACTGGTAGGATTTTTTATGCTATGTGACTGCTGCTTTGTTTCCATAAAAGACTCTCAGTACAGTCCATAGAAACAAATGGTTGGAATCTGAAGTATTATAAACTGTGTTTAAAAAAAAATGCACATTTGAATAAGAGCCAGAACAGACTTAATTTTTCTAAAAATTCCTTGCTTGTTGCCTGGTAGAGCAACCGCAGCTGGGCGTATAGCAGGCTGGTTACATTGTGCAGAAAATCAGAAATTTGAGCTGTCTTGTGCCTGGGGGTCTGGGGGCACACACAGTCTCCATTTCAGCAGTGGAAGTTCCTTTGTAGCATTTGTGAAAGAGTGACTTCTCATCTCAGCTGTCCTCTTGGGATGGACGAGCTTGTATGAACCTCTTTTCTCAGAACAGTTGGTACTGAATTTACAGTCCTTGTCTTCAGAGACATGACCTTACCAGCAAAACGATGGGCTCTGGGACTTTGGTGGGTTGGTTATGCAATCTCACCCCTCCTTTTTCTTCAGAAAAGACAATATGTGTTGAAAATTTCTATCTAGACAACTAATAGCTGTCTGGTTTTGATTGTTCACTTTTCTGATGAGCATTTAGGCTTAACATCCCCTAAAAAAACCCAGGGGAGCACATCTCTGCTCTCTTGCTTCTCTGAATCTTGTAATTTTTTTGTCTCTATCTTGAGGCAACTTGCTGTTGTCATCACTTCTTATGGTCTCCTTGGCTTCCCCTTTTTTCGTTCTTCTCTCCCTTCTGTCTTCAGATTACTGTTGATCTGCATCGAGCAGCAGGATGATAATGTGTTCAGTAATTTAGATTCCATCTATTCTTGCCAACAATTTCACTTGCAAGTTTAGTTTTTAAAGCTACCAGCTATGGTGTTCACCAAAAGCTTTCTTTTGAATAAATTGTGTCAAAGCTTTATGCCTTCATTGTCTTGTGGTATTTGCAGGAATGCCTTCCTTTTTTAAATGTAAGTTTTATTTCAGTGTAGAGACAAAAAGCAACAAAGATAAGCTCAGAGGAGAATTCAGGTTACTAAATTCAGGAAACTTCACTTTTACACTCATGTCCAAACTGGACTATGCACTAATTAGGAAGCATGAAGCATCTGCCTTTTTAATTGGGTTGTTTTAATGTTTTATGCTCTCTGTGCAATTTCAAATTATGGCAGTGATCCTGCAACATTGAGGTCAATGAAACTCCTGATACGCAGAGTTATTAATGAGACAAGCCTTTGCAGACTGTATTTAGGGGTCTGCAGAATCAAAATCAAGTTGAAATTTGATGAGATTTTTCTATTGCCTTTTACTAGAATTCATAATTTTAAGCAATTTTGCTGCCTCTTTAATATTTATGAGAAGCCCTGATCTTTTATTATACAAATTCAATTATTCATCAACTCAGAAGATGAGGGGAGGCTGAGAGGGTGTTTTTAGTCTAAAGGGTGTCTTCAGTTTTCTCTGTTCTAATATTTCACATTTTAGAAGAAAATATTTAAATTGTGACCCAGAAAACCAACAGAATAGCATTTAAATACTTCAGTATGGCTATGTCCTCTAGTTCCCAAAAATAAAGCAAGCATAAGCTTAATTAAGCACTTAATTAAGTGCTTAATTAAGAATTGTTCACCTAAACTGGGGAAACAGGAGGGAGAATCATAATCCATATTATTCAATCAAGTGAATTCCTGGTGAATTTATCCTATGAACTTCTCAATACAGGAAGGTTTTATTTTATTCTTTATCTCACAACATTTGTAGTCCTTAAGTCTGTTCCATGAATGTCTAATTATCAATTTTGACCACAGAACAATGTAAGCAACTTCCCCTTTTTTTGTTCCAGTTAAGCCTGCTCCCCTGATGCTGTGTATTGATACGAAATACACAGTCAATATTTTAACACTCTGAAAATACAGTGGAATCACAAACCTCTCAAGCTCCCTTCTTCTTTCCTCTTTTTGTATCCCACCTATTGAACTGAAGATGTTTGTCATTAAGTACCAGGAGAAGGTGTGCAAGAGGGTAAAGTCGAGATGGTGAGGTTGCTCTATCTTCTCATCTCTAAATTGCAGGTATCTGTGCTGCATTTCACTTTTGTGCAAGCCTGGCCACAGCTGGTTTTGTTCTTTCCTTTTCCTTGGACTTGCATGTACTTGAAATTGATACTTAATTTCTTTTTTGAAGAGGGAATTTTCATATTAACATTTTTTGTAACAAAAGAGAGAAATAAAAATGTTCATGAAGTGAAGTACAGGGATAAGATTTTGCATAAGTATGAAATAACCAAATCCACCTGGTGGTACAGGCTGGGGGTGAGGGGATGAAGGTCTGCACAAGTTCCAGCAAATATAAAGGTGGAAATACCATGCATATCTGTCAGTTCATCCAGAGGAAGCCTTTGGAAAAAAGCTTGTATGTTGCAAAATCCTTTGCACGTTACGACGCTTACTGTACAGGTGGAGGTGATCCAAGGCTGCCTTATGGCACTTAGTGTTAGGTGGTGCCTGCTCTGACATGACTTCCCAGATGGAAAATGTGTTGAGAAAAAGAAATGCCTATTCTCTTTTTCCTCTGCAGAAGGTTCTTCATCTGGAAACAGCAAGGAGAGAACTCAAGAAGCAAAACTGCTGATACAGTAGCAAAAATGGTTTTAACTAAAATGTTTGCACTACACATAATGTGAAGCCATATTTACTGTTCATCCTAAAGAGACCTTACATGCACTTACACAGTTTTGGTAACTGTTTGTTTCTCAGTTTCACTCCTAACCTTGTAAAAGCTCTAAATTTCTGTAGGAAGTAATTTCAAACCATTCAGATGACAGATAAGAGATACACGCCAGTGTGGAACCCCATGATGAGTTTCACCCATTTTTGTTCCCACCAGGTTTGGAGGAGACCAGCCGGTGTACATCAATATCATTAGAGATCCTGTCAATCGATTTTTATCCAATTATTTTTTTCGACGTTTTGGAGACTGGAGAGGAGAACAGAATCACATGATCCGTACCCCCAGCATGAGGCAGGAGGAAAGATATCTGGTATGTTTAAATAAAAGCCCAATTTCCCAGCATCATTATATAATGCTGGTGTTTAAACTGAACTCTTCAAAAGTGGGAAACTGAGACATCTTCTGTCTTGCATTTTTTTCCTCTGTCTTAGTTTGCTCAGCTTTACTATGTAGAGTATTGCTAATGATTTGTTTGATCCTGTGTAAGTTGACAGCAAGTCCCAGATTACCACTATTGAATTTTGGTCCTTTCACTGAGTTGGATTTGCAATGTACAGTAATATAATATTTCTGTCTGTATTTTTCACTGAGAATATTCAGATAAATTTTTAGGTTGAAATTATGTCTGTAACTGTGCAGTCTCAGAGGAAAATTGGGAAGAAGAGCAATTCAGTGAGCTCAAGTCTTTAATGTTCTTGCTGCTAAGTTGTTTGTAGTGTTCTTTGTACTAAGGCTCTAATCTCAGTTCTCAGTTTGGTTTTGTTGCATTTTTTTGATTAATGATGGCAATAATGCTGGATAAGCCATTCATAATAAGTTTTAATTTTGTGCAACTGCTGAACTGTTGTAACACCTGTCAGCCTTTCATATAGACCAAGGTCCCAGGGCAGTAGGTGTTCAATGAATGCTAAATAAGAAACGCAGGGGTGAGGAAGGTGATCGGTTTGTTTGATATTGATCTCTTTGCATGCACATAGACACCTCCCTAAAAAGTCAAAATGGTGGGATTAGTTCTTACTCTCTCTCTATGATGGACATTCAGTTTGATTGGACTCAGCCTTCAGACAAATTTGAACATGCAGAGGTTTAGAAACAGCAGTGCCAGGACAGCTTGATGGTCTGCTATGAGATGTTGCAGGCCAGACATAACATCTAAACAAGAGAGATCTGTGGCTTTTGGGGAACAGAGAGAGAGGATGTTTTGATGGTGTTTTGGAGGGGCAGTAGAGTACAAGACATGTGGATGAGCCATAATGAACATAGCTCTGAACGAGTGCCATGCAACGTGTTTCAGTCCTAGCTGAGGTCAGATACATCCAAGGAGGGATGGGTTTTTTCCTGTGTTACAGGGCTATATTGATTTTTTTTTTGTCCTTAAGTATTGTTATCTACTGTTGTAGACAAGCTTATAAATTATGAATAATTGAAGGGGGAGGTAACTGTGCATAGCCCTAAATTTAATGACATCTGCTGTACATTACTCATTTCAGTACTGTTGCAAAGGATTTCTTATTTGCTGTGTGCTTAGAGATCCCAAAGAGGTCCCTCTGTCAGCTGAGCAGATCTTGACCTCCTAGTGTGCAGAGTTGGAAGGCATTAGAAGTTGGAAGTTGTCTTGGTTTGAGGGGAAAGAACCAAGATGTTTACTCACAAGAGGGGGAGGGGACCTCCTCCTCGAATAATCA